>JARQZK010000086.1:275000-290000 GCA_030704885.1 Cynegetis impunctata
CTTCTATGTTTCATCAACATTTTTTTGGCTGTGGCCGTTCTCTGTTATTTATTACGTGCTATTCAGTCCAATATTTAAATTCAAATCTATTATTATTAGATGGTAAGGGAAACCACAGAAACCGTTACCCACGTAATGTTCGAAATAGTTTCAAATTATTTCGATTTTGAAAAGTCAAAGTATAGGGTACCTACTATTTATCTTTTTTCAAATTGTTTTTTTATATTGAACCGAATAGAACGTAATAAATAATAGAGAACGGCCACAGCCAAACAAATTTTGATGAAACATAGTAGTCTTTTTCAACTAAGTATTCAGATTTTTTCAAAACAATAAATGTCAAAAATTTTTCAATATTTCAAAAGTTTTGAAAAAGCCACGAATGTCTTGGCGAAACGTCACCAAGCCGGTTATTGCTAATAATTATCAAAAAGTTATATATATATATATATATACATATATATATATATAAATATATATATATATATATATATATATATATATATATATATATATATATATATATATATATATATATATATATATATATATATATATATATATATATATATATATATATATATATACCTATGTTATTTGGTTACCCAATTATACATATACGAAGTTTATTTCTTTGGAAGTTTGGTCTACAGTAGATACTATTGAGAGTACGATGTAATTGAGTTTTTGAAAAAAAAATTTTTTTGTTCTAATCAAAAAGTTATATTAAATAAAAAATAAATTTTTGTTTCCACTTCCGAAAACACGACGACAGTTAACGAACAAACCCAGGCACGTGTGACGTCACAATTTTAATTTCTACTCATCGTAGCATACAGCTGATACAGTGTTCTGGATTTTAATTGATTAAATCTTGTTGTTATCTTCAATATTATATTGAATACTTTCTAAACTCTCAAACCTAAAAAGTTATCGTGCTTGCTTCGCACCATTATGTACGAATACTACAAAAACAACTCCCCAAAAAAATGTTTTTAAATATTCCACAAGATGTTATACATGTAGAAACGATCCTACGTACGAGTGCGGAGAAAGGGGATCAATAAATCATGTCCTGTTCCAATGTGATGTCCATAGGCATCACAGAGAAAAGTTTTTTTAAATCAATACATAAAATAACAAAGCTTCTACAACCATATCATTTAACCCTTTCAGGGCAACTGGTTAACTAGGAAAACCACAGTTTATTAGTCATGAGTAAAACTGCTCGTTGGCTATTTCAGTATACCAGTGTGTTTTGTGGGTTGTCTAACATAGGAAAATTTGTTCATCGAAGACAGACCGAAATAAGTCGAAGCGCGGATAACGTGCATTTGTTTACTTAAAGTTGGACACTACTTAGAGAATCTGCTGAAATTGTGTGAATTTGTTATTTTTATTTATGAATGGTGGAAAAATGGCTCCAAAGTTATTCACTTTTATCTTACTTATGCATTTTCATGAATATATTGAACGTAAATGTTTCCCTTTTTTCGAAATTACTAATTTTATTGGGGTCTTCTCAAGTGACCACTGGTCACTTACGTAATCGTGTTAACTTATTTTAGCTCTGACGAAGCAAGTTTGGAGTACCTACCTACTGAATAGGGTTGCCAATTTTCGAAAGGACCGACCCGGGAGATTTTTTCAATGAGTTGAGTAGAGAGGGGGTTGAAGAAAATGTCAATCATTCATTTATTTTTAATTTATATATACCTACTCTGCTTCTAATATCTGACAGTTTTTTACATCAAAATCATAATCTTTAAAAATCGAAGTTTGATTAGTAGAGCGCGGTCGCGTATAATTTTAAAAAAACTGGGGAAATTAGCCACCCCGGGAAGTCGGGATGCAGTTGCAGATGAGTTCTATAATTTGTAAGAAATGTTCAGCGTGCAAAGTAGAATTGTGTTTGAAACATGACAAAAACTGTTTCATGTTATATTACGCAAAATAGGATATATTGTTTGGTTATATGTTCCTACTGGTTATGTGGAGTGACCTCATCCTGCAGGATAATCCTTGTGTTTTTTCATCTTGAAATTTGTTTCATTTTCGAGTTTCTCTAAAATAACCATTATCAAACCATACATAATATTTTTTTCACAAAAAAATAATTTGGGCCGGAAAGGGTTAAATATAATTCTAAGTACGAAAAATATAGAAGACTATTTCGAAATAAACAAGTTCATTTTCGTAAGCAAAATATTAATATGAACAAGATTATATTGCTAATTATTTTCATCGTATCTCCAAGTGTATTACCTTCCTCGTGTTTTATACCTCTTCATTCCGTGGCTTTAACTGTATGTGTATGAAGAGAAAAAATATATCGCTTCGATAGGCCCCTTAGCTTATTGTGTCCCAGTATATCCAGTAGCTCATATTTAACCAGTTGGCAAATGTTGGAAGTCATGCCATAACCCTTTAAAAAAAAAATGTTATGCATGAGGTATATTATCGTAATTAGCCTTTATAAATCCTTTGTCGCACATGACTTAATAAAAGCAGCTGTTATAAATAATTTTTTTCACTGAATTTCGAATATTTTCAGTCAATTTTCACGTAGAAGCCGTTGACACTCTACCTACTATCGGGAAATTTCTTCAACATTATGACGTCACAAACCTGGTCACCGTTTGTAATCACGCGATTTTTCGTAAAATTTTATCAATTTCAAATTGTTTATAAATAATGAAAAAAAGTTTTGCGCATCTACAATAACTATAATTTATAATAAAGTTTCAGAATAAATAAAACAATTGGATAATTTTTTTTTCAAAAACCCAATTCGACCCTGGCAACGCCGGATATCGTGGATAGTATACAATATAAATAAATAAGTGATAAAGGTACTTTTACTCAGTGTAGTTTGTTACATCATAGCATTACAATCTTTTCATACAAAACAGGAAGAATAATAGATTACTGAAAAATTTGTGTTTATCAAGAACCAGAATATTCAATTCGAAAACATACTTCCGTATGAAATCCGACGTTAGTAAATTGCACATATTTATCCAGTAAATATTATTGCAACGTATTGTGCATTCGCACAGGTCAGCATTGTAAATGTGGATATATCGACGGTATATAAATAATTTTGTTTGAGTTGCCGAGCTAACGAATTTGTTCATTAGCTCTGGGTGGAAGATCTGAAATGGAAACAAATGAGGCGAATGTAGTTTGTTTAGCTGAATTATACGTTCGCTGTTCAAATTTCGACTACTGTATATTTTCACGGATTGGACGATGCACAGTTTGTTTTCTGAGGGCCTGGTCTCGATTCGAGCTTTCAGCCACGAACAGGGCCGTATTTTGGAATTTTATCATCATTATTATTCATTTAAATAAGAGCAGAGGACAATGTCTTATAATTGCCCCTCATTAACAAAAAAAATAAATGACTAATACCTATGGTAAAAATTAAAAACTACTTTATGAGGAGAATACCAAAAAACTAAGCTCTACTAAAATAAAAAATGTCAATAATATTTTTGAACTGTGTCACAGTTTCTGAATCGATTGCAACCTGAGGGAGACCATTCCATACATCAAAAATCATGTTGCTCAAGAAGGGCTGTCTGGTTCGGATATGGAAAGTTTCTTTCTTTAGCTTCAGATGATGGCGCTTCTAGCCACTTAACCCTTTCGCTCACATACAATATATTGTACATCACTTTACGTGAATCCTAACGAATTTGTAGTTTGCTTCTACTCACTTTACTCACAAAGTAGAGTATTCTGTAAATATCCTTATTACTATTTTAAGATGTTTCCTTCACCTACCGTTGAGTGTTTACCCAAAACAAATGTATTGAAAGTAGGGGAGAGGAGGGTAAGATGGAGAGGGCGGGTAAGATGGTTATCTGGAATTTCTATGTTATGGAACTAGGTGGTAGCACTTGTTGGACACGGTATAATGTCTTTGATACTTCTCTATTATCTGCAGTATTATAGAGCGGCTTGCTTTGCGTTTTTCAGTGACCATTAGAAATTTTGTTTTTACCGACTTGACGCAATAAAAATTTCTTTTATTCTATCAGCGGATTCTTTGTAATTGGTGAGTATTTTTATAGAATTTTCTGCATTATTTCGTTACTGTTTGTATTAAGGTACGGAATCCATTTACAGTAGTCTGAAACTTATTTTTGAATGAAAATTTTTACACTTTTGTGAAGAGAGTACGTCGTCGGGTAAGATGGAGACGTAGGTAGGTGGATAAGATGGTGATCTCCATCTTACCCTTCAAGTCATCTTCAACGACTCAGTTTATCGCTGAGCCGTCTAATTCTATCTTCACTTTGACAACTGCCTCAAAGAAAACATGCAGAAAACCAAGGCAAAAACCTCCATCATTACATGGCACGAGTACACCCGTCAAAAACTACTTAATAATGCAGAAGCAAAAAAATCGGTCAAGTGCGAGTCGGACTCGCGCACGAAGGGTTCCGTACAATTGACTATGCCCCCCTTGAATATTTATTTTATTTCAATTTTATTATTTATCATTGAAGTAAAAATACAACTGAGTATTTTGTAAATATTTCAAGTGCCTACCTGTTGCCATTATTGATATCGAGCAAAAAAGGGATAAAAAAATCGCGTTGGTTGTATGGGAGCCGCTCAAATATTTATTTTATTTTGTTTTTAGTATTTGTTGTTATAGCGGCAATAGAAATACATAATTTGTAAAAATTATGTCTAGCTATTGCAAGAAGTGCCACAATTGGGCACACGCAGCTTGCACTGGGCTGACTAACGCAGAAGCCAAACAGAAGTCTTGGATTTGTGATTTTTGTTCCTAAGCAATAAAACGCTATTAATTCTAATGCATTTTCATTCATATAGGTCCAGTTATAGTCTTATATCAGTCAGAAATGTTAGTCGCCATCTTACCCTCCAGCAGTATTCATCTTACCCGCGGTAGCGGCTAAGATGGCGACTTTGACATAGGTGTCAAAAAGTTGAAAAATATAGTGAATTTCCGGGTTTTTAGCTCTACAAAAATTACAATGTATTACTGAAATTCAGGCGATAGCAGTACATCAGAAGGATTCATAGTTTAACTATTATTGGGGCTGAGAATAAATAAAATCCCTTAGGGTCTCCATCTTACCCTCCTCTCCCCTACCTGTTACTGAGTTGTAGCAGTTGTTTCAGAATTTCGAAATGAGGTGGCGCTTCAGATTTCAAAACATGTTATGACATGTCTGCAATATTTATTTTGGTAATAACTGATACGTGTATTTGTTACTTTCATAGTGAACTTGCTGAAAATTTAGTTTGTTGTCTATATTGGAGTAAATATTACTGTACAATATATTGTACATTGTGAGTGAACGGAAATCGACAGGTATGGTAAAAAACTGCACGTTATTTAGAGTTCTTGTTATATTAGATTTATTTCATAGTAGTACGAATTGAAATATGAGTAAAAAAGTATGACGTTAACTGGAGAACAAATATTGAAACTAATTGAGGAGGGCCTATCAGATATTGAAGGGCTTAGTGATGACGATTATGGTAGAAGTAATCAATGATTATGATGATGAAAATACGTTAAAAGAAAAAATGAATTTAACAATGAAACTATTTATGCCTTTCAAGTTTTTTGAAAAACTTGAAAGGCATAATTTGTTTCTCGTATGTGAGAAAAATTTTTAAATTTGTTTCGTCTTTTCGTCCTCATCAATGTTGACTGAATTACAATTTTTGGATTCTTTGTATTTTAGACTATTTCTCATTAGTGTAAAAATTATATTGTACCTGAAGATGTTGTTCTGAAACAACGAAACCGGTTGTACGTTAATTAATATAATTTTGGGAATTTGAAGACAAAATAGTTTCATTGTTAAATTCATCTTACTACCCAAATATGGACAATCTACAAACATTAAAAGAAAGAAGTTGAGATTATATGGAAGGTAATTTTGATGAAAAATCTTTTTCGTTCAGATGCAAATTCCCCGAATGTACAGGCTGTCCCATTTTCGATGCCCTTGCAGGGTAACTCGCTTATTTTTAAAGATAGAGATTTGCGGTTTCCGCGAACGTTGGCTACTTTTTTGTGAAACTCACGATACCGTAAACAAAATTTTCATAGCTTGCTTCGTTTTTGAGATACAGGGCGAAGTTGAAAATATTGCATTTTGGCCCCCGCCTTGTATCACAGCTATAGTCTGTCCAGTCTAAGTTGGCGTGTGCGTCACAGTCATGCGCAAATAATGGCCCAATGCTGCCTACCCAAATAAATAAAATTTGAAATGGTCAAAATTAATATCTGTCGTAAGTAATTTTCTGAAAAAGTAGTTATATGTTGATAAAGACCGTATCGTCCATTTCGACAAATATTATGTTCTTAACATATCAAATCTTATGTATCTCTCAAAAAAAATTAACATTCCCAGTAATAACAAATACGTTGAATTTTTATTAAGTTGTCATTTAATTGAAAAATTTGCAATGTTGTCGGATCCTCTCGACCAACTCGCCGGTAATCGCCATTTCTCGTTTGACAGTCGCCGAGTAAACAAGAAGATTTTGTAATTAAAAGTTTGATTTATCGATCGATGAATATGGATTCCAGTTTGAAGACGTGGTATAATGGAACGAGATCATATTGTCCATGCCCGAATTAAATTTCTACTTGAATATACAAGGAATATGGAGAACAAACTTTATGAATGTGTTTTTATTGATGAGACATGGGTTTTCCAAGATGGAATAAATACACGTTCCTGGCAGGATTCTAATGTCAAAAGTGTTAGAAAGACAAAAGTTGACGGGAAAATGTGAGCTACAATTATTGTGAATAATGCCAGATCGAATGTTCAATTTTGGGTTTCCGTACTTTTTATAAATAGTTTGATTATTGCCAATACTTAGGTTTTTATATGTTGATTGTTTTTTACTTCTTATGGCATTCAGCTAAGATGAGCTGAGAAGGAAAGTTTTGGTAAGGTGTTTACCATAATTGATATACAAATTGACTTTTGTTCTAAACTGAAATCCCACATTATTATTTTGCAGATATATAATATTACATGCAGGCACTTCTAGAGGTTGGATACCAGAGGCTCTCCTCATGTTTTCTGGAAAATCTGATAATCCAGATTATCATGGTGAGATGAATGAAGATAACTTCCTAAAATGATTTGAATTCCAACTGCTTCAAAAACTTGAGAACCATTCATTAATAATAATGGATAATGCTAGTTATCATAGCACAATTAGCAAACAAATTCTCAAAAATCACTGGAAAAAGGAGGAAATTAAAACATGGCTCACAAATAATAATATACATTATGAAGAACACTTTTTGAAACCTCAATTGCTACAGTTGGTTAAAATGTGAGTATATTAAACTTTCGTGCCATTACATAATTGAAATTGATCAAAACCTTTAAAGCTTAACGTTTCCTTTGCAGAAACCAACCAAAAAATATTTATTTAGCTGACCAACTAGCTGAGCAATATGGCCATAAAGTTTTGAGACTTCTACCGTACCATTGTATTTTCAATGCAATTGAGAATATATGGGGCATATGTAAACATTTTTACAATTACAATGCACACATTGGCCGAGATGGTGGTGGTCGAGAAAATGCTGTTGAAATGTGGAGAGAGGCGGTGCAGCATGTGTTGGTAGAAATGTGGAGAAATACTGTACAGCATACAGAAAACATTATTTCAGAGTGGTGGAATAGAGAGAAGCACTTGGACTCTTCCAATATTGCTCCAGTAATTTTTAATTTGAACGATAGTTCGTCATCAGAATATTCTGATAATGAATAGACAATGGAAATTAAGCAAATGAAGGCATACAAAAGCTTGCAATAATTTAAGTATTTTGAGTCGGGCTTTGTTGTAAATGTGGGGTCAAAGATGGTGAATGGTTTCTACATTTTAGTAGGAAAGGTATGTTCTTTTGAACTGCATGAGCAGATATAATTGCAGTAGTCAACTGTTGTTAGTGCTCTTTATAATGTTTGAGCGTTTCATGTTGGATTTCATATTATGAAGTACATCAATATCTTTTACATCTATCTCTACCTTAAAATATCTTGTCAATATTTCTGTACATTTTTGTATTTTTTAGGTCAAACATTCTCAGAGAGCAAATGAAAAACCATTGGAAGTTTGGTGCATCGTGGCCAAAGATGGTAGTGTATCAACAGCACATTGCACATGTATGGCAGGACACAGTGAAGTTTGCAGTCATGTGGGTGCAATTTTATTTGCAGCTCAATATATATTACTTCTTATATAATATATATAACTTCTTAAAATATCCAAGACAATAAATTTATCATTAGATTACGAACAAATTATAAACATTGAAGAATCTACTAGAAACCAATCTAATAATATATATATATATATATATATATATATATATATATATATATATATATATATATATATATATAATAAGTAAATCATTGATGTATTTGACATAGCGTAGTTGATGGGAGACCTATGATTCAGTGTGATGGAGAAGACTGTGAGATAGGTTGGTTTCATTTTGAATGTGTAGGATTATTTGACACTCCAAATATTGCATGGTATTGCCAAAATTGTATTTTGATATGAACATTGTTTCTTTGATTTTGACATTTAGTCAGGTACGTGTCAAGTTGATTACACTTGCATAACAATAATTGTTATGCAAAGTGTAATCAACTTGACACGTAAGTTGATTACACTTTGCATAACAATAATTGTTTTTTTTGGTATCTTTCAGATAAATAATATAATTAAGTCTAGAGCTTTGCCTCTTATACCATAGTTGAAAAGTTTCTAATATAGAATTGCATGGTTGACTGTGTCAAAAGCTTTTGACAAAGCTAAGAATGCAATTATTATAGGTTTACTTATATCTGAGTTGGAGCACAACAAATCAGTGATAAATTCTGAAGTGTCTTTAGTTCCCAAAATTTTAATAATTCCATATTGTTTTTTTGATAAAATATTATTTTGTTGTAAGATTATTAGAGTAGATATTTATTTTTATTAATTATAAATAAAAGACAAACAGTACCTACACTAACATTCTAATATTTAATGAACAATTGGGAATAACTATTTGGCTAGCTTCAGGTTATTCAATATTCAATAAACGTTGTTCAACAGCATATATTGGTATTATTTCTGTTTACTTCCTTGTCCCACTTTCAGCACTCGCAACAGGTATGGTATAGTAGTGCTTTCATCGTAAAATATAATAGATAAAGTGACACTTCTGTAGGGAATACTGGTTAATTTGAATTTACCGCTAAAAATCCCCGTCATGTCATTATTGAAAATTAGGTTAGCTATTTAGACTTGAGATTATTTATTATGTTTGGCAACAGTGTTCACGATCTACGTCATATACAATTGATGACGTACACGCCAACTTAGACTGGACAGACTATATCTTTCAACTTATAGGAAAAGTAAAAACTGTGTTTTATATACTTTTTTACGTAGAATTCAGTGGCGTAGTGAGATTTTTGAAATGGGCTATCATTGTTCAGATATAACACAAAGTTATATTTTTTTAAATGGGACACTGTATATTTTTCCATATTCAAAACATAAATGCTTTGAGCTTTTTAAAAATATATAACACTTATATAATATTTCAAGTATTAGCCCTGTATTTAGATAAATTTCATTTTTGTTATAGCAAGTCAAGACAAATATCACTTTAGTAGAACGTTTAGCGCAATAAACAAATATCACTCTCATTCGTATATGGTAGCATGGAAAGTACCTATTCATTAAAAAATATTATTCAGTATGGGTCACTAAATAATTTGACAAAACAATAAATTTAAACTCTTATGAAACACTCTTTATCGACCATAAACGCTGTGGACCTAATTAGTAGGTAGCTATGGAAAAAGAGCAAGTGCAGAATGTATATAGGTCCTGTCACCTACCTGTCAAAGTTAACAAATTTTTCTCACAATGGCGAATGATAATCCAAGATATCAAAATTACGAAAAATTATATATGGTTGGGATATATTACCAAGTAGGTTTCAATCCAAATCAAGCGATGGACCTCTATGTTGAAAGGTATTTACTATTACCCATTTACTGGGTGTCAGTAAGATAATAAGATAGGAAATTTAGGTTTCCTGAAGGGAGACAACCGAGTAGGAGAATATTTGGCAGACTAAAAAGAAATTTGGAAAATTTTGGATCTTTTGAAAAGCCTAGACCAAAAAGTTATAGGAAAGAAAATGCTGAAGATGTTGAAATTAGTGTCCTCGCAAAGGTAGAAGAGAACAAAAATACTTCTTGTAGAGAAATTGAAGATTCGATTGGCATTCCAAAGACAAGAGTTTCGAAGATATTGAAAATGCATAAATATACCCCCTACATACCTCAAACTATACATCATCTGCACCCAGGTGATGCTGAGAAGCGCATTGAGTTTTGTAGTTGGTATATACAAAAGACGGGAGAATGAAAGCTATATAAGTAGCGCTGGCATTTTTAATCGAAATAATCATCGTTATTGGTCAAATGAAAATGAGCACGTTACGGTGGCTCGTCAACAGCAAGGCAGATTCGCGGCTTCAATGTATCTTGTTTCGTTTTTGGAGGAAGATTGGCATACCGCATTTTGGAAATTTTGGATGATTGTCTTTGTGAACTACTTGACGAAATTCCGTTGGCTCAATACGGACACAGTTATTTCCAACAAGATGGCGCACCTTGTCATAACGCAGGTTCCGTTAGGGCTTTTCTTAATGAAAGATTCCAAAACCAGTGGATTGGTAATAATGGTCCCATTAACTGGCCACCAAGGTCCCCTGACTTATCGATATTAGATTTTTTCATATAGGGCTTTATGAAAAATAAAATAAACCACACGCGGCAAGAAAATCGAGATGCTCTCATGAATGCCACGAGAGAAGCTTTCGAATTCTTACGCATAAGACCTTTGTTGTTACTGCGGTCGATTGACGCTATCCTCAGAAGATGTCGGTTGTGTCTTCAACAGAATGGACAGCAATTTGAACAATATTCATAAAATATTTTCAACCGAAAAATAATAGAGCTTTGTTTTGTAGCAGTGTTTCATATAAGTTTTAATTTCTGTTATAATAATTTTTAAATTAATCTTTGTTTAGTAACTTATATTAAATAATATTTTTTTAATGAATACTTTCCATGCTACCATATATAAATGAGAGTGATATTTGTTTATTGCGCTAAACGTTCTACTAAAGTGATATTTGTCTTGACTTGCTATAACAAAAATGAAATTTATCTAAATACAGGGCTAATACTTGAAATATTATAAAAGTATTATATATTTTTAAAGAGCTCAAAGCATTTATGTTTTGAATATGGAAAAATATATAGAGTGTCCCATTTAAAAAAATATAACTTTGGGTTATATCTGAACAATGACAGCTCATTTCAAAAATCTCACTACGCCACTGGATTCTACGTAAAAAAGTGTATAAAACACAGTTTTTACTTTTCCTATAAGTTGAAAGATAGCTGTGATACAAGGCGGGGGCCAAAATGCAATATTTTCAACTTCGCCCTGTATCTCAAAAACGAAGCAAGCTATGAAAATTTTGTTTACGGTATCGTGAGATTCACAAAAAAGTAGCCAACGTTCGCGAAAACCGCAAATCTCTATCTTTAAAAATAACCGAGTTACCCCGTAAGGACATCGAAAATGGGACAGCCTGTACATTTGGGACGAATTTTGTTTGTACTAAGTGCAATATAAATTTATGCATTTCAAAAAAAACAAATTTGTGCTTTGATATATCACACAAAAAATTGATCAGTTGTAACATTATGTTGTTTTCAATTGCATTTCATTTTACAAAATCGCGAATACACTACTACTTGTTCAAAATGTGCAATATATTGTACAAGTAATATAAACCGTTTACTCACAATGTACAGTATATTGTACATATCACACCCCCTAAAATGGATGACATATAATGTTTTCGAGTAACAAAAAATGTTGGAAAAATAAAAGAATAGGACTTCCTAATTTCAGATTTTTATCTTGAAAAATAAAAATGCGTGAGTGAAAGTGTTAACAGGGCCGGCCTAAGGCGAAAATAGTAAGTGTACTAGACTCAAATTTTATGCCCCTGCCGGAGGGTATGAAATTTTTTGAAATTTAAGGTCTAAAAACACAGTTTTTGTGCACTTTTACGTCTTGTAGTACATTAAATTTATGTATGACAATTTGATTCATTATTGATTGACTTGATATGTTCAGTACTCTTCCTTGTACTATAACCACTATTATGTCAAATAAACTAATGAAAGCTTAACTCTTCATTGTTCTTCTGAACATAAGAGAGTTGTTCTTTACTGTTTACTGAGAATAATTATTTTCCCCGAAGTAAGTTTGTGGATTTTTCCATATTGAATTATACCAACTGATAATGTGCAATTTTCAGCTAACCGAAAACATAGTGTTTTTGAAGTCCAATGCTATTCCAACGAAAATCTTCCACTTTTATCGGAATATGAACCTGGGCCATCATCCAGAGATTCTAGATAATTGTATTTTCTTTCATATAACAACCAGAGATACTATTAAAATAATAATAATAAATAGTGTTTATTTGCACAACCAAAATAACAGTTTATCATAACATCAAGAATATCAAATGAAACTTGACTCTTTAGCTAGGTAAAAACTAAAATATTCAATTATATAACCAGGAAAACCAGAGATTCTATAAAAAAAAACCAGACTCTTAGAAGTCCACCGTACTTTTAGGAGAGCTGTTATACGTCAGGAAAATTCAAAAAATATAATAACTCATTACGTTCAAATAATTCAAGCAAAGTATTCATGATAATTCTTCTTTTATTTCATGTTGTTTCTTTCCGTTTTTCTGGTAAGTACTTAGTTTTGTCCATTATACTCTAAACCTCTTCAGTTCGTAATGAAAGTAGACATGTCAGAGATGTTTTCTTGAAACTTTTGAAAGTTTTTTTACTTTTTAAATAAATAGGTGTTCTATCATACTGCCTTTTCATGATGTATACATAGTTCCTCTAGCCAATTAATTTAATCGTCCTCTCCTTTATTTTATTATTGATTTTCATGTTCAATGATAAAAACTTGATGTAGGTAGGTTATCTACTGTTGAACAGAGATAATATTGTCTTCAATCGAAACACAATGAACCATTGGAAAATACGAAATCCAAAAAAACACAAATTAAGAAGCTAAACGTTCGAAAACTTAAAATGAAATGAACGTAAATTCCATTACAAACAATGTAAACAATCCATTAATGGCCTATGCTCTAGTACCGATATTAGCCGTTTCGGCGCTACGATCTTAATTTCAGACGCCAATTGGCTAGAAAAGCAAAGCCGGGTGAGGGAGGCAGGAAGATGAGTCACAACACTTTCCGCGTCCCGCCACCAGACGACTGTTCTACTGACCTTGGACCTTGGTCAAGGGCATCAGACTTACTGTATTTCAGAACTCATTGGGGTAGCCGGGTAGATCTTCGGTTTTACCTTGAATTTTAACTGTAATAGTTTTAAGACAAAATTCCTTATATAGTCGGCGGCAAATCATTGGAAGCTTGGGATTTTTAGCTGTGTGAATTAGTTTTTCAATCCACAAACTGGCAACGACGCTGGGCGAGGGGTGTAGAGGGGAGTGTACAGCTGTTTAGTATCCAAGCTTCCAATGATATGCCGGCGAGTATAGTTTAAATACTTCTGCCCAATATTTAAATCAGTTTCTAAAAATTTTCCAAATTTATTATTTTTTTTTTTTACAAAAATTGGTCAATTTAATGCCCCTCCAAAAGTTTTGAGTGTGCGGCTGCATACTTCGCACACCCCTTAGGCCGGCCCTGAGTGTTAAAAGGCTGTAACGTGGTAGTGGAACACAGCCGCTGTGAACATAAGTTAAAAAACAAAAATTTACAAATCAACACACGATTACCTACTCGTGGCATATAATTTTCTTCATATATTATATCTTCAACATAACCGAACATTGATCCATTTTCAACCCATACAGTTGAATGTAACATTACTTTTGAATCAATACAAAAAATTATAAATGGTTCAAGCCTACCAAATACTTCTATACTTGCTAATTTTGCTTTAGAATATTGTGATGAGCTGGAATATGTCTATTTATTCGGCGATATCTGTTCACCTCTTTCTAAAGTAGTTAACACTTTAGTTCCCTAACCGATGGCGTCAGTAGCAAAGTCCATCATCAGTGACATATTCGTGATTAATTCTATTAATTACAACAGATGTCGCAAGTAGTTCAATAAAGTTTTAGTTGATAGGAATTGTAATATTTTCGTTTTATATGATGGTTCATAAAATTGTATTTTGATGATAGATAACACATCTGGACATGAATTACTATGTTAAAGCTTAACCTTAAAGGTGCTATAGTTTTCTGTAAAGGGTACCACAAGTATGTATGGGTTGTGGAATACCTAAAGATAGTGCGTCCGACGCTCGTACTAATTAAAGTATATATTATTAGAAAACCACATGTTTGATTTATAAACGATTGCTATAATTGAGTATATGAAGCTGCGTTTCACCACACAGCGGCTTCATCAGAAAAAACTGAATACAAAGTCCTTGATCTTTCAGTTTTCATGAATTTTAATACATAAAGAAATCTATAACAACAATAAATTAAATAGTGTGGTGAAGAGTAGGTCATTCTTCCAGATAACGTAGACAAGTTACATCAAATATTGAATATATTCAGCAGAATTTAAATCTATTCGTTCATTCAATAACTAAGCAGTAATTTTAAAACTGTTAATTTCTAATAGGACTTCCCATTAGATTATTTCAATCCCCTACTTTCTCTATATAAATTTTCTGTATTGAATGAATCATTAACATCTAATATGATTGGAGGAATCTGAGTCTATTTATTGTTTCCGAAACAGCCCTTATGTTCGTTTATTCTTTCTTCCGAAATTTCTATGTAATCTACAGGTATAAATTT
>JARQZK010000086.1:295000-364616 GCA_030704885.1 Cynegetis impunctata
TTAAAGTTCTGTATAAACAAATTAGATTTAACGAGCAAACTCTTCATAAGATAATATATGCAGAATCTATATACCTACCAAGGTGTTGAAATGTCAATTATTGAATAACATCAATTTTTATATTTATAGGTAATGGCTCAAATTAAAGCTCTGTATAAAGAAAAATTAAAAGTGAATACCCCCCAGATATTGAAATTTCATTGAATGAATCGAACATAATTTATCTTTTATTTATAGCCATCTGGTTCATGTCAAATATTCTGTATAAACAAATTTAGAGCGTATCAACTTGAGATTATTGAATAATATACGGAAATTTATATAAGTATTTTTGTGATAATAAACGAAGTAAATTCAAGTTTTGTTTTTGTTCTTATTTATAGGTTTCTAACTCAAGTCTAAGCTCTGAATAAACAAATAAAATGAGTTTTATAAGTGAGTGTATTTTGATTTCAAGTGGTATATGCAAAGTTTTTATACTCAGATGTTATAAAGTGTCAAGTGATAAATATGCTTCAGCTTTGTAATCCTGTATACCAGTGCACACCCTACTTACCTGCAGGTGAAAATTAGAAGGTTCCGTATATCCTCTAGACAGCATTGCACAGCGCTTGATCCTGATCCTCCTCTAGTAGGCAATGTTTACCATATGATTGAGCAAAAGAGCCTACTTTGAAATAGTTTCTATCGTTAACATGGAGATATTACTTTGTTCATCTGTTTGAACTGTAATTATGGACAATAGTCCATTACAAAGATATTGCTAACGATTAACTGAACAGCATCAACAATGCTTTAAAAAAAGATTAGCTTGATGGAGAACCAATCGGTTTTTACTCGAAGAGATTATTCTTTTTGATATGTAGTTCATCTGTTTGAACTGTAGTTATGGACAATAGTCCATTACAAAGATATTGCTAACGATAAACTGAACAGCATCAACAATGCTTTAAAAAAAGATTAGCTTGATGGAGAACCAATCGGTTTCTACTCGAAGAGATTATTCTGTTTGATATGTAGTTCATCTGTTTGAACTGTAATTATGGACAATAGTCCATTACAAAGATATTGCTAACGATTAACTGAACAGCATCAACAATGCTTAAAAAAAAGATTAGTTTGATGTAGAACCAATCGGTTTCTACTCGAAGAGATTATTCTTTTTGATATGTAGTTCATCTGTTTGAACTGTAGTTATGGACAATAGTCCATTACAAAGATATTGCTAACGATTAACTGAACAGCATCAACAATGCTTTAAAAAAAGATTAGTTTGATGGAGAACCAATCGGTTTCTACTCGAAGAGATTATTCTTTTTGATATGTTCTTTTTAAAAAAAATTAGCATCATTATGAAGATAAATTAATAGTTTTGAACTTCGATTTGACTTTTTAATAAACAAAACTTGACATAATATATAGAACTTCAAAAATATTCTCGCGATGAATGCTGAATGCGTGTTTAATTGAATATTATTAAACTGATATTGAATGTGTTTCGTAGTTAAGCACTCCAGGATTGGAGTAGGAAAACAATATTTAATACGAACATTTTATTTACAATTTAATAATGGTGAAACAATGATAACAAAAAAAATAATACAGATTCATCATTTGAAAGTGAAGTGATATGTAATTCTTCCTTCTCATGGATTAGGAGATCAAAACCAGTGAGTCCTTGTGTTAAAAAGGGAACCTGACTATCAATCAATTTTTCTTCAGAAGTCTCCAATTATATAACGACCCTGGATTATGGGCCTAATTTCTTCGAAACTTTTTGAATTTTCTGTGTTGGGATACTCTGGTGGATATTTGTTTCTGGAGAGAGTACGAAGAGATAGTTCTGTTGTTCGAGGAAGGCCAGCTTTTGTTGAATTTTGCCCTTTTTCGTCCGTTCTTGATGTGATACCAACCAGAGTTATTGAGTAATATCTATCCATTTCAATAGTATAAGGGTACCATATAGTTGTTCTTCAACTCTTCTTGTTCCATTTGTCCAGAGTCTCATCTCTTTTTTCGACGGACCGCTAATTCCGTTTTCAGTTTTTGTGAAGATAAATACAATTTAAACAGCCTTAACATCTTCGTTTCATCTCATTTTCTTGTTGTCCCAAGTAAAATTTTCTGGGAATCTCAGATGACACAAGATTTTTTCGTTAATATTTATCACATTCTTTGACCAATTCAAATCATCTAATACGCATCTTAGCTTTAGGAATATTGTCTCTCCATGTGGTATACCTCTATTGATTGTAATTGATTAGGTATACTCTGGTATATGTTTATCATTCTATCTTGTTTTATATCAGGAATCAATACGTGAATCACCAAATTCCACTATGCTTGGCAATTGCTTTATTCAAGCGAAGACTTTTTCATAGTCAATGTGGTTCAGGAATGAAAATAAGTGGTGTTCGGCCGCTTTATCAATAAGAATTCCTCTCTACCAAAAAGTTTACAATGGAAAGAAGTAGGTTCATAAATGTGCAATTTTCTAAAAATGGAAGGCTTTCTTCTTGAATGATATTGAAGTGTTCGGCTGCTTTATCAATAAGAATTACTCTCTACCAAAAAGTTTATAATGGAAAAACAGTAGGTTCACACAAGTGCAGTTTTCCAAAAATGGAACGTCTTTCTTCTCAAATATTATTGAATAAAAAGTACCATTTCGACAGTCGGATATTTTGTTATGAACCATTTTGTTTTGGTCCCTTTTTCATTTCTACGAGAACGGTAGCATCAATATTTTTCACTTATCTCAAATATGAATATTTTCATATACTTCTTGTAGTCCATTCGATCCTAAGTTCATGATTTATCTACTGCTTATGCTCCAGAGTTTTTCAGCTGGTACCATATTTACATACAATGCATATTTTTCTTGTACTACTCCATCTTTGCCTCTTCTTCATGTATTGTATTTCCGATGATAGACATTCGTTGTTTTACTCTCTTCTTGCTGCATTCAATATAACTTGCAGCTGCTTAATTCACCCTAACGTCGTCTTGCTAAGGTTGTTTTCTCACTCATTGAGGGCTCTGAATCTTGAGGTATGTTCAGCATATTTGACTATATGTCAAATTTCTGCGAACTAAAAAGTGAGAAGAGAGAAAGGAAAAAAGGACAAGTGTGATGAGAGAGTGGATGCATAGGATGTAAATACAAAACAGTTTCGATTTGCGCTTGAAAAGGGAGTAATCAAATGACATTTAAAAATTTCTGGATATTTATATCATAATTCTATTATTTCACGTCCACGTTGGTTGAATGTACAGGTATGAACGAGCTTTTTGTTCGTTCATTAATACATGTAGGTATATAAAGAAGTCTTTGCAAAAAAAAAGCCAAGATCATCAAGTTATTTAATGCCTCCATAAAACTTGGTTGTACTTGGATAAAATTTGAAAAGGTTTTCTTTGCCCTGCGTGATTCGTCTAAGAGCCTCTAGAAAGACTGATCACAATTTTTATTTACAGCATGTGTATATACAATATATATATATATATATATATATATATATATATATATATATATATATATATATATATATATATATATATATATATATATATAATTATATATATATATAATTATATATATATATATATATATATATATATATATATATATATATATATATATATATATATATATATATATATATATATATATATATATATATATATATATATATATATATATATATATATATATATATATATATATATATATATATATATATATTCTGTCGATTTAACCATCCATGAACTATGTCATTGCTGTAATTTCACATGTCACTTCATACTTCAAGTGAAATAATATTGTTTGATGGTGCTTTGAATGATTTGTAGGTTTTGAATCTCAATTCATCTCAAGGATGAAATAAATAGGTATTAACAAAAATTGGTACCTATATCACAGAAACATATGTTCCTTAAATTGTCTTTAGTATTGTTTTGTGGTTTTGTTACATGTGAAAGTAAAAGTTTTATAAATTAGTTATGTCTAATATGGTTTTAGATTTGAAATTTACTTTACTGATGATTTTATAAAAAAAAATGCTGCTTGCTCGCTTGAGCAATCTTGAACTCTCTTGTAAGTATTTCTTCATATTAAAAAAAAAACATAAATAATACTAATTATTAAATTCAAAGTTTTTTCTGACTTGCATATAAGAAAATGTTTTCATAATAAATAACTTTTCCAGCTTCCTGATGGAGTCTGCAATTGGTAAACGAAAGCTTGATGTTTGAATAAACAAGATATTAGTAGCACACTACATCGTTTAACTGGCTAAGTCCATGAAAACAAAATTGCTGGATTATACTAGAGTTGTGAAAAATATTTTCAAATTTGAATTTCGAAAATATAAACGTGGTTTTGATAATAAAAAACGTAGACCCCCAATCTGCAAATAATTCAACTAATGAGAACCATTCTCTTAAATCAGAAAAGTATTAAATAAGGAGAATAAGAATTTAAAATTATATATTCTAGAATCTTAACGAATCAGTAAATTCAATCTTCCCCTTAATAGTGAGGTAGAATTCACAAATAGTCCCTTACTAAAATTGTTCAACAATGCAGTGCATGGTAGTAAATCGGTTTGAATTCACTAACTATTGAGATAAGCTACTGAATGAATAAAATTGTATATTAACATCTATATGTGTAGATTTTTTTATCATTATCTGACGAAAAGGCAGTACTTCGAAATGGGTGTCATTTATTATTATTCAAATATTAGTAGAAAAATACATATTCTTAACGGTTATTATATTTGACTCTATAACGAGACGTTTTACCACACGGTGACAATATTATAAATAATAAGAATTTCAATTTAGCTATCGAACAAGTTTTTTCGCTATCCAACGATGATGCAAAGAAATTCAAACATTTAACTTATATATGTAATCCTCGTGAAAAACTAAAATCAATTCTTTCACATTTAATTAATTAATTATGTTGAAGATAACATACATGAAAATACCAAAACTGTATAGGTGGATATATTAAAATTTATAAATACTGATGTAAGTCTCATAAGTGGTGAGTTACTTAGGTTTACCGCTGTATATAGATCACACGATATTTCTAAGGTAGAATTTATACACAGTTTGCAAACAGTTTTAAAAGATCAAAAAAACATTAAAAATCACTGTGTAGTCGGAGACTTCAACATTGATATACTAGAAGAAAATATTATGCAATATGATCCTTATGATAAAAATGTAAACCAAGAGTTTTTGAATAATTTTCTTGAACATGAATTTACACCATGTTACATTGGTATAACGAGACCATCAATAGACAATGTAGGAGGTACTTGCATAGACAACTGTTTTATGAAAAGTAAAAATATAAAATTTGAGTATTATAAAATTAATAATCCTTTTAACGATCATTACCCGTTACTAATAAATATAGATAAATTGGATATGAAACGATATGATCAGGTGAATACAAATTTTATAAATTATAATAAATTAAAAATTATTGCTAATAACGTAGACTGGAACTTTATTTTGTCTATGCACGATCCGAATTCCGAATACTTCAATTAACAAAATAATAGAGGTTATACATGGCTGTCTTGAAGGAGCCACTAGTCAATAGAAAAATAAAAAGAATAAATATTTTGCACCTAGAAAGAACTGGATTACAAGTGCTATATTAGTATCTTGCAAAACTAAAGAAAATTTGTATTGTTTATGGAAGAGAAATTCAACATGTCAAATACTAGAAAATGAATATAAGGGTTATAATAAAATACTTAATAAAGTCATAAAGGATGCTAAATACAAATTAGATAATAAAATAATAATTTGATAATGTTTAAAATAAAACAATAGATTATATATATGAAAATAACAAAAAGATCGAAAACAAAACAGAAATTGCTAATACCATGAATGATTATTACTGCACAATTGGTGATCTGTTGAGTAGTCAAATAGTGAACAATGGAGTCGGTGATTTAAAACTGCCTGATCAAAATAGTGAGTCTATATTTTTATATCCAACGGATAGTATTGAAATTAGCAGAATCATAAATGAAATGAAAAAAAGATCACACGGAGTAGATAGGATAAGTGTTGCAGTGCTGCGGGTAATAAGTAGTCATATAGCTTTGCCGTTGCAGCACATTTTCAATAGTTGTATTGAAAAAGGTATATGGCCAGTAGAGTTGAAGAAGGCTGAAGTGGTACCCATTTACAAGTCTGGAGATAAAACTAGTATCAAAAACTACAGACCAATTTCGCTCATCTCTTATATAGCTAAAATTTTTGAGAAAATAATATTTAACAGACTTTTTGTGTTTCTAAATAAATGTAATATAATATCTGATAAGCAATTTGGCTTTCTGAGAAATAGAGGAACCACTGAAGCCTTACAGCATTTAACTAACATAATATATAAGAAATTAGATAGGAGTAAACCAATAATCACAGCTTTTCTTGACCTGACAAAAGCCTTTGATACAGTAGATCATAAAATCCTGTTGAACAAATTAGAAAGATATGGAATAAGAGGCAATGCCTTAAAATTATTGACAAGCTATCTTTCTGGTAGGAAACAAAGAGAGTAGAAGAGCTTCACCGGAAGTCGTAAATCATGACAGCTCTATTGTTATACATGACAGGTGTTCTTATTGTTAGGGCAGGTGTTCCTTTTGTTAGGGCAGGTCTATTGTTATGCCAGGTGTGCAGGTCTATTGTTATGGCAGGTGTGCAGCTCTATTGTTATGTGCGGTCTATTGTTAGACAGGGGTGTATTAACAAATGATTGATGGTGACAGGGGGACAGTGGGAATTGAATATTTCTTTACAAATTTAGGCCAAAAAAAAGCCCCCACACAAACGGTGGAAGTGGAATAATACCACAAAACTTGGAGGGGGTAAAGGCATAAAAACAGCTCACTGCAAACAAATAGACAGTTATTCTTCAATATCTACTAGCAGTTAAATACCATGTACAGTAAAAACGAGACTGTTCGATCGCAAAGATGGCCGTCGAAATACCAGACAGGGAAATCAGGCAAAGCAGTGCAAGAAACGAGAACTCAGAAGAAATACACCACCGGCTACCACTACACGCCGCAAACGTCATCAATAGAGAGTAATTACAGTTCAACAAACATGGTTCCTTATCCTGAAGATGTGTACCACAACACCGTAAATCGTAGGATGGAACGTGAGATGCATCGGCTCGTGAGTGAAGACATATACAATTTGAATCTCTCAGGCAGTAAATATGTAAGCATTGGTCTGGATCCTTTCAATGATTTTCAATGTTTACTTAGAATATGTCGACATGGTTATCTTGATTTCATTTCATTCACGAAATAAGAAGTAGATGAACTTACTGTTAAAATGCCAGGGCTACTGAAGGAGTTAGCGAAAAACAGTGAAATTGAAGTATATCTGGATACAATTGGTGTATATTCACTGTATTCTACATGTAACAACGTTTTGATATTCAAGGAAAGTAACTTCCCAAAACTTTTTTTGGCTGTTGATTCTTTAAAAACTTTTGCAGCAGGCATGAATCTCTTTGTACGGAAGATGGGTGAAAAAATTGAAAGTGACGATGCTATTACCAGGTATTGCACAATTGATTATTTCGCAGATTTCATTCTCACTGAAATGCGTAAGGAACATTTACGTGTAATCGATATACAAACTTGTGCTGAATTCATAAAATTGAGTTACAATGACTCACCCCATATGTATGAATTGCTTGTAAAATATTATTACAATATTGAGAATATTGTATTGGATAGTGTAAGGTTATTGAATATGTGATTCCTGCATTCATTGTATAAATGATTTGTCCATGCATTCAATTTGGTGAACATCGAAATTAAATATCTTATGCAATTTTTATAAGATTCATGAAATTTTTTCATGAAGAACAAAATAACTTAGGGAACTTTATTACAGAAAATTTATTTATCTAATTACAAACCTTTTTATTTGAAACACTAAATTATTAAAAAATGTAATTTGAACATTCATTTACATGCATTATAACAGGTATCTCATACCAGGGGAAAAAAGGGTACACATCTAAAGTTTTAAAAAACCTAAATCACATGTGTGATCAATCAGTTGTAAATATCGTGTATTATTACGATGAATGACGGACAGCTTTTTGAATAAGAAAAACTTTTCATATGAAATATAGACAAAACCTACTAGTGTTTAAAAATTATGATGCTAATACGATCAATATTATATAAATAAATTGATAGGAAGTACTTCAACTTAGATTATAAATTATAGCCCATACTTTGCATGAAGTAGTAATAAAGTTAAATTATTATTTCATTCTATTATTCTACATTGAAAATTTAATAATTTTATAATTGTATGCATAGTAATAAACAATCACATACCTTGCCATGCCAAAATAAAAAAGCCCACACACATCTATACTAAACGGATAAAATTGTTTTATATTCACTGGATTCTATATGTACAACATTTTGATATTAAGTGGTGAAAGTAACTTTCCAAAACTTTATGTGGCTCTTCTTTGGGAACTTTTGCAGGTGGAATGAATCTCTTTGTACGGAGGATGAGTGAAAAAATTGACAATGACGATGCTATAAACAAGTATTACACAATCGAATATTTTACAGGTTTTATTCTCGCTGAAATTTGTAAAAGGAACAAGGGCTGTATTTTAGAAGAGCAGCCAGATCCATTACATTGATGGACGATCGTAAAACGCTGGGAGGTCTGTGACGTTATTCATCAGAGGGTGCAAATAAATCAGTGGGTGGTGGACCGCACACACCCTGTGTGTGTACCTATATATATAAGAATGCTCAATGATACAGGGAGCATCAGATTCAGCCGTAGCAAGCTTAAAATGAACATGCGTAATGAAGAGTACTTGGAGTCTCCAGCCTCTCCAGAGCCCCATGACCAGGAGGGTGAAATATTTTTGCCTCTGCACTATACGTGCATAAAAATTGAGGAGCCTGAAGAAGAAGAAGAGAATTCGGATGGAGAAGAAGGATGGGCCTACGACTTTATGAGGGAGGAATTCGAGATGTATGAAGAAGAAGATGGTTATTTCTTAGATCAGGAGGAAGATGGTTATTATCAGGCTGAAGATGGTAATTTCATCGACGTAGCCCTCAGCCTGGTCGATGAAATAATCATCTTTCGCCTCGTCAGCTGTCATGGATGGTATAGAGAGATATCAGAAAGTAATAGAGAAGTTTGATGTACCTATTTATCACAAACGAAGTCAACTTTTGCTTGTACATATTACGATTTATAACGGAAGAGACCTGGCGATTGTGAAAAAGCAAGAATCGTGGAATGGGAAACTACGGCTACCATAGACCGCGATTTTTCTGAATTTATAGCCAATATATTGAGAAAACATTCGGCAACTAGCACGTAATGCCGAGAGAAATTCAAAACATACTACGATCAATGTGAGAGACGGCTGAACATTTATGCTTCACCACATGAAATGGAAGAAGCAATACGAACGTGTCCCGAATTCGAAGGCAAAACACCAAATTTCATAAGGAGTCAATACATCAAATGTCGTAAGAAGTCCTATCTATCATGAACAAAAACTTGGTAGAATAGGGTGGATATTCTTTTTTGGAAATCAATCAATTGACGACCAAGAATGAGTTCAAAAGGGGAACAACAAACATTTCAACTACATATGAGCTCGCATAAGACTTCCAGCTAACTTTTATATATGCGTTCGTAGGATCAACAGTGACATTCTTGAACTCAAACAGGTTTTCACAACGAGAGATTACCAGACTGTCATCAAAACGATTAGGGAGCTGGGAGGATTAAAAGAAGGACTGTATAGAGCTCCTTCAACTGCTTCTTCTTGCTGCACAATACTTAGACATGTTGCCGATTGTCTTAAAGTTCAAGTTGTCTTGGATGTTATAAAGGGCCATTAGAAAGTAGTAGAGAAATTTGATATATTTATCACAAACTAGGCTTATGTATATGTATATAAAAACTTGCAAAGTTTTGCGAGAGAATATCTTTCCATCGATGAGGGAAGATGAGGTGAAGACAACTATCAGGTATGATAGTTTAATAATTTCATATGGACCTTATTCGTGCATAAAATTTAAAGAAGTATGTTTGCTTTATAACTCTAAAATGGTGGAGATGTTTACTCCACTGCATTCTACGGAAAAAATCTATTGAAACGTTATTTTACCTTTTCGATAAGGTGAAGGATAACAAAATGCAACATCTTCAAAAATGCCCTGTGTTTCGTTTCTACGACTGATAAACTCATATAGTGAATCTTTTTTGTCTACACTAGTGGTATACATTAGATTTAATTTATGGCTCTAAAACGTAAAACGCTTCGGAAATTTTACATGGATCTACGTTCTCCGAGTGTTCTGGTACTTGTCAACCGAAAGGGCGCAAATAACGTGGGAACGTAGGTATAGGACACCACACAAATACCAAAGCCAGATTGTTCGCGTTCTAATAATTTAAACGTTCGGACTGTTCTGCCTCTGTATCGTGTGTTATAGCTTTAAAACAATCTTTACAGTATAAAATAATACCTTAAGAAAGTAATGGAATATTGTTACATTCACAGATCCAGCGATTTTGTACTTACAAGATATGTTTTCAATACAACAATTCAATTACCTTATGCAGTATAGGAAAGTCCTGCTATATTAATGGTTTAGTAAAACAACAATAACAACAAATTCCAGTTGAATGTGATATATTGTTGGTTAGATAGTACAGGAAAGACCTCTTAATTTCCAAGTATAGTATAAGAGAAACAAGAATAAATTCCAGTAAGTTACGAATTCAATTGAGTGGAGAATATAGGAAATTCCTGTTAACTTCAAAGTTCTGTTCAATAGCACTTGAAGGAAAATTCCTGTTGATGGTGAAGTAATTATTGTAAAAACCAAATGCCGCTCAATTTTTATCACAATAATTTCCTGTTGTACCAAACGGAATAAAATGTCACAAGGGCAGTTTTATGTTTGAGCTTTACCATACCACTAATGAATATAACCACATATTCTAGTAAAGTCTGAGCTATACTGCTTGTATACGACAAGAAATTCCTGTTGCAGCAAACATATAATCCAGTAATATACAACGTTTATTCTAGTAGTTAAAACATTTAAACTTACAGGAATATATTCCTGTACTTTGTACAAGAATAGATTCCTGTATTTTTAACAATTCATTTCCAATAAAATAAGAACTGTTCTTTCTACAGGAATTGAACTACAATAATCATTTTGTAAATCTAACAAGAAATTACTTCTGTGCCTATTTTTATTAGAAATTCCTGTTGCAGTTACTTTATTCCTGTGATGGTTACAGGGTTATTTTTTTGAGTGTTGAATGGATTAATTGGTAGTGTAATTTAGAAACTTCTAAATTTCCAACATTCCTGCTGGATGAAATGTATAGTAGGTATACATAATGAATATTTTAATGCAATGTAAAAAGTAAATGTAGTACAATAAAATGTGAGTTTGTTGTTTATGAAATATATGTTAGAATATCTTTCCATCGATGAGGGAAGATGAGGTGATGACAACTATCAGGTATGATAGTTTAATAATTTCATATGGAAACAATTCGTGCAGAAAATATCGCTTAGAACATCAGGTTTTGTTTGAAATAAGAAAGGCCTACAAGAACGTCCCTTTCGGATTCGGGACTGCGACTCCGCGATTCTATCCGGAGCTATGAAGCGCCAAAGGATGCGCTCCGGATATTATTGTTGTAGACAACGCCGTTGGATCAGCGTGAGTATTATTAGTTTTTACGGGAGGAAAAAAATTATGTGAGAATATCTTTCCATCGATGAGGTGACGACAACTATCAGGTATGATAGTTGAAGGTCATTCAAACAATATCTTTGTACAAGAGCGTATGCTGTGGTGCAGTTGAAATTTGGGTATTTTTGGATTTCAAAAATTTTCGAAATTTAATCTACATTAATCTTATCGAATATTTTAAAAATCAAGATGTTTGCTTTGATAAAATTCAAAGGAGAAGATCGATTAAGGATAATCCGAAATCCTCGTACAAAAAACTATAAGGGTGTGGGAGCGATGAAAGTTGAGGCGCAATGTTATTTACACTAGTACTGAGTGCAGTTCAGTTGGTTCAGTTGTCACCGGGCTGAAGATAATTTTTTTCTCGTGAGCGATTTAGTGATTTCCAGTTTAGTGGACATTAATTGGGTTATACCATTGGATTTTCTCACTATGACACGGCGATATGGACCACGGCGAGGACATCGACACTATGCAACCGCATAGCGCAGAGCCACCTAGACCGGATCAGTACGTGGGCGAGCAAATGGAAAATAACACCTAACCAAAGTAAAACACAAACAATACTTTTCCATCACCCAAATTACACTCAAACACGTAAATTCAACAGAAACGACGTCCGACTAAGGTAAAAGGGTGAAAATCTCGAACTGCAGGAGGACATTATTTACTTGGGAGTCACATTCAATCAACACAACAATTGGAAATCCGATCTTCAAAACACTCTCAAAAAAGTCCGAAACAGATCTAACATTCTATATGCTCTGAGAGGCAGAATTCGAGGATGTAATCCTCAAACTCTGTTAAACACATACAAAACGTTCATAAGACCAGTAGTAGCATATAGATCGTTACTCTGTTCGACTTTATCTCACAGATACGTCCGACAGTTGGAGAGCTGCGAAAGAGCCATCTGCCGTAGTATTTTCCGTCTAGACAGACGTTATCCGTCACACTTAGTACACGAACACGTGAAAATTCCCCTCATTTTCGAACACCTCCAAATTCTCCAAGCTCGATACGCCCATCGTACATTGCACGGTCCCAACATCGAGGCCGAGCGACGCTCATGACGCCGTGGCACCGTCTACGAAGAGTCCTCTGGAGAGGGCCGAAGAAAAGGTTTCCTTTCCCTCCTTCCAGAATCCTCCAAGTGCTTCAGGGCCCTCCTGACGAAGTCATCGACCACCTAGGGGACATACCACTCTTAATCCGCTGACCGAAAAAGTGCGCGTAGTGTTGAAAGTGCGTGAAACGTCGATAGTGCGAGTAGTGTCGAAAGTGCGAGTAGTGTCGAATGTGCGCGTAGTGCCGACAGTGCGCGAAAAATCAATCCGTCTCCGAAAAACATCGTATATTATTACGATGAATGAAAGCCAGCTTTTTGAATAAGAAAAACTTTTCATATGAAATATAGACAAAATCTCCTAGTGTTTAAAAATTATTATGCTAATACGATCAATATTATATATAAATTGTTTGGAAGTTAAGTATTATGTATTTAATTCAACTTAGATTATAAATTATAACCCATACTTCGTATGAAGTAGTGATATAGTTAAATTATTATTTCATTCTGTTATTCTACATTGAAAATTTAATGATTTTATAATTGTCTGCATAGTTATAAATAATCACATACCTGGCCATGCCAAAACAAGCTCACACACATCTCTACTGAACGGATAAAATTGGTTTATATTCACTGGATCCTACATGTAGCAACATTTTGATAGTAAGAGGGGGAAAGTAACTTTCCAAAACTTTATGTGGCTCTTCTTCTTTGGGAACTTTTGCAGGTGGAATGAATCTCTTTGTACGGAGGATGAGTGAAAAAATTGACAATGACGATGCTATAAACAAGTATTACACAATCGAATATTTGGCAGATTTTAGTCCCACAGAAATGGGTAAAAAGAAGAAAGGGTCGTATTTTAGAAAACAGCTAGATCCATTACATTGATGGACGATCGTAAAACGCTGGATGTCTGTGACGTTATTCATCAGAGGGTGCAAATAAATCAGTGGGAGGTGGACCGCACACACCCTGTGTGTGTATATATAAGAATGCTCAATGATACAGGGAGCATCAGATTCAACCGTAACAACCGTAAAATGAATATGTGTAATGAAGTGTACCTCGAATCTCCGGCTTCACCGGAGCCTCATGAGCAGGAGGATGAAGTTTTTTTTACCGCTGCACCCTTCATGCATAAAAATTGAGGAGATGGAAGAAGAAGAAGAGAATTTGATTGAGGCAGAAGGATGGGCTTCAAGCAGGAACAAAATGGTGGTCGAAATAATAACAGCATATAATTAAAATGGGCTATTTTAGGTTATCTCTTTGATCACATTATTTCTGTCAAATATGAATGTACCAAGACCAAGAAAAAAGACTTTGATTCCCACAAGCGTCAACCTAAAGCTCATTCAGTTTTTATTATAAATATACAACTTCTTTGTTTTGTTATGTGTTACTCATATTTGAAAAAGTTAGTCTAAAGATTATTAGTATTAACATTTTGTACAATAATCTGCTTAAACAATACCAATATAATGTAAAATTATTAGTACCAGTTTTTTCATCAATAAAACAATTTTAATTTCTTTAATTATTTTAATTTTTTTACCTTAATGAACGTTTTCTTTATTTCATGGTGGTTACCTTGAGTGGTGATTCACAGAATGGAAATTCAATTGTAAATTATAATTCATTGAATGAATAGTGGCAACGCTCCTGATGTCTTATGCTACTGGATTTTTAATATAGGAAGTATTTCGTCAACTGTATAATGTGTTGAAAAAAACGTCGTTTTTTTTTGCTTTATTAAAATGTATTTTGATGTTTGATATTATATTAAACATTTAATTTTAAATCTAAATGTGTTTTTATTTAAAAAGTTTGAAAATATCAAAAAAGTTTATTTATATCCATTTTCTTGATATATATCCGATATATATCCTTAATATCCGATATTTTGATATTTTCAATAAATATCATGATATTTACGAACCCTGAGAAAAACACATATTGTTAACGGTTATTATATTTGACTCTATAACGAGACGTTTTACCACACGGTGACAACATTATAAATAATAATAACAATATCGTTCAGGGATCCTGAACGATATTGACCTTTTTGGAAAACAATCAATTGATGACTATTACCAAGAAGGAGTTCAAAAGGAAAGTAATCAACATTTTAACTACATATCAGCTCGCATAAGACTGCTAAATTTTTCATTTGCTTTAAAAAGTGGCATTCGTGAACTTAAACAGGTTTTCACAACGAGAGAGTACCCGACTGTCATAAAAACCATTAGAGAGTTCGGAGAATTAAAAAAAGGACGGTACAGAGTTCCTTCGACTACTTCTTCTTGCTCCACAATACAAGGACATGATGCCGATTTACTTGAAGTTCAAGCTGTCATGGATGGTATAGAGAGATATCAGAAAGTAGTAGAGAAATCTGATGTACCTATTTATCACAAACGAAGTCAACTTTTGCTTGTACATATTACGATTTCTAACGGAAGAGACCTGGCGATTGTGAAAAAGCAAGAATCGTGGAATGGGAAATTATGGCTACCATAGACCGCGATTTTTCTGAATCTGGTCCTACAGATCCTGTACCATCTACATCGTCTACAACAATGCATCCAATGCCGTGTAATTCATCAGTTGCAAATGATTTAGCAACAACATCAACCATAGCAGAGGATCCAAAACCATCAACATCATCTGCAACGTTAACTTCTGGAACATTAAATCCTATTATTGAAGATCTGCTTCCATTAGCAGTCAAAATGATTTCTGAGAAGCCCATAAGAAAAGGACGAACGAAGCAACATGCAAAAATTATGACATCAACACCAGTCAAAGATAGTCTTGTTGAAAAAGAAAATAAGAAAGCATCTAAGACAACAAAAGGAAAGAACCCTGTGCCAAAAACTAGCAAGAAGCAGAAACTTAAGAAAGATATTGTGAATAAGGCCAAAAGGCAAGTATTACAAGATCTAAACACTTCAGAATCAGATATTCCTCTTAATCAGTTATGTGACGATGACGAAGATGACGACTTGAATAAATGCATAGTATGCGATGAATTTGGTCGCAATAATGAGTTATGGTACAGATGCACTTCTTGTGCCTTATGGGCACACGCTAGTCATGTTTTTAGGGAGTGCGGTAGAACGAGCAGGTAGCGAAAATACGAACGAGAGACGCTAAGAGACAGTAACGAAGAACACTCTATTTGCAAATAGTCACCCTTGTGTATATCATCTCAATTTTAACGTAAAATATATATCTAAATACATCACGGTGTTTATCTATAAAAAACGTACATATACAGTCCACAACGCTATAACGCTTAACACATATAGTTGACCGTTTAGTTAGTTAGTTCGTTTTATGTCTCAGTGACAGAAAGTTCATTACAAGTTCGTTCTTCACTTTTCACATAGATAAAAAACACTCCTGCTTCGTGGCAGTTAGCACGAAACCAATATTTATATATATATATATATGCTAATATATATATTACAAATTAGTGATAAGGAATAAATGTTATGATAAATTGGAGGCAGTTGTAAATAGATCGTTGTAAAAAAGTACATTCATTCTTTTTTAACTGGTCAACTAAAGCGCGTGAGTGTCCGATTAACATACTTACGCGGGAATCGTAGTTCCTGAATTGTTCTTCGAGTACATAAGGATACGTAGGTACCCTGAACACCCTGAATCTTGAAAACTAAACGGGTTGTTAAAGGCTTCTTGAGTTTTACGAAAAAGTAGCACAGTGTTGTGAAAACCGCAACCCTCTATCTTCAAAAATAACAGAGATACCCCGCAAAAGTACCCAAAATGAGACACCCTGTACACGTAGGAAGCCGCTCTGACTCGACCACTCATAAAATTTTCAAAGTTGCGTCAAACTTTTGTTGCGACGAAAGTCATTAACCGTTGTAATTTTTCAATCAGGTTTTGTTTAATTAAAATGGAAAAAAACAAGAAAGCCCCTTTGGGGTTCGGGAGCACCACTTCCCGATTCTATCCGAAGCTATCGATAAATAAAGGAGGCGGTTCATATATTACTATAGTCAACGCCGTTGGATCACCGTGAGTATTATTATTTTTTACGATGAGGAAAAAATTCTTGTAGGTGAAGCGTTTTTGAATGGATTAATTGGTAGTGTAATTTAGAAACTTCTTAATTTCCAACATTCCTGCAGGATGAAAAGTATAGTATACATAATGAATATTTTAATGCAATGTAGAAAGTAAATGTAGTACAATAAAATGTGAGTTTGTTGTTTATGAAATATATGTGAGAATATCTCTCCATCGAAGAGGGAAGATGAGGCGATGACAACTATCAGGTATGATAGTTTAATAATTTCATATGGAAACAATTCGTGCAGAAAATATCGCTTAGAGCATCTGAACAAAAAGATACGCAGCAGACCGTGGGAATTGAATATTTCTTTTCTTTACAAATTTTGATAGTCTAGGCCAAAAAAAACCCACACACAAACGGGAATGCGTATTTCAGAACGGGTAGGGATAGCTATTATATAAACACAGTGTGAATAGTTTTGGTTATCATTCTGTTAAGTTCAGACAAATTCTTGAAAAACTGCTGAAAAATGTTCGGATTCAACTACTCCTCCGATATTTTCGATCGCGAAAGTGGAGTGCTGTATTTATACCACTTATTTATGCATCTAAGCTGGGATGCGAATCACGCATCCATATACAATATGGAATATGTGGATACAGTGAGTGCAAAGAAGAAGGCTGACGAATATCGGTCAAGTGCCGAAATCTGCACAAAATTCATAGAGGACCAACTAACAATGGCGGAGGTCATAATACAATTGGAGAAAAACAATCATGGTGCCTACATGACGCACATTAGGGAATATCTAACTCAGGATGAGTTAGATATTCTCGCTGAAGAAGAAAGGAACGAGGCCTCGGATTTCTTCAAGAATCTGAGTAATCGTCAGTGGAAGGTAATTGATGCAGTATGCGAGGCTGCAGTTACGAATCCGTCTTTTTTGAAAACCGGTGTGGAGTGTGTACCAGTGTATACAGATGATGAAGACGAGTATAATGCCTAAAAGTATGAGCTTGTGCAGGTGCGTAAATAAAAAAATCATACACAATGGTCGTCCTCCATACTCAAAAAACGCCCACACACACATACGAAGCGGTGGAGGTGGTATAATACAATCACCATAATTATAACTTGGAGATGGCCAACGGAATTCCAGACGGACAAATCAAGGAGAACAGTGCAAGAATATGTTAATCAATTTTTGAAATTAAAGCAGGAAAATAGCGGTTGGCCATCTAATTGTTGTAACGAACAGGACAAAATTAATTATATAGAAGAATATTTTCAAAGGGAGGGGATAAAATTACATAAAGATAATATTGCGAAAAATTTGGGTTTCAAATATCTTGCTGAATTACGAGTAATGCTAAACAGTTTTTGGGGAAAATTCGGTTAGAGGGAAAATCTACCCCAAACTTCAATTATTATGAATCCTGAAGAACTTTTTAAACTAATTGTAGATCCCGCTAAGAAAGGCAAATCCATTTTATTCATAGATGACGAATCTATTGTAGTAAATTGGGATTATGTCGACGAAGCTATTTCACCGATGAAAACTGTGAATGTAGCGATTGCCGCGTACACAACAGCAAGTGCGAGGCTCGTGTTGTATGAATATTTGGAGAAATTGGGGCAAAGGGTTATTTATTTTGACACCGATAGTATTTTTGTAACAAAGAAACCTGGAGATTTTTTGGGCATGATGACCAATTAGTTGGAATCATACGGCAAAAATGCCTACATTACAGATTTCATAAGTTCAGGCCCTAAATCATATAGTTTTAAAGTGTTCTGCCCTGATACAAAACAGACAAAGACTGTTTGTAAAGTTAAGGGTATCCCTCATGAACGGTTGGCACCTTGGCGATGATGTGAGGGCTTAAGTAGCCGTGATGATTCTTGGAGCGAAGTCGACGGAACATGGTTCTGGCAGGGTCTCCCATGTCGATAAGGTCCAAGTTGAATGGTGAAAACTAAGACCGACTCCCACTACCTGGCTGTAGTATCGTGGCTTAAGGTACTGCACGTGGGTAAACGATGCCAGACACGTAAGGGACTGACGCCCTAGTGTCTGACACACCGCTGTGCGAACTCTGCTGTCTGTGGTCACGTCTCGCGGGCAGAGGAAGCGCGTCGGGGGTTTTGGCTTGACCGCCTGAACCAAGTGTAAGAAAGACACAATAAACACTTTCCCCAAGACAAGGTGAAACAGCATATGCCGATGTCTGCATGGCTAGTGGGAAGATCTAGTCGCTAATATGCGAACTCCGGATACCAGGCGACCTCCGGTTTCAACAAGCCTTCCAGGGGCATGCGGGGCTCTGCTCCTGGCGACTTTTTATTTCCCTAGCTACTCGTGGGATTAAATATGGACCAAGTAGGAAAACTAGAAGATGGGCCTGGCACCAGCCCTAATGTGCCAAAAAGAGAGGAAGAACAAAGCCTCAACCGGTCTGCGGAACAGGGCGCAAGTCCTGACCCCATAGCCGAGGAAATGCTGCTGAAAAGTAGCGACGAGGAGGTCGTCAAAGGCCTCGAAAAACTGGCGGTGAAGAGGGACAGACTCTCTGGGGCAGCCAGGAAGAGAATGAAGTTTCTCATCAAGCAGGGGATGGCGCCAGAAGAAGCCAGGAGAGAAGCTGCGAAACCAATTGGTCCGCGAACAAACCAAGCGACCAAAAGACATAGATCGGAGGACAGCACACCTAAAGGTAAAGAGCCTAAGCGTGTCAAACAGGAGGCTCCAAAAGCCTCAAGGTCCTCAGGAGTCTCCAAGACTCCTACCGCACATGGATCCACCTACAGCCAGGTTACCGCTGGCGTCAAGGTGGGTATCATGGACAAAAACTATCCAGAGGTGTTGCTGGGAGTGGACCAACTGAAGGCCATCGAAGCAACAGTTCTGGAGATGATAATCGAACTGGGAAGAGAGGCCGCGGTGAGGCCTAAGTTCCAGCAACTACATCTCCGTCCGGGCTGGCTTGGGGTGACATGCTCCGACAAAGACACTGCTGAGTGGCTGAGGAGCATCCAGCCGAAGCTGAAGCCCTGGGAGGGAGCCGATCTAAGGATTGTGGAAGAGGCTGAACTGCCTCACCCGGAGATCCTAATTGGCTACCTTCCAAAAAGCCAGGACCTCACCAACGAGAAGATCCTGGCTCTCATGGAGATCCAAAATGAGGGATTGAGGACCTCCAACTGGAGGGTTCTACGGAGGGGATCATCAGGACCCACGCTAGAAGTCGTCATCTCGGCTGACATCAAATCGGTCGAAAGACTTAGAGCGCTAAACTGGCGGATCGACAATAGGTTCGGCCAGGCCAATCTTCGCCTTAAGGGCCATAAGGCAACGGAGGTGAGGGATGAGGCTCAAAAGGCCTCGACCTCGGACTCCAAGCCAGGAAAGCCCAAGGCAGAGGAAAGGCACAGGGTGGAAAACCTATCAGGCTCTACGAAAGCCGGAGACGGAGGGACACCCAAGCCATCCATCAGCTCTGGGGGAGGGGCTGCTCCGCAAAGGCGTGGTAAAGGGAAGTCCAGCAGTATAAAACCTGCGGCTCCCTCCAAACCGCCTAGTGGACAGACCACCCCATAGGGCACGAACGGCTGACGTGCCTTCAGATAAATCTCCAGCACTCAAAGGCAGCATCTAGTGCCTTATGCTGGAGAACGTCTAGAAGGCGCATCGACATAGGGCTGATACAGGAGCCCTGGATAAATGGAGGTCAAATCAGGGGCCTTCCAAATAACCTATATCAAATGATATATTGCAATAGGTCAGTAAGTCCAAGAGCTATGCTTATACTCAGTAAGGGACTAACTTGCCTTCCACTTACAGAGTTCCTCACCAGGGACCTTGCTGCGGCTCTGATTGTGGTGCAGACGGGAAAGAGTAGGAGGCAGGTGGTCTTTGCCTCAGGCTATTTTCCGGGTGACGCCATCAGCCCACCACCAGAGGAAGTCCAACGCCTCGTGGAATGGTGCCGCAAGGAGCAGAAACAACTCATTCTGGGCTGCGATGCGAATGCACACCACACGGTATGGGGAAGCACGGACACTAATCACAGAGGTGAGGATTTACTTGATTTTCTGTTTTCTCACAATGTAGGAATAGCAAATGTAGGTAACAGTCCAACCTTTATGAACGCGATTAGAGGGGAAGTAATTGACCTTACGCTGGTGACACCATTTATTGCGGAAATGGTCAAGAACTGGAGGGTCTCAAAAAGAACCATCCATGTCAGACCATATGGCAATTGAATTCGATGTTGAAGCAATAGCTTCAGCTGATGTTGAATGCAGGATACCCAGAAAGACTGACTGGGAACTCTACGCAGCCCAGTAAAGGTCGGATCTGGAAGGCCAGCGATATAACATCAGCTTAAATGAGGATGTGGATAACGCCTCTGCTCACTTCACGTCATGTTTGAAGAGAGCTTTTTGAGAACAGCTGTCCACTCAGGAAGAAAACGATCTCCAGAGACGTTCCCTGGTGGAATAAACAACTTGAGAACCTCAAGAAAGCGGCTAGGAAAGCTTTCAACAGGGCTAAGCGAGAAGGCAGCTGGGATGCCTATCGACTGGCCCTGACAAATTACAACAAAGAGGTTAGGAAAGCCAAAAAGGCAGTCCTGGAGAAGTTTCTGTGAGGGAAATAGATAAAACAGCCCCTGCAGCTAGACTTCAAAAGGCACTATCTAAAGATCACTCCAACCCAATTGGCCAAATAAAGAAGCCATGTGGGAATTATTCGAATGACCCTGAAGAGAGCCTGAGATTTCTATTAGAGACTCACTTCCCTGGCTCTAAGCATATTATTACCAGAGATAATGTCCCCACTGGAGAGTATACAACCCCACCAGGTGGGATTTTCAGAAAGCTGGTAGACTATTCACACCAGGAAGAATTGAGTGGGAGATAAAGAGTTTTTAGCCCTACAAATGAGATGGCATGGACTGCATCCTTCCGGCCATGATTCAGGTGTTGAATTCATCATAACCCCGATGGTTGAGCTTTTCAAGGCCAGCTATGCAAGGGGCTATATTCCGAAATCATGGAGGGAAGCAAGGGTAGTATTCATACCCAAAGGGGGACGGGAAGGCTCCACAGAGCCTAAATCCTATCGACCCATATGCCTTACCTCCTTTCTCCTGAAGACCATGGAGAAAATAATAGACAACAACATAAGGGGAAGTGTTAAGCTCCACAACAAGCAGTTTGCCTACAGGGCGGGTAGATCGACTGTAGACGCTCTTCATCATCTTCTTAGAGAGGTGGAAGGCACCCTCAATGCAAAGGAGATTTTACTTGCAATGTTTGGAGATATTGGGGGGGCATTTGATAATACCCTACATGTTTCCATATGTAATGCAGCTGAACGAAAAGGGATAGAACCCTCCACTGTGAAGTGGATATCAGCTATGTTGAAAGGGCGAACCGTCACAGCATATCTGGGGGAAGCTGAAGTGACAGTGCTGGCGTGCAGGGGATGCCCTCAAGGAGGGGTACTATCACCCTTGCTGTGGAGCCTGGTCATGGATGGTCTTCTGGAGAAGCTTACGGCAGATGGTTTTAACGCCCAGGCATACGCCGACGACATAGTGGTAACTGTAAGAGGCAAGCATGAGGGCTCTATAAGTAGCCGAATGCAACTTGCCCTCAGTATTATCGAAAAGTGGTGCGAGGAAGAGGGGCTCACTGTCAATCCCTCGAAGACAACACTGATTCCTTTCACTAGAAGAAGGAACCTCCGCCTAAGAGCTCCGGTCCTAAATGGCCAGACTCTAAACTTCTCTAGTGAATGCAAATATCTAGGTGTTATCCTGGACAGTAAACTCAACTGGAGGAAACATATAGATAGGACTCTTTCCAGAGCCACAGCGGCTATGTGGGCCTGCAAAAGACTCTTTGGAAAGACCTGGGGCATGAAACCGAAAATGGTACTGTGGTTATACACTGCGGTAGTACGCCCGATTGTCACCTATGCGTCTTTAGCATGGTGGACAAAAACCGAAGAGGTCACCACACGCAACCGGCTGCAAAAACTGCAAAGGCTGGCCTGCATTGGTGTTACGGGAGCTATGCGTACAGCTCCCACAGCAGCGCTTGAGGTTATACTCGATCTGCCTCCCTTATATATACATGTGAGGAAATGCAGCCTGCTGGAAGCAATGAGAATATCCCTCAACGGGAAGCTCCTACCTGGAAACTGGGTTGGACATATGAGGATACTGAGTCAACTGGATTCAAAACTCCTGGCAAAACCATCGGATGTTATGCCAACTATCTTCGATTTCGAAACGCCCTTTGAAACGGTCATAGCTGACCGTCCTAGTGCAATAAGTTTCGTTAATCGTTTGGACAAAAAGTCTTCCATATGGTTTACCGATGGATCAAAAACAGAGAGAGGCACTGGCATTGGGGTATATGGACCTAAACTGAGGATCTCTAAATCCCTGGGAAGTGAACCCTCTATTCTACAGACTGAAATAATGGCTGTTTACGTATGCGCTCAGGAGTGCCTCAAAATGAACCTCAAAGGGGCGCATATCTACATCACCACGGACAGCCAGGCCACGCTGAGGTCCCTGGAATCACAAAGCCAGGGATCTCTACTGACATGGGAGTGCCGTAATACCATAAAGCAACTGGCCAGAGGCAATAAAGTGACTCTACTGTGGGCGCCAGGGCACTGTGGTGTTGAAGGAAATGAAAAAGCCGATGAACTTGCAAAAAGTGCATCAAGGTTAACACCTGCTGGACCTGAGCCCTTTTGTGGTCTTGGAAAAGACCAATATAAGGCAGCGGTTCAACAATGGGAGTTGGATAATAGGGTAACCCTCTGGAGAAACACTCCTGGACTCACGCGGTCAAAGAAGTTCGTAAAGATTTCACAGACCTACGCCAGAAAGCTCCTGAGGCTGTCACGAGCTGAGCTTCGGGCGATGGTTGGACTGCTGACAGGGCACTGTCGGTACAAGTACCATTTGTACCGTATGGGAAAGTCGGCAGATGATATTTGTAGGCTCTGTGGATCAGAAGCAGAAACAGCTGAACACATGGTATGCAAGTGTCCAGAGTTGGCGGGACTAAGAACCACTCATATGGGGAAACCTGTTCTGGATACCCATGAGGTAATGGCCAAGGCCCCCAAGGATGTTGTCGGATTTATCAACACCATTGACGACCTCCTTGGGTTTCAATGAATGGGTAGGGTAGAGAACAAAAGATCTACATGGTCGCAGTTCCCGGAAGGCTAACCGAGCCACAACGACCCCGGTCCAAATAATAAGGGTATCACACTCAACTATAAGAATGCACAACTGATTAATTTTGAGACTATGAAATCTCTAGTATTGGGTGAGGCGCATAGTATAACAACTCTTAATGATAGGAAGATTGTACGCTATCGAAATTATCAGTATCGAAACCAGAATCAAAGAAATATTCTGTACAGTTTAATAAAAGACGACGATTACCGGAGAGTTTCGATAGCGTACCGTATGGTTTTAAGTTTTGAGATATATATCGACAAAAGGGTTTTGTAAATAAAGTTTTATATAGAAAGATTTATGAGTAAGTTATTTAATTTTAATAAATATTTATTGTTTATCCTGTACATTTTATTTTTTATTTTCATATAAGATTCATTTGTAAATACCGTATATTATTACGATGTATGACGGACAGCTTTTTGAATAAGAAAAACTTGAATAAAAATAATTAATTGACTATATGATTCCTGCATTCATTGTATAAATGATTTGTCCATGCATTCAATTTGGTGAACATTGCATAAAATGTTTTCATAAAGTTTTTATTTCTTACGACTTAATTTAATTACTCAGAGAACGCACTCATAACTGAAAAATTTTTGGATTTGTATTATTTTATTTCAATATTGAGAATATTGTTTTAATCATAATAGATGATATGATGACTGAGATAAATAAAGAAATTGTGAATATATTTACAAAAGGATGTCATCACAGCTCTTTTCCTATAAAATGCATGAAATTCATCAGATCAATCAGATTTTATTTCTTTGATTGGGCAGAATGCGAAATTTTTTATTATAGATCTCATATTTTCTTTCTCCTGTTTAATTTTATGTATACCACAAGCTTCAATTTGAAGCGTAGATAAAAAAATGTCATTTACCTGGAACGAAAAAATATTTTTCCTTTAAATAATCAAAACAAAAGTTTAATTATTATCTCTCGTAGTTGGAAATATCAAAATATTTCTAAAATTTCATCTATGTAAATGAAACTAAATTCACTTTCAGTTTTAACAACAGGGATTACACGGTTATAGCCAACGAAATTAATTTCTGGTTTCCCTAACTGAAATAAAGATACCCGATAATTATAAACATGCAATAGTACCTATTCCTTCAAAATGAAATTGATGCATTACATATTGCTTTAATCATTTATATTGGCAAAACCGATAAACCTATCAATAGAAATTATAAAAACTTATTGAATCAAATCTTTACAGATGTAATTACGAACAAAGATCAGAAATTTCACAGAACTTATTAGGTATAAGAATAAAAATAATTTATTGAATATATGATTCCTGCATTCACTGTATAAATGATTTACCCATGCATTCAATTTGGTGAACATCGAAATTAAATAACTTATGCAATTTTTATAAGATTCATAAAATGTTTTCATAAAGTTTTTTAACTTATGGAACTTTATTACAGAAAATTTATTCATCTAATTACAAACCTTCTTATTTGAAACACTAAATTATTTTAAAAAATGTAATTTGAATTTTCATTTACATGCATTATAACAGGTCTCTCATACTAGGGGAAAAAAGCGTACTCGTATAAATTTTTTAAAAACCTAAATCCCATGTGTGATAAATCAGTTGTGAATATCGTATATTATTACGATGTATGACGGACAGCTTTTTGAATAAGAAAAACTTGAATAAAAATAATTAATTGACTATATGATTCCTGCATTCATTGTATAAATGATTTGTCCATGCATTCAATTTGGTGAACATTGCATAAAATGTTTTCATAAAGTTTTTATTTCTTACGACTTAATTTAATTACTCAGAGAACGCACTCATAACTGAAAATATTTTGGATTTGTATTATTTTATTTCAATATTGAGAATATTGTGTTAGATAGTTTTCCAGGAAACTTTGTGTGATTAGAGCTAAATAAAAACGTACTTTCTTATTATTTCATGAAATATCGAGCGAACATAAATGTTAAACTTTTTCACTGTACACCACTAACAATTCGACTAAATTCATTAGTACACTCGATGAATTATTTTTGGGTTGAATTCCATTGGGAGAGTTATTTGACCCACACACATCTATACTAAACGACTTATCTAGCTATTGTTCTTTGGGAACTTTTGCAGGTGGATGAGTGAAAAAATTGACACAATGACGATGCTATAAACAAGTATTACACAATCGAATATTTGGCAGATTTTAGTCCCACAGAAATGTGTAAATAGAAACAATACGTATTTAAGAAAACAGCTAGATCCATTACATTGATGGACGATCGTAAAACGTTGGATGTCTGTGACGTTATTCATCAGAGGGTGCAAATAAATCAGTGGGTGGTGGACCGCGCACACCCTGTGTGTATATATATATAAGAATGCTCAATGATGTGGTAAGCATCACTTCTATCTACAGCAGTACCAGTGAAAAAATTAGCTTGTGTAGCAACGTGTACTCGGAGTCTCCAGCCTCTCCAGAGCCACAGGAGGAAGAAATATTTTTGCCTCTACACTATACGGGCAACAAAATTGTGGAAAAAAAAATGAGTTTGGCGAGCGAAGTATACTCGGAGTCTCCGACTTCACCGTTGCCCCATGAACAGGAGGGTGAAATATTTTTGCCTCTGCACTATACGTGCATAAAAATTGAGGAGCCTGAAGAAGAAGAAGAGAATTCGGATGGAGAAGAAGGATGGGGCTATGACTTTATGGGGGAGGAATTGGAGATGGAAGAAGAAGCTGTTTATTTCTACGATCAGGCTGAAGATGATTATTTTGCTGAGGATTTCAATATGGAATGGGATATGGAGGAGATGGAAGATGGATATTTCACCGAACAGACGGAGGATGAGGGCTACGTCTCACTCGGAGAAAATTCAGGATTCGATGAGTAAAACGGTATGTAAAATGCATCCATAAAAACATGTTATTTATTAATTATTTTACGTTATACAGCTATTTCTATTTCAGAAAATATCGCTTAGAACATCAGGTTTTGTTTGAAATGAGAAAGGCCTACAAGAACGTCCCTTTCGGATTCGGGACTGCGACTCCGCGATTCTATCCGGAGCTATGAAGCACCAAAGGATGCGCTCCGGATATTATTGTTGTAGACAACGCCGTTGGATCAGCGTGAGTATTATTAGTTTTTACGGTGAGGAAAAAAATTATGTGAGAATATCTTTCCATCGATGAGGTGACGACAACTATCAGGTATGATAGTTTAATAATCTACATGAAATTTGGGTATTTTTGGATTTCAAAAATTTTCGAAATTTAATCTACATTAATTTTATGGAATATTTTAAAAATCAAGATGTTTGCTTTGATAAATTTCAATGGAGAAGATCGATTAAGGATAATCAAAATTCCTCATACAAAAAACTATAAGGGTGGATTTGAAGGTGTCAAAGGATATTTCCCCCATTTTTTCAATACATTAGCGAATCAAAATTATACCGGGCCTCTTCCAAATTACGAATTTTATGCACCTGACGCGATGAACACTACTGACCGCGAAAAATTTTTTGTTTGTTATAATGAAATGATGAGTTCAAATTTTATTTTTAATATGGATACAGAAATACAAAAATATTGTGTTTCTGATGTGGATATTTTGAGAAAAGCTTGTTTGAAATTCAGAGATACTTTTATATCGTCCACAGATTTAGAACCCTTTTTAGAAAGTATTACAATAGCTGGTGCATGTAATCAAGTATATAGACGGAAATTCCTCAAAAAGAATACCATAGGCATAATACCCCCTAAGGGTTATAGAATGAAAGATAATTCATCTATGGGAGCTTTGAAATGGATGTTGTATATGCAGGGTGTTCTGAATACCAATATACAGCATGCAGGTTCGGGTAGAGAAATGAGATTACCTGAAGGAATTTTGGTTGATGGCTATATAGAATCCACAAAAACTGTTCTTGAGTATAACGGGTGCTATTTCCACGGTTGTAGAAAGTGTTTCAAACACACCACTATTGAGTTAGGTCGCGATAACAAAAAGAAAGAACAAATGTTTCAAAAATATGAGTCTACAATAGCCAAACAACGTAAAATTCGTTCACTTGGGTATAATCTCATTACTATATGGGAATGTGAATTTAACGAGTTTTTGAAAAGTAATCCGGGTATGAAAGCTAATTTGGACAGACACTATGAGCAATATAAAAATCCCTTGAACCCCCGGGACGCATTTTTTGGAGGTAGAACTAACGCTGTTAGGTTACATCACAGCGTCAATACTGATGAGAATGAAGAAATTCATTATTATGATGTTTGCTCGCTGTACCCCTTTGTAAATAAATATAAAAAATGTCCTATTGGACATCCCAAGGTCCATATAGGTGACGAATGTTTAGGTATAGATTTGAATAAGGTAGAAGGAGATGGAAGAAGAAGAAGAGAATTTGATTGAGGCAGAAGGATGGGCTTCAAGCAGGAACAAAATGGTGGTCGAAATAATAACAGGCGAGCTGTTGTTAGATATATAGCTGTTGAGAGATAAAAATATATACATTTATATAGGTAGGTACCTATTTTCTAATAATATTTATGATATTTTATATTCAGATCATTTATTTGAATTCTTGGCTAACTTCAACCATTTTTGGTGCTGAAAATGCTTGAAGTTAGCCAAGAATTCAAATAAATTTTATTTTTTAATTTGTACTAATATATTTGGATTGTTTTTTTTGTTTTATATATTATATTAACATATGTTATATCTATGAGATAAAGTTTATTTATTTTGAAGAAAAAAAAAGTTTTATTAGTAGAATAATAACCTGACAATATCCAAAGGAAAAAAGTTTCATCTACTATGAATATTCAGGTAGGTAACGGAATGCAATGAAGATAAGTTTTGGAAGAAATCACTGAAAGACATTTTTCTAGAGATTGCTATCAATATAAATTGCCGGTGCAACGAAGAAACTATTTGTTATATAGTCGACCTTTAGAAAAATTAATTTTCATTTTCAATACATCTAAAAAACACAGAAGTTCTCCTTGTGATAAGGTGACTATGTATAAGTTTAAAAAAACTCACTAACTTGATGTTGTTACTAAGAAGATCACAGTGTACTCTTTTTTTTCTAAACCTTGCACTAATAAAGCTGTGCAGAAACACATCAACTCACTTAAACAGATGAAATGAATTAAAATTTAACCTAAGCAAATGTCGAAGCACCTGGAGCTAAAGCACGTGGTTTTATAGTTCAGGGATAAGTGATATGGAATTATAATCAGGGCGAATAAATAAACTAAATTTTTTTCGAAGATTTAATTTTTTATTTATTTTCAATATAAAGATTTTAATACGACTTCCCATATATATATATATATATATATATATATATATATATATATATATATATATATATATATATATATATATATATATATATAATATAAGAGAGAGAGAGAGAGAGATTTCGTTTCATTTTTCGTTGAGATATTATGTATACTATTAGTAATGTAATTGTATATTAATACGATGTTGGTAGAGCTATGTACAAAAAATGTATGATATTATATAACAATAAACTTTATTTTAGAAAATTTACTTATCTAATTACAAACCTTCGGAGCCAGCGTCAAAGTTAGATAGTGAGATGAATGTTATATTGAATTGTGATATAACCGATAATAATCACATTATTTCTGTCAAATCTGAATGTACCAAGATCAAGAAAAAAGACTTTGATTCCCACAAACGTTAACCTAAAGCTCATTCAGTTTTTATTATAAATATACAACTTCTTTGTTTTGTTATGTGTTACTCATATTTGAAAAAGTTAGTCTAAAGATTATTAGTATTAACATTTTGTACAATAATCTGCTTAAACAATACCAATATAATGTAAAATTATTAGTACCAGTTTTTTCATCAATAAAACAATTTTAATTTCTTTAATTATTTTAATTTTTACCTTAATGAACGTTTTCTTTATTTCATGGTGGTTACCTTGGGTGGTGATTCACAGAATGGAAATTCAATTGTAAATTATAATTCATTGAATGAATAGTGGCAACGCTCCTGATGTCTTATGCTACTGGATTTTTGATATAGGAAGTATTTCGTCAACTGTATAATGTGTTGAAGGGTTTGTATCAACAACATTTTCTTGTAAGTGCAAAATCCTGGATATGTGAATATAAGCTGGCTTTCATTCATCGTAATAATATACGATGTTTTTCGGAGACGGATTGATTTTTCGCGCACTGTCGGCACTACGCGCACTTTCGACACTACTCGCACTTTCGACACTACTCGCACTTTCGACACTACTCGCACTTTCGACACTACTCGCACTTTCGACACTACTCGCACTTTCGACACTACTCGCACTATCGACGTTTCACGCACTTTCGGCACTACGCGCACTTTTTCGGTCAGCGGATTAGGAGTGGTATGTCCCTTAGGTGGTCGATGACTTCGTCAGGAAGGCCCTGAAGCACTTGGAGGATTCTGGAAGGAGGGAAAGGAAACCTTTTCTTCGGCCCTCTCCAGAGGACTCTTCGTCGACGGTGCCACGGCGTCATGAGCGTCGCTCGGCCTCGATGTTGGGACCGTGCAATGTACGATGGGCGTATCGAGCTTGGAGAATTTGGAGGTGTTCGAAAATGAGGGGAATTTTCACGTGTTCGTGTACTAAGTGTGACGGATAACGTCTGTCTAGTCGGACGTCGTTTTTGTTGAATTTACGTGTTTGAGTGTAATTTGGGTGATGGAAAAGTATTGTTTGTGTTTTACTTGGGTTAGGTGTTATTCTCCATTTGCTCGCCCACGTACTGATCCGGTCTAGGTGGCCCTGCGCTATGCGGTTGCATAGTGTCGACGTCCTCGCCGTGGTCCATATCGCCGTGTCATAGTGAGAAAATCCAATGGTATAACCCAATTAATGTCCACTGAACTGGAAATCACTAAATCCCTCACGAGAAAAAAATTATCTTTAGCCCGGTGACAACTGAACTGCACTCAGTACTAGTGTGAATAACATTGCGCCTCAACTTTCATCGCTCCAACACCCTTATAGTTTTTTGTACGAGGATTTTGGATTATCCTTAATCGATGTTCTCCTTTGAATTTTATCAAAGCAAACATCTTGATTTTCAAAATATTCGATAAGATTAATGTAGATTAAATTTCGAAAATTTTTGAAATCCAAAAATACCCAAATTTCAACTGTACCACAGCATACGCTCTAACGCTCTTGTACAAAGATATTGTTTGAATGACCTTCAACTATCATACCTGATAGTTGTCGTCACCTCATCGATGGAAAGATATTCTCACATAATTTTTTTCCTCACCGTAAAAACTAATAATACTCACGCTGATCCAACGGCGTTGTCTACAACAATAATATCCGCAGCGCATCCTTTGGTGCTTCATAGCTCCGGATAGAATCGCGGAGTCGCAGTCCCGAATCCGAAAGGGACGTTCTTGTAGGCCTTTCTCATTTCAAACAAAACCTGATGTTCTAAGCGATATTTTCTGCACGAATTGTTTCCATATGAAATTATTAAACTATCATACCTGATAGTTGTCATCACCTCATCTTCCCTCATCGATGGAAAGATATTCTAACATATATTTCATAAACAACAAACTCACATTTTATTGTACTACATTTACTTTTTACATTGAATTAAAATATTCATTATGTATACCTACTATACATTTCATCCAGCAGGAATGTTGGAAATTTTGAAGTTTCTAAATTACACTACCAATTAATCCATTCAACACTCAAAAAAATAACCCTGTAACCATCACAGGAATAAAGTAACTGCAACAGGAAGTTCTAATAAAAATAGGCACAGAAGTAATTTCTTTTTAGATTTACAAAATGATTACTGTAGTTCAATTCCTGTAGAAAGAAAAGTTCTTATTTTATTGGAAATGAATTGTTAAAAATACAGGAATAGTAAGTTTGTAAGTTTAAATGTTTTAACTACTAGAATAAACGTTGTATATTACTGGATTATATGTTTGCTGCAACAGGAATTTCTTGTCGTTTACAAGCAGTATAGCTCAGACTTTACTAGAATATGTGGTTATATTCATTAGTGGTATGGTAAAGCTCAAACATAAAACTGCCCTTGTGACATTTTATTCCGTTTGGTACAACAGGAAATTATTGTGATAAAAATTGAGCGGCATTTGGTTTTTACAATAATAACTTCACCATCAACAGGAATTTTCCTTCAAGTGCTATTGAACAGAACTTTGAAGTTAACAGGAATTTCCTATATTCTCCACTCAATTGAATTCGTAACTTACTGGAATTTATTCTTGTTTCTCTTATACTATACTTGGAAATTAAGAGGTCTTTCCTGTACTATCTAACCAACAATATATCACATTCAACTGGAATTTGTTGTTATTGTTGTTTTACTAAACCATTAATATAGCAGGACTTTCCTATACTGCATAAGGTAATTGAATTGTTGTATTGAAAACATATCTTGTAAGTACAAAATCGCTGGATCTGTGAATGTAACAATATTCCATTACTTTCTTAAGGTATTATTTTATACTGTAAAGATTGTTTTAAAGCTATAACACACGACCATTCCAAACATTCATTTGAATTGGTCGGTTGTCACGGATTCAAGATGACAGTAGCAATAAATAATATCTTAATAAGGTATGGAAAATATCGCTATATTCACATATCCAGGATTTTGCACTTACAAGAAAATGTTGTTGATACAAACCCTTCAACACATTATACAGTTGACGAAATACTTCCTATATCAAAAATCCAGTAGCATAAGACATCAGGAGCGTTGCCACTATTCATTCAATGAATTATAATTTACAATTGAATTTCCATTCTGTGAATCACCACCCAAGGTAACCACCATGAAATAAAGAAAACGTTCATTAAGGTAAAAATTAAAATAATTAAAGAAATTAAAATTGTTTTATTGATGAAAAAACTGGTACTAATAATTTTACATTATATTGGTATTGTTTAAGCAGATTATTGTACAAAATGTTAATACTAATAATCTTTAGACTAACTTTTTCAAATATGAGTAACACATAACAAAACAAAGAAGTTGTATATTTATAATAAAAACTGAATGAGCTTTTGGTTGACGTTTGTGGGAATCAAAGTCTTTTTTCTTGGTCTTGGTACATTCAGATTTGACAGAAATAATGTGATTATTATCGCTTATATCACAATTCAATATAACATTCATCTCACTATCTAACTTTGACGCTGGCTCCGAAGGTTTGTAATTAGATAAGTAAATTTTCTAAAATAAAGTTTATTGTTATATAATATCATACATTTTTTGTACATAGCTCTACCAACATCGTATTAATATACAATTACATTACTAATAGTATACATAATATCTCAACGAAAAATGAAACGAACTCTCTCTCTCTCTCTCTTATATTATATATATATATATATATATATATATATATATATATATATAATATAAGAGAGAGAGAGAGAGAGAGAGATTTCGTTTCATTTTTCGTTGAGATATTATGTATACTATTAGTAATGTAATTGTATATTAATACGATCTTGGTAGAGCTATGTACAAAAAATGTATGATGTATGTACCAAGACCAAGAAAAAAGACTTTGATTCCCACAAACGTCAACCAAAAGCTCATTCAGTTTTTATTATAAATATACAACTTCTTTGTTTTGTTATGTGTTACTCATATTTGAAAAAGTTAGTCTAAAGATTATTAGTATTAACATTTTGTACAATAATCTGCTTAAACAATACCAATATAATGTAAAATTATTAGTACCAGTTTTTTCATCAATAAAACAATTTTAATTTCTTTAATTATTTTAATTTTTACCTTAATGAACGTTTTCTTTATTTCATGGTGGTTACCTTGGGTGGTGATTCACAGAATGGAAATTCAATTGTAAATTATAATTCATTGAATGAATAGTGGCAACGCTCCTGATGTCTTATGCTACTGGATTTTTGATATAGGAAGTATTTCGTCAACTGTATAATGTGTTGAAGGGTTTGTATCAACAACATTTTCTTGTAAGTGCAAAATCCTGGATATGTGAATATAGCGATATTTTCCTTACCTTATTAAGATATTATTTATTGCTACTGTCATCTTGAATCCGTGACAACCGACCAATTCAAATGAATGTTTGGAATGGTCGTGTGTTATAGCTTTAAAACAATCTTTACAGTATAAAATAATACCTTAAGAAAGTAATGGAATATTGTTACATTCACAGATCCAGCGATTTTGTACTTACAAGATATGTTTTCAATACAACAATTCAATTACCTTATGCAGTATAGGAAAGTCCTGCTATATTAATGGTTTAGTAAAACAACAATAACAACAAATTCCAGTTGAATGTGATATATTGTTGGTTAGATAGTACAGGAAAGACCTCTTAATTTCCAAGTATAGTATAAGAGAAACAAGAATAAATTCCAGTAAGTTACGAATTCAATTGAGTGGAGAATATAGGAAATTCCTGTTAACTTCAAAGTTCTGTTCAATAGCACTTGAAGGAAAATTCCTGTTGATGGTGAAGTTATTATTGTAAAAACCAAATGCCGCTCAATTTTTATCACAATAATTTCCTGTTGTACCAAACGGAATAAAATGTCACAAGGGCAGTTTTATGTTTGAGCTTTACCATACCACTAATGAATATAACCACATATTCTAGTAAAGTCTGAGCTATACTGCTTGTAAACGACAAGAAATTCCTGTTGCAGCAAACATATAATCCAGTAATATACAACGTTTATTCTAGTAGTTAAAACATTTAAACTTACAAACTTACTATTCCTGTATTTTTAACAATTCATTTCCAATAAAATAAGAACTTTTCTTTCTACAGGAATTGAACTACAGTAATCATTTTGTAAATCTAACAAGAAATTACTTCTGTGCCTATTTTTATTAGAACTTCCTGTTGCAGTTACTTTATTCCTGTGATGGTTACAGGGTTATTTTTTTGAGTGTTGAATGGATTAATTGGTAGTGTAATTTAGAAACTTCTAAATTTCCAACATTCCTGCTGGATGAAATGTATAGTAGGTATACATAATGAATATTTTAATTCAATGTAAAAAGTAAATGTAGTACAATAAAATGTGAGTTTGTTGTTTATGAAATATATGTTAGAATATCTTTCCATCGATGAGGGAAGATGAGGTGATGACAACTATCAGGTATGATAGTTTAATAATTTCATATGGAAACAATTCGTGCAGAAAATATCGCTTAGAACATCAGGTTTTGTTTGAAATGAGAAAGGCCTACAAGAACGTCCCTTTCGGATTCGGGACTGCGACTCCGCGATTCTATCCGGAGCTATGAAGCACCAAAGGATGCGCTCCGGATATTATTGTAGTAGACAACGCCGTTGGATCAGCGTGAGTATTATTAGTTTTTACGGTGAGGAAAAAAATTATGTGAGAATATCTTTCCATCGATGAGGTGACGACAACTATCAGGTATGATAGTTGAAGGTCATTCAAACAATATCTTTGTACAAGAGCGTTAGAGCGTATGCTGTGGTGCAGTTGAAATTTGGGTATTTTTGGATTTCAAAAATTTTCGAAATTTAATCTACATTAATCTTATCGAATATTTTGAAAATCAAGATGTTTGCTTTGATAAAATTCAAAGGAGAACATCGATTAAGGATAATCCAAAATCCTCGTACAAAAAACTATAAGGGTGTTGGAGCGATGAAAGTTGAGGCGCAATGTTATTTACACTAGTACTGAGTGCAGTTCAGTTGGTTCAGTTGTCACCGGGCTAAAGATAATTTTTTTCTCGTGAGGGATTTAGTGATTTCCAGTTCAGTGGACATTAATTGGGTTATACCATTGGATTTTCTCACTATGACACGGCGATATGGACCACGGCGAGGACGTCGACACTATGCAACCGCATAGCGCAGGGCCACCTAGACCGGATCAGTACGTGGGCGAGCAAATGGAGAATAACACCTAACCCAAGTAAAACACAAACAATACTTTTCCATCACCCAAATTACACTCAAACACGTAAATTCAACAAAAACGACGTCCGACTAGACAGACGTTATCCGTCACACTTAGTACACGAACACGTGAAAATTCCCCTCATTTTTGAACACCTCCAAATTCTCCAAGCTCGATACGCCCATCGTACATTGCACGGTCCCAACATCGAGGCCGAGCGACGCTCATGACGCCGTGGCACCGTCGACGAAGAGTCCTCTGGAGAGGGCCGAAGAAAAGGTTTCCTTTTCCTCCTTCCAGAATCCTCCAAGTGCTTCAGGGCCCTCCTGACGAAGTCATCGACCACCTAGGGGACATACCACTCCTAATCCGCTGACCGAAAAAGTGCGCGTAGTGCCGAAAGTGCGTGAAACGTCGATAGTGCGAGTAGTGTCGAAAGTGCGAGTAGTGTCGAAAGTGCGAGTAGTGTCGAAAGTGCGAGTAGTGTCGAAAGTGCGAGTAGTGTCGAAAGTGCGCGTAGTGCCGACAGTGCGCGAAAAATCAATCCGTCTCCGAAAAACATCGTATATTATTACGATGAAAGCCAGCTTTTTGAATAAGAAAAACTTTTCATATGAAATATAGACAAAATCTCCTAGTGTTTAAAAATTATTATGCTAATACGATCAATATTATATATAAATTGTTTGGAAGTTAAGTATTATGTATTTAATTCAACTTAGATTATAAATTATAACCCATACTTCGTATGAAGTAGAGATATAGTTAAATTATTATTTCATTCTGTTATTCTACATTGAAAATTTAATAATTTTATAATTGTATGCATAGTTATAAACAATCACATAACTGGCCATGCCAAAACAAGCCCACACACATCTATACTGAATATAATTGGTTTATATTCACTGGATTCTACATGTAGCAACATTTTGATATTAAGAGGGGGAAAGTAACTTTCCAAAACTTTATGTGGCTCTTCTTCTTTGGGAACTGTTGCAGGTGGAATGAATCTCTTTGTACGGAGGATGAGTGAAAAAATTGACAATGACGATGCTATAAACAAGTATTACACAATCGAATATTTGGCAGATTTTAGTCCCACAGAAATGGGTAAAAAGAAGAAAGGGTCGTATTTTAGAAAACAGCTAGATCCATTACATTGATGGACGATCGTAAAACGCTGGATGTCTGTGACGTTATTCATCAGAGGGTGCAAATAAATCAGTGGGAGGTGTACCGCACACACCCTGTATGTGTATATATAAGAATGCTCAATGATACAGGGAGCATCAAATTCAACCGTAACAACCGTAAAATGAATATGTGTACATAACAACAATACAAGGACATGATGCCGATTTACTTGAAGTTCAAGGAACAAAATGGTGGTCGAAATAATAACAGCATATAATTAAAATGGGCTATTTTAGGTTATCTCTGTGATCACATTATTTCTGTCAAATCTGAATGTACCAAGACCAAGAAAAAAGACTTTGATTCTCACAAACGTCAACCCAAAGCTCATTCAGTTTTTATTATAAATATACAACTTCTTTGTTTTGTTATGTGTTACTCATATTTGAAAAAGTTAGTCTAAAGATTATTAGTATTAACGTTTTGTACAATAATCTGCTTAAACAATACCAACGAAAGCATCACTTCTATCTGCAGCAGTACCAGTGAAAAAATGAGTTTGTGTGGCAACGTGTACTCGGAGTCTCCAGCCTCTCCAGAGCCACAGGAGGAAGAAATATTTTTGCCTCTACACTATACGGGCAACAAAATTGTGGGAAAAAAAATGAGTTTGGCGAGCGAAGTATACTCGGAGTCTCCGACTTCACCGTTGCCCCATGAACAGGAGGGTGAAAGATTTTTGCCTCTGCACTATACGTGCATAAAAATTGAGGAGCCTGCAGAAGAAGAAGAGAATTCGGATGGGGCTATGACTTTATGGGGGAGGAATTGGAGATGGTAGAAGAAGCTGTTTATTTCTACGATCAGGCTGAAGATGATTATTTTGCTGAGGATTTCAATATGGAATGGGATATGGAGGAGATGGAAGATGGATATTTCATCGAACAGACGGAGGATGAGGGCTACGTCTCACTCGGAGAAAATTCAGGATTCGATGAGTAAAACGGTATGTAAATGCATCCATAAAAACATGTTATTTATTAATTATTTTACGTTATCCAGCTATTTCTAGAATTATCTTTCCATTTAACAAACAATTTTTTGTTTTAATAACAACTGCTTGATTTTTTTTCTAGCGAATGTACCAACAGTACCATTATCATCCGTCCCCAACGACTCCTTCCTCACTCGGAGAAGATTCAGGATTCGAGGAGTAAAACGGTATGTAAATAATTGCATCCATAAAAAACATGTTATTTATTAATTATTTTACATTATTCAGCTATTTCTAGAATTATATCACCACATTTAACAAACAATTTTTGTTTTAATAACAACTACTTGATTTTTTATAGGGAATGTACCAGCAGTACCATCAAGGTTGATGAAATACATGTACTGAATTTATAAAATTGAGTTACAATAACTCACCCATATGTATGAATTGCTTGTAAAATATTATTTCAATATTGAGAATATTGTGTTAGATAGTATCATTTGATAGAGATATTATGTGTAATTGTATATAAATATGATTAAATGTATAATATTATATAATAAACTTTATTTCAGAAAATTTATTTATCTAATTACAAACCTTCTTATTTGAAACACTAAATTATTAAAAAAATGTAATTTGAACACTCATTCACATGCATTATAACAGGTCCCTCATACCAGAGGAAAAAAGGGTACACAGTTGTAAATATCGTATATTATTACGATGAATGACGGACAGCTTTTTGAATAAGAAAAACTTTTCATATGAAATATAGACAAAACCTCCTAGTGTTTAAAAATTATGATGCTAATACGATCAATATTATATAAATAAATTGATAGGGAGTTAAGCATTATGTATTTAATTCAACTTAGATTATAAATTATAACCCATACTTTGTATGAAGTAGTAATAACGTTAAATAATTATTTCATTCTATTATTCTACATTGAAAATTTAATAATTTTATAATTGTATGCATAGTTATAAACAATCACATACCATATCATGCCAAAAAAAAGCCCACACACATCTATACTAAACGGATAAAATTGTTTTATATTCACTGGATTCTATATGTAGCAACATTTTGATATTAAAAGGGGGAAAGTAACTTTCCAAAACTTTATCTGGCTCTTCTTCTTTGGGAACTTTTGCAGGTGGAATGAATCTCTTTGTACGGATGATGAGTGAAAAAATTGACAATGACGATGCTATAAACAAGTATTACGCAATCGAATATTTGGCAGATTTTAGTCCCACAGACTTTACACACTCTGTGTGTGTGTATATATATAAGAATGCTCAATGATGTGGAAAGCATCACTTCTATCTGCAGCAAAACCAGCAACAAAAAAAAAGAGTTTGTGTAGCGAAGTGTACTCGGAGTCTCCTGCCTCTCCAGAGCCACATGAACAGGAGGGAGAAATATTTTTGCCTCTGCACTATACGTGCATCAAAATTGAGATGGAGGATATGGAGGAGGAGGAAGTGAATTCGGCTGTAGAAGAATGATGGGAATATGATTTTGAGGAGGATATATATATATATATATATGGAATTGGAGGTGGAGGAGCCGGACGAGGATGAAGGTTTCGATGAGGAATATTATTCCTCCCCTACTCATATGTAAATTATGTATTAAAATAAAGGTATTATTAAAAAACATGTTAATTATTAATTATTTCTAGAATTATCTAACCATTTAACATACAATTTTGTGTCTTAATAACAACTACTTGATTTTTTTCTCAAGATGGAATGATGTGTTTTTCGTATGTATAAAATGTAGTTGAATAATCATATAGAACAAATATTTTTAAAATCATAACTTTACTAGCTTCTCTTTTAAAATTTGTTTTCTTGTGCTGTGTTTGATTAGGAGTAAATAAAACGTAGACGATAATTGTATACGATTAATGAATATCTTAAAATCATAACATTACTAGAAATACTGTTTTAGAAAATATAAACACGTATTCGATTAGGAAAGAATAAAATAAAGAGGATAAACATATCCAACGATAAGTATATTTTTATGAAATAAAAGAATTCTTTTTGAATATAAATAATTTTATTTCAATTTAGAACTCTGCATATGAAAAACGCTGTATAAAATGTAGCTCAATGTTTTTTCTGAGAAATTGTTCAATTACTTACGCAATTATTAAATCTCGTAAAACATATTTGAACATAAAGGCTTCTTGAGTTTTACGAAAAAGTAGCACAGTGTCGTGAAAACCGCAACCCTCTATCTTTAAAAATAACAGAGATACCCCGCAAAAGTACCCAAAATGAGACACCCTGTACACGTAGGAGGCCGCTGTGGCTCGACCGATCATAGAATTTTCAGATTCATCAAATTTTTTTGCGACGAAAGTCATTAACCGTTGTAATTTTTCAACCAGGTTTTCTTTAATGGAAAAAAAAAGGCAAATCCCTGTGGCGTTCGGGAGCACCAACTCCCGTTTTAATCCCAGGCAGGCAATAAAAAGAGGAGGCGGTCCAAATATCAATCTAGTCGGCGCCGTTGGATCACGGTGAGTATTATTAGTTTTTACGATGAGAAGAAAATTATTTTAGGTGAAGCGTTTGTAGTTTCCTCTAGGTATCACCATAAAATATCTGCTTTTCTGCGGAAGAGCTTAGAGAATTGGCAATCCTTTCAAACATGAGCCAAGGCACTGTTAAACAATAATACAACTCATTAATAAACGATTTCCAAAGACTATTCTTGAGCAAGATCCTTGATGTGAATCTGTGGCTCGACCGATCATAGAATTTTCAGATTCATCAAATTTTTTTGCGACGAAAGTCATTAACCGTTGTAATTTTTCAACCAGGTTTTCTTTAATGGAAAAAAAAAGGCAAATCCCTGTGGCGTTCGGGAGCACCAACTCCCGTTTTAATCCCAGGCAGGCAATAAAAAGAGGAGGCGGTCCAAATATCAATCTAGTCGGCGCCGTTGGATCACGGTGAGTATTATTAGTTTTTACGATGAGAAGAAAATTATTTTAGGTGAAGCGTTTGTAGTTTCCTCTAGGTATCACATTATTTGGATTGAGGATTTGGCCATTTTTATTATTGTTAAAATTATGCACAGTAATTTTTCAATCATTTTTCCATTAAAATGGAAAAAAACAAGAAAGTCCCATTGGGGTTCGGGAGCACCACTTCCCGATTCTATCCGAAGCTGGCAATAAACAAAGGAGGCGGTCCATATATTACTATAGTCAACGCCGTTGGATCACCGTAAGTATTATTAGTTTTTACGATGAGGAAAAAATTCTTGTAGGTGAAGCGTTTTTGAATGGATTAATTGGTAGTGTATTTAGAAACGTCTTAATTTCCAAGATTCCTGCTGGATGAAAAGTATAGTATACATAATGAATATTTTAATGCAATGTAGAAAGTAAATGTAGTACAATAAAATGTGAGTTTGTTGTTTATGAAATATATGTGAGAATATCTCTCCATCGATGAGGGAAGATGAGGTGATGACAACTATTAGGTATGATAGTTTAATAATTTCATATGAAAACAAGTCGTGCAGAAAATATCGCTTAGAGCATCTGAACAAAAAAATACGCAGCAAGTTTTTCCGCTATCGAACGATGAATTCTTGAAAAATTGCTAGAAAATGTTTGGATTCAGTTGTTTTGATTTTTTCACTTTAATTTTAGGATTCTTTTTTGAATTAATATGTTAGTGCAATTAATATCTTATCTTCAAAGTTGCGTCAAACTTTTGTTGCGACGAAAGTCATTAACCGTTGTAATTTTTCAATCGGGTTTTGTTTAATGGAAAAAAACAAGAAAGTCCCTTTGGGGTTCGGGAGCACCACTTCCCGATTCTATCCCAAGCTGGCAATAAACAAAGGAGGCGGTCCATATATTACTATAGTCAACGCCGTTGGATCACCGTAAGTATTATTAGTTTTTACGATGAGGAAAAAATTCTTGTAGGTGAAGCGTTTTTGAATGGATTAATTGGTAGTGTATTTAGAAACGTCTTAATTTCCAAGATTCCTGCTGGATGAAAAGTATAGTATACATAATGAATATTTTAATGCAATGTAGAAAGTAAATGTAGTACAATAAAATGTGAGTTTGTTGTTTATGAAATACATGTGAGAATATCTCTCCATCGATGAGGGAAGATGAGGTGATGACAACTATCAGGTATGATAGTTTAATAATTTCATATGGAAACAATTCGTGCAGAAAATATCGCTTAGAGCATCTGAACAAAAGGATACGCAGCAAGTTTTTCCGCTATCGAACGATGAATTCTTAAAAAATTACTAGAAAACGTTTGGTTTCAGTTGTTTTAATTTTTTTTACTTTAATTTTAGGAAAAATCAAGACCGTCCCTTTGGGGTTCGGAAGTTCAACCCCAAGATTCCATCCGGAGGTGATAATAACCAAAAAAAAAAGATTAATTGGTACTGTAATTTAGAAACGTCTAAATTTCCAACATTCCTGCTGGATGAAATGTATAGTAGGTATACATAATGAATATTTTAATGCAATGTAAAAAGTAAATGTAGTACAATAAAATGTGAGTTTGTTGTTTATGAAATATATGTGAGAATATCTTTCCATCGATGAGGAAAGATGAGGTGATGACAACTATCAGGTATGATAGTTTAATAATTTCATATGAAAACAAGTCGTGCAGAAAATATCGTTTAGAGCATCTGAACAAAAAGATACGCAGCAAGTTTTTCCGCTATCGAACGATTAATTCTTGAAAAATTGCTAGAAAATGTTTGGATTCAGTTGTTTTGATTTTTTCACTTTAATTTTAGGATTCTTTTTTGAATTAATATGTTAGTGCAATTAATATCTTATCTTCAAAGTTGCGTCAAACTTTTGTTGCGACGAAAGTCATTAACCGTTGTAGTTTTGTTTAAAATGCAAAACAGAATATTGGCAGAAAAGGTATTGTATAATTTATATTTTTTTGTTCAGGTATTTGATTCTCCTTCTAATTTAGATACTAAGTGAAAAATATATGGTTATGGATCTCTAGTCTAGACCTCTAGACTGCAGAAAAACTAGATTGATTTCCCAAATCAGAATTTTAAAATCATGTCGAAATCGAAAACTTATCAACTCAAATTTTTCTATACTACCTATAACAATTTGTCATCTTTAATAATGTGAAAGTTGTACTCGTACAAAAAACTATAAGGGTGTGGGAGCGATGAAAGTTGAGGTCATTCAAACAATATCTTTGTACAAGAGCGTTAGAGCGTATGCTGTGGTGCAGTTGAAAGTGCGAGTAGTGTCGAAAGTGCGAGTAGTGTCGAAAGTGTATTAACATTTTCTTGTAAGTGCAGAATCCTGCAAAATATAATTAAAATGGGCTATTTTAGGTTATCTCTGTGATCACATTATTTCTGTCAAATCTGAATGTACCAAGACCAAGAAAAAAGACTTTGATTCCCACAAACGTCAACCCAAAGCTCATTCAGTTTTTATTATAAATATACAACTTCTTTGTTTTGTTATGTGTTACTCATATTTGAAAAAGTTAGTCTAAAGATTATTAGTATTAACATTTTGTACAATAATCTGCTTAAACAATACCAACGAAAGCATCACTTCTATCTGCAGCAGTACCAGTGAAAAAATGAGTTTGTGTGGCAACGTGTACTCGGAGTCTCCAGCCTCTCCAGAGCCACAGGAGGAAGAAATATTTTTGCCTCTACACTATACGGGCAACAAAATTGTGGGAAAAAAAAATGAGTTTGGCGAGCGAAGTATACTCCGAGTCTCCGACTTCACCGTTGCCCCATGAACAGGAGGGTGAAAGATTTTTGCCTCTGCACTATACGTGCATAAAGGAGGAGCCTGCAGAAGAAGAGAATTCGGATGGGGCTATGACTTTATGGGGGAGGAATTGGAGATGGTAGAAGAAGCTGTTTATTTCTACGATCAGGCTGAAGATGATTATTTTGCTGAGGATTTCAATATGGAATGGGATATGGAGGAGATGGAAGATGGATATTTCATCGAACAGACGGAGGATGAGGGCTACGTCTCACTCGGAGAAAATTCAGGATTCGATGAGTAAAACGGTATGTAAATGCATCCATAAAAACATGTTATTTATTAATTATTTTACGTTATCCAGCTATTTCTAGAATTATCTTTCCATTTAACAAACAATTTTTTGTTTTAATAACAACTACTTGATTTTTTTTCTAGCGAATGTACCAACAGTACCATTATCATCCGTCCCCAACGACTCCTTCCTCACTCGGAGAAGATTCAGGATTCGAGGAGTAAAACGGTATGTAAATAATTGCATCCATAAAAAACATGTTATTTATTAATTATTTTACATTATTCAGCTATTTCTAGAATTATATCACCACATTTAACAAACAATTTTTGTTTTAATAACAACTACTTGATTTTTTATAGGGAATGTACCAGCAGTACCATCAAGGTTGATGAAATACATGTACTGAATTTATAAAATTGAGTTACAATGACTCACCCATATGTATGAATTGCTTGTAAAATATTAACTCAATATTGTGAATATTGTGTTAGCTAGTATCATTTGATAGAGATATTACGTATACTATTAGTAATGTAATTGTATATAAATACGATGTTGGTAGAGCTATGTACAAAAAAATGTATGATATTATATAACAATAAACTTTATTTTAGAAAATTTATTTATCTAATTACATACCTTCGGAGTCAGCGTCAAAGTTAGATAGCGAGATGATTGTTATATTGAATTGTGATATACCCGTTAATAATAACACTGTCTTGAAATTGTAAATTGTTTTGAAATATGGAATAAGAGATTGCTTTTCAAATATAAATGATAGTATTTGACTTTAGAACTATGCAAATGAAAAAACTCTATATAAAATACAGCTAAAGAATAATCATATACAATATATAATCGAATAATTTTTCATTCTACTAGAACTGCTTTTTCAGGAAACTTTGGGTGATTAGAAATAAATAAAACGTATAATAAATATTTTAAAATCATGAGATAACTAGAAGTACTTACTTATTTAGAAACATATAAACCTCTATAGGATTAAGAAAATAAAATATAGAAGATAATCATGTACATTGATGAATATTTTTTTTTGAAACACACATAACTTTGAATATTCGTATACAATATAAACAAATAATTTTTAATCTTGTATATTTTCTTAGGAAACTTTGGGCGATTAGAAATAAATAAAACGTAGACGAAAAACGTATACGATTAATAAATATTTTAAAAATCATAACATAACTAGAAGCACTGTTTTAGAAACATATAAACATTTATCTGATTAAGAAAAATAAAATATAGAGGATGATCATAGGGGGAGGAGGGGCACAATGATACAAGGGGCACATAGATACACAAGCATTATCCAATAATCGGTTGAATGTATTTCAGTGATCACATCTCTAAAACGCTCATAGAAATCTTTGAACTAATCCTACTCGTTCGCGCCAAAAGCCAGTCAGCTGTTGGCGCTTTGGAAGTCGTAACGTGTTTCGAGTGCGACCAACTAAAAAAAAACGGGAAATGTAAAAGTATTTCCCCGGCCTTCTATACCATCTTGTGAGGATCTATATATACCAAAGGTGAGTTAGGGTGTCTAGTATTATGGATTCGATATTTTTTCCAAATAAATCAGTTAGTGTCTTTACAATGTGCATTTTAAAAAAAATCTGTTGGGGCACTTAGATACAGCGAAGTACGAGGCACATTGATGTGTATCAAGGTGCCCCAACAGATTTTTTATTGAATGCAAATTATACAAAATAACTAACTGATTTATTTTGAAAAAATTCCATTTTATAAATTGTAAAATATTTTAAATTAAAATTATATATATTATGTTTTTATCAGAAAACGGTGCGCACATACAAGCCCAAGACTGAAAGACGTAGTTTAGATGAAGAGAGGATCAAGACCGCCGTATCTGAAGTTACTTTTGTTCTTCCTAATGTAGAAGGCCAAGCAAGCGTTGATTTCAGAGATGTCGTTTTACACTTGCCAAGACCAAATTTCACGAAAGGCACAACTCGAACATCTTCTATGTATACTTTTTCAGTTCATTTAAGTGCATACAATGTGCAATAGAAGCGTTCTTAATAATATTACTCAAGTTTACTATTTTGTTTAAGTACGCATAGTTTAAGTAGGCATAGAGTTTTTTAACGATTGTTTTTGTTTGGATTAGGTACTGAGTTTTATTGGTTTAATGAAAGGACAGCTATGGCAATCCTTTTCGGAAGAATAAATATACTATTGATTGTTAATTTGGTTAAGTTATAAGTATTTTGTAAGACTGATTACAATATTTTCACGATAATAAAGTATTATTTCCATGAAAGTGTGATAATTTAACCAATTTCGTATAATCTCCTCTTTGTACTTAAGTGCTCCAAGTGATGTATCTAAGTACCCCGTTGGTGGGGCAGAATGATTAAAAATCCACTTTCCACAAAACACGTACTGATTCTTTTCTTTCATATCTTAAACTATTTTTATCCTTGACATTATAGGTGATATCTATATATTCAGCCGAATTTTGAGTGGAAAATTAATCACAAATGTGACATTTATTCACATATTATTTGATTTTGAATTTTTATGCATCAATCTACCCCACCTCCCCCTATATATTGATAAATATTTTTTCAAATAACACATAAATAGTTCTTAAACCATAACATGACTAAAACTACTTTCTGAAAGTATCTAGAGGAATGAGCATTATAACGTAATTAAATCGTTGACCGAGGATCTTTTGTACACAATTCTAAGAGGCATACAAATCGCCCCTATTGTCCCTATTGTAGTGTGAAGACCTTGTAGACCATTATATGAGACCAGCGTTTCATACAGCTACACCTGTGGCTGTGAAAAACCAACTACACCTTACGTTCGAATGCACACAAGACACTCCTAATGACAGAAGCAATTTCGAACATCTAATTTGAGCGTTGCTCAGAATATTCGCAATGTATGTCTGAATAACGATGATATTTTCAACATGTATTCAATGCAAAAAAATCAAACCGGGTCTTTTTCGAATTACGAATTTTATGCACCTGGCATATTTTTTCCATGAAATTTCGAACAAATGTTGAACTTTTTCACTGTACGCCACTGACAATTCGAATATAATTGTAAAAATTGAATTTACGTATTCTGTAAATAACCCCATCCTATGCATATTCTAAAAATCATAAAATGCATGTCTCAAGATTAGAACATGTCTTCAGATGTTATTGATGCCCCTAGCTGCAAGAAATTTTATGCGCAATTCGGTGATGAGATCAATGATGTAAATATAATGTTGGGAAATAACCCAATATACTGTGCAAGGCATTTTGATTGGATGGCGCTAGGATAGCTTTCGACGAGCTTATAGAAGATACTTCGCTGCTAACTCAGCCTGGTACTTCTCGCCAAACACGGAAGGATCTTCCAACTAAGACCTGTCTCAAACAAGCTTCGAACCAAGCTAAGAGTAAACCTGATGAGTACCAACCTCAGGCGAAACGCAACCCAAAACGGCGTCGCCGCGATAACGGCCGACCCAAGCGGGATGAACAGAAAGTTGATTATAGCAAATCAACTCTCCCAGGCTCACGCCTTATGTACCAGAGACGTTCCTATTTGCAGATCCTCTGCAATAATTCAGGAATTGAACCATAAATATATCCTATAGTGCTAGTAACGATTTTTCGTGGGGACTTTTAAAACCAGAAATTTTGAAAAATTGTGGGAGGTTATAGCCACAAAAATTAATGAAATTATAAAAACCAACTACACTTCAAGCCATGCGGAAAATAGGTGGAGGGGGATTTTGAACGATCATACTAAAAACTTGTCGATGGACAAAAAAAAAGATTTTTTTTATGTAAAAAGTGTTAGAAGAAAACCAGCTGCGCCATTTTTTGTGAAATAGTTCTACATGATATAGTGACATAATTTCAATCCTTCTGCAATGTAAAACCCCACAAAATGTTGTCACTATCGCAATAAAGATGACTTCGATTACTCATTGAATATTGGAAATCTTTTCAATATTATTTTGTCAGAGAATGGTCTGCACATAGTTTGCAATTTTCAGAGAATATTGTCAATAAATTAACCAAAATTTGTTAACTTGAACGAATCTTTTCAGAGTGATCGTGCCGTAATATCAAATGTTCATAATGCAGTTAGCGAGATTTATAAAGATATTTTGTCAACTTATTTAAAGGTAAACTATATTCACGATATAAAATTATGTGAAATCGATCATTATAACGATAACGAGTTTGTTCAATTGACCCAAATATATATAATATCAGTTATTCAAATCATCGAAAAACTGGATCAAAAAGATCAAGAATATTTTTATGTGCGATGAAGCCAAGGTTTAATAGTATATCCAATAGGAAAACACTTTGATTTTAATACAATTTCATCAAAATTATCAATATTCGAGAATTGTTCTTTTAAACCAAGCCAGTCTAACTTCTCCCATTAATATCTCTACTGATTCGAAAAGTAAATTAAAAAAATATTGATATAATAAACAAAACTGATGATCAATGACGGCAATAGTATTCTTAGTCAGAATTAAATGAGAACTTTAAAAAAATTTGTTGATATGTCAGTACCCCTAAATTTTCCCATGAATATCTCCCGTCTCGTATTGTTAATTAAAAAAATATTGACCTAATAAAGAAAACTGATGATCAATGACGGCAATAGTATTCTTAGTCAGAATTAAATGAAAACTTTTGAAAAAATTGTTGATATGCCCTGGTACAAAATTTCACTGATTCGAAATATGCCAAACGAGTATATTATGTTGACGGAATTGGGAAATGTTGTATTATATTTATTAGTAATGCCCCATTTGAATTCCGCCTGCTAAAGGATTCCCAGCTGACTTCGATCAATCAAGAAAACGCTCCTGTAGTACCACATTAAATTCACCACTATTGGCCTACCAAAGTGTAAATTGTGAATGCTAAATTTCAACGTAAGGAAGGTTCAATTAAAAATCTACTTTCAAGAATATGACGATGATAATAAAGACACCCATTTCGATTTATGAACGATTTTTTATTTGATTAATTCTTTTGGAATAGCTAAAAACAAAGTGGCGCATTTGCAAAATTCATATTTTCGTTACTTACTATTTTTGGAATGAAAAGGACGAATATGAAATCAGATTTTGTCGCTTTCTCGTTATTTTTTTCAAAAAATTAAACTTACCTTATTCTTATTCTACTCTCACTATCCTCCGATTTCAAGAAAGTATCGAATTCATGAGTTAGATGAATTTCAAACTGGAAAAATCTTTTTTTATAATATAAAAATGTATCTATGATATGAATTCGTTACTTTTTTGAACTCGGAGGTTAGGTTAGTGAGGTTAAAATAGGACAGATTAATTTAATTTTTTGAAAAAAAAGTGAAAAGGCGATGAAATCTGAGTTTTTATTCGTCTTTATCAGCCCAAAGTTAGTAAAAAACCAAAATATGACTTTTGAAAATGCGCCACTTTCTTAAAGAACTACCAAAATGAAATTTATTTCCATTAATTTAATCGATTCCTTTATAAAAAATATGTATTTCTATTTATTGTGGAAAAAAAAATTTGAATAAAAATCCATATTCCTAGCAACGCTGTACCTGAGTACATATTCTCACATTTGTTTGTCCATATTATCAGAAAGAGCACGGATCAGTCCAAGTTTTTCTATAGTACTTAAAACTGGTAGCAATTATTTCAACGATGAATTGATAATAAACCTTTATGAAATCGTTGAAAAAAAAGGATAAAAATAAAGTTCATAAAATTGTACAAAAACAAAAAATAAATGGCTGGAGAAGGATAAAAACGATATTTGTAAAAAAACGTCATTCAAATTCAATAATCATGAATTAAATGCACCAGACAAGATATTTTCATCTAAAAGTTAGTTCTTAGCAGTGACGGCTCGTGAGGTGTTGGTTTAAGGAGGCTACGAGAGGTGTTTAAAAATACACAATAGGCGAAAATTTTTAGGATTTCAAGGTCAACCGCCTTATAATTGAAAGAAAATCAAAATGAAACAAGCACCCTAAAATATTAATTTCTTTGGGAAAAAAATTGTTTTCAATTTCGAGTGTCTACTTTTGAGACCTACATCTCCTATTTACAATATTCACAAAAACTCTTCTCAGCCAATTAATCAACTCATCTATTCATCAAATTTCTTTTCTTCACAAAATAGACCTACCTACCTACTTAACGAATTTGTTACCTATTCGAGGAATTAAACAATTGTTGCCCAGCCAGAACCAACGGGGAGGTGAGAGTTTTTTCTGGCCAAAACTAAAATAGGACCCTCCCAAAAATAGATTGAAATAAAATTCTCGTCATAAAAGTAAAACAAAACTCAATAAAGTAACAACAAAATAAAATATACATTTAGATCTAAACAGAAAAATTTAGATAAATTCTTTGGTATAGAGATCTATTTTTTATAATTCCTGCATAGATGACAATGCCAAGGCAGAAGCCTCAAATAAAAAATAATGTTTACATAAAATTAAACAAAAAATAAATTCTTTGAAGTAGTACCTAGTACTACAAACAAATCCCGTAAAAAATAAAATGTAAAAAAAATCAGCAATGTTACCTTTTACTTTGTAGAAATATGTGTGGGACAGCTGGTGAGAGCAAATAAAAAGTTTTTATATATTTTTTAAGATTAGCGGGATTCTGCGATCTTTGACGTTAGCAAAATGATCTATGATATCCTCATAAAATTTTTTGTCTTTCGCCAAAAGTTTTACCAATTCTTTTTCAATAGACAACAAACTAATATTTTGCAAACGATCCTGGCTCATTGAATTTCGTAAATAAGTTTTAATTCTCTTAAGAGTGGAAAACGAGCGCTCTACGGAAGCCGATGTCACAGGGATAGAAACAATTAGACATAAGAGTTTATAAACTTGGGGTAAATCTTGATCCAAATCATTATCAAAAAGGTATTTAATAGTCATCACATGATTTTGATTTTGCCCCAAAATTTCATTGTAATTATAAACAACACACAGTTCACTTTTTAGGGCCACCTTATCAAAAAAAGTGTATCTCTGACATAAATTTTCTAAAAGTTTATCTGGAAAATTAGCAGAAAATCCGGCAAACAAATTGTTATTGAGTAAGTCGAAGAAATGCAGTTCTTTCAAATCTGAATATCTTATTTCTATTTGACACCTAATAGTATCCAAAATTTTATGAAATATTTGCTTATAGTGAGACTCCATATCTGCAAAATTGAATTTCTTTCGTTTTGGGATAAATTGAGTCGTATCATCATTAGTTTGAAATACAGAAAATAGTTTTTTAAAGTAAACTTCTGCACGAAATTCTGAAATTTTTTCCAAAAGAAAGTTGAGCCGATTTCGTGAGTAAATCTCATCTGAAAACTTGTGCTGTAAGATTTGAAAAACTATTTCTGTTTGTTCAAAAATTAATTTAAAGATGTTTAAAAAATATATAAATTCCATATCTTGTAAGTGAGATATTAATCCGCGTGCGGTATTTAAAGTTACTTCATCGGTGAAAAATTCCTCACTTTCAACTATCGAATTAAGAGCCTCTAAAATTGTATCCTTATTATTGTGTATAGTAAAGATGGCTCTTGAAGTAAAATTCCACATAGTTGGTGCATTACTTGGGATTCTGTTACCTACTACTGCATCTAGAAATTTTGTGCGCCTTGTTGATTTTGAAAAAAATGTTGAAAATGCTGATAAATTTGAAAAAAAAAATCCAACATGCCTAATAAAACTACAAGCGTTACTCAAAACCAAATTCATGTTATGTGCATAACAATGTGTGAAAATAGCTTGAGGAGCAACAGATTTAATTTTTGTTTGTAGACCGTTTAAATGGCCAGCCATAACCGCTGCGCCGTCATAGGTTTGTGCTATAAGTTTAGATTGAAAATTAAACTTTGAAAATTTCTCATTTAAAAAATCGAATAAATCGGTGGCAGACCTTCCGGAACTGACATCATGAAAACCTAAAAATCGCTCAAATAATGTTCCATCTTTGACGAACCTGCATATTATCGACAACTGCGATTTACAGCTAATGTCATTTGTCACGTCTACTTGCCATGAAAAAAAAGTAACATTTTTAAGTTCATTTTCGATAAAAGTTTCCAAAACATAGGTAGCAGAGTTTATAATTTCGTTTTGAGTTGTTCTTGAGGTTCCGGAGAAAGCTGTAGCGTTGTCAATGAAATTATACAGCTTTTCGTCATATTTGCAAAATAGATCAAGGGGTTCCTTAAAATTTCCCTTATTGCTAGATTCGTCTGTTTCATCGTGTCCCCTAAGCGCTATATCTTGGCGACATAAGATTAATATAATGTCGACCAGTTTCCGCAATATTTCTCTGTTTTCCTTAACTTTTTCGTTGTATATTTCTAACTCTTGAACACGTGCTGTATCAATAACATTAATTATGTTTTGTTTTCTAAGCAATTTAAAATTGATCCGCGACACGACATGTTCCTGGGATATTTCGTGCCTTTCCAAAGAACGTGATAAATTTTTTAAATCGTCAAATCCTAAGCGGCCCCAAACAGAGACATTTTCCCTAGTAAAAAGTAAACAGTGCCAACAAAATAATTTATTTTTTACCTGTGATCCGGTTAGCCAAGGATATCTCTCATAATTTCTGATATTAAAACCGCGATTCTGTTTTTTGTTACGCTGAACCAAATTGTTTAATTCCGGGGTAGGTCGCAAGGTTTTTATTAAAACTTTATCGTCATTACTTAGTGAACTAAAGTTATGGGATAACAAATATTCCACTAAGTCACCTTTGAAATTTTTGAAATTTACTTTAGTAACCGAACTCATTATATATAATATTTATATATATAACATAAATTATATTATATAATGTAGGTTGAAAGGAAGGTAGGTGCATGAAATAATATGATTTTGATTAATATGAATACCTATGCTGAATGCGGACTATTCAATATAATATAGTAGTACACGAAATATTATTGAGGCTTAGTCTCCATAGCCGGCCCTGACCTGTATGAATTCGTTAAAAAAAATGGCTAGAAATATAGTTCATAAAATGGTACAAAAAAACAAATCAATGACTAGACAAGGATAAAAACCATACGTCATTCAGTCTATAATCAAATACAATACATGAATTAAATGCACCAGAGAAGATATTTTCATCTAAAATTTAGTTCTTAGTTATTTTATTTCCATAGTTTTACAGATATTATTTAAACGTGGCAACTGTGCGCTTTTAACAATTCACAAGACAATGCATTCATTTAGCCTAACCTCACAAGTTATGAAAACCTTTTCAAATGTATATTTTTGATTTAATACATCTGAAATGTTTACAAAATTCCATTTCTTTTTATCTGCACATGAAATCTAAAACGATCTTGTTACGTTTTTCTTTTTACATAGTTATTTAAGTACAACACGAACGTGAAATCAGCGAAATATTTTATAATTCGAATTACATTTAGATAGCGATGTGCAAAATATACAATACAAAAATGAATATAGGTTAAATGATAACATGCTGCAGATATTCTATAATGAAAGGCTTCCCATAATGAAAACACTTTTCAACGCAAATCGAAACGTATGTTTTATAGATATTATTCGGGAAAGAGGAAAAAGGAATGGACTCACTTTTTAGTATTTCTTGAATACCCTCGAAACGAAGGCTTCTAGCTAGCACCTGCTTTTTCTGCCGACTCCGACTAATGCTTGGTTGTAGATCGATAAACGATCTATGCACTGTATTCAAGAGTAATAGCTACAGTATAACATAACTAGTTCAACAAATCGCCATTTACTAAATGTTGTAGACGATGGAACAACGATAACTATACGCGTTCACTATTCAAATGTAAACTGAAGAATACCTAACAGTAACAACGTGCCTAACCTAACAACTAACCTACCTCGTTTCCCTCGAACCCAGGCCGCCCGAGTTGAATTTCACAAATCGTTAAGTCTGAGTGCAGCGTTGCCGATGTGAAACTATGATTCTGAAACTACCTGAATTTTATCATGCTTTGTTGCTTAAAATAAAGAGGTTATTGAATATGTATCCAAAGAATATGAATTTTCTATAGAAAGTAAACAAATTCATGCGAAAAGGGCAATACCTGCCGTGGTATGAAGTTAAAGATATTACATTTCAAGTAATAATTCTCAATTCAATTGCGAATATAGAATTTCGTTATTTTTTGACAAATAAAATACTGAATATAATGAAAAATATTGATCAGATTAATTTAGTGAATGTCAAAGATTTCAGAATTATTAATTCAGTTTTTAAATAGTAGAAGTAGACGTGAGATGGAAATGGCGAGCGAACTTCGAAAATCTACTTATTCAATTCATTTAATTAATAAATAACATGGATATTAAGCGAATTTCAAAAATTTGCAATAATTTCAAATACAACTTAAATAAATTTGACGTATATTCTCAGAAACAATATACTACTTATCTTTTTATGATTATTTTTATTTGAATAGTTGGGACTACAGTTACGTAGTACTACTAAATTTTCAAGCAAAAAGAATTTAATAAATCAAGATAAAAATCAGCTAATACTTTGAAAGAAACACCATCTTCTGATCGAGAATCAATGAATAGAAATTTTTTATCCATATTCTTTTATATGTGGTCTTATTACAAAAATATTATGTAAACGTGGCAACTATGTGCCCTTTGTAGTTACCGTAATCTGGTAGACAGATGGTTTCTTTCATCTTTTATCACTTATGACCTTCTGAGAAATCCCTATTGAGCTTGTCAAATTTTGCCATTATTTTTGAATTGGAAGGAATGTTCCCATCAGTAATTTATATATTCCCAAGAAACTGTGAATATATATATATATATATATATATATATATATATATATATATATATATATATATATATATATATATATATATATATATATATATTTATGTGAATTGTTGTTGCCTGTGAAATATTTTTAACTTTTTGATAATTATTAGCAATAACAGGCTTGGTGAATCTCTAAAAACTCGATTTTATTAAAAAGTTGACGTTTCGCCACGACATTCGTGGCTTTATCAAAACTTTTGAAAAAATTGAAATATCTTTGACATTTACTGATTTGAAAAAATTTTAATAGAATTCGTCAAAATGTTGCTGCTGTGGCCGTTCTCTGTTATTTATTACGTGCTATACAGTACAATATTAACATTCAAATCTGGTATTATTAGATGTAAGGGAAACCACAGAAACCATTACCCACATAATGTTCGAAATAGGTTTAAATTATTTCGATTTTGAAAAGTCAAAGAATATGGTACTATTCATCTTTTTTTCAAAAATTTTTTATTACGGCTGTGGCCGTTCTCAGTTATTAATTAAGTGCTATTTAGTCCGATATCAACAGACAGGTCTGTTGATATTAGATGGGAAGGGAACCACAGAAACCTTCACCCACGTAATGTACAAAATAGGCTTTAAATATTTGATTTTTGTCTTCGAAAAGACATTACTTGTAATTTTGGAGATCACATGTTCTAAACTATACTTTTTTTTTTGAAAAAATTGAAAGATGTTTAGATTTTGACTAAGGAGATGAGTTGTTATGGTTGAAGTTTGTTTGTTGAATTATTTTGTTTCGATTTATGTTGTTTCTTACAAAAATTAGAGAATTAAATCTGCCTATATTGAACTTAAATGTTTCATATCTGTTCTATCAACAAATATGTAATAATTGTGATAAATCATATATAGGACAAACTTTTCAAAATTTAGAAGAAAGGTTAAAAGCACACAAATATACCAAAACACAAATCACAGCACTAATAAAACATAAAAACAATGAGAATCATAGTTTCAACTTTAATAGCACAAAACTTTCAGAAATAGAAAAAGATCAAAATCGCAGAGAAAGTTTAGAAATGTTACATATTCAAAAAAATTTAAATAAAGTCTTAAATGATAGAACAGATATAGAACATTTAAGTTCAATATACGCAGATTTAATTCTTCAATTTTTCTAAGAAACAACATAAATCAAAACAAAATAATTCAACAGACAAACTCTAACCATAACAACTCATCTTCTTAGACATAATATAAACATCTAGAATTTTCAATTCTAGATGTATAGTTTAGTATAGTTTAGAACATGTGATCTCCAAAGTTACAAGTAATGTCTTTTCGATGACAAAAATCAAATATTTTAAACCTATTTTGTACATTAAGTGGGTGAAGGTTTCTGTGGTTCCCTTCCCATCAATATCAACAGACCTATATATATATATATATATATATATATATATATATATATATATATATATATATATATATATATATATATATATATATATATTCGAAACTAATCAAACAAACCTCCTAGCGGAGCTGGTTATACGAGTTCACGATACATCGAAATAATTTCCACTTAACTTAGATAGTAAATGTAAGAAATGTTTATCACAATCAATGGAAATTGATATACACACTATTTCGTCCTTTTTGTGGCTCATCCATATCATCTATTCATCCAAATTGCTAACCGACCAAGCATTTCAGACGTTCTAATATTTTTGAAAGTTTGAAATGTCATTTTATAAAGAAATGGTGTTAACTGAAAATAACGAGTTTAAATTATTTGCACCTGTCCGTGCTTATTTAGATGAGGTGTTCCCGAATCTTTAGATAGGGAGAAGGGGATCGAATTAGTGGCCAGCAGGATCGCCAGATTTGGCACCCCTGGATTACCTTTAGTGAAGGTACTTGAAAATAAAGTATACGTTATTAGACCAGTGATTTTGAAAGAATTGAAAGCAATATTATTGATTGAATCGGACCTTTTTATTATAAATTTTTAGGTAATTTCATCAATTTCAAAGTTCTATACCTACCTAGTTATAAACAAATAATATTAGATGGACTTGTCTGTTACTTTTTGATAATAGGTTTCAAGTATAATGGAAAACAATATAATATGTCTTTAGTTAAATGTTTGCGATTGCAATTTGGTAGGACTACTACGTCCAATATACTGTACATTGGACGTAGTAGTCCTACCAAATTGCAATCGCAAACATTCTCATTTTAAAAAAACTAAATTTAGAACTTGTGAACTTTTCATGAGTTACTATTATATTGTTATGGTGTATATATTCTATTCCGTTGTATCATAAATTTTATTACGTCCTTTTAGATCCTACGGTCAAATACCTAACCTACAAAAAAAAGGTCAGTGTTGGATACTGACAAATACAACGGCAGGCCTGAATGTACAAATTTCAGGGAGTGTATTAACAGAACTATTAGTTGGTTTTATGAAACCTCCTGGCTTTATATGTTTATATTCGTCAATAAACGACGTGAAAGGTTCGAAGGGGCCCACCAGCAGGTCCCCTATTTCGCACCAGGTACTTTTCTTATAAGAAGCAACAAATGTCAGTTCTAGGTAGGACGCTGGGGTTTAACCCAAGTCATTGAAAGCAGTGCATTACTTACCCCATGAGAAAAATATGTATATTTTTAGTTTGGAAATACTACCATTTCTTCAAACCTGACTGTGTACCTACACTTTTATTATCAATTCGCTAGGTACACAATATTACTAGGCGTGCAGGACGAGGTAGGCAAAGTAAACAATGACGTGCACCTCAACAGGTAGTATACGCAGAATTTATATAAATAACCGTAGGTGTTTAAATGTCATCTATAGAATTATATTTGATTTTTATTCAGGTAATTGGCTAGATTTGAAGGTCTGTATAAAAACATTCGAAAAGGTGAATATTTTCAGAGAGAAATAATATGCAGAATTTATATAAATAACGACAGGTGTTGAAATATCATTTATAGAATTATATTCATTTTTTATTCATAGGTAATTGGCTAGGTTTGCGGGTCTGTATAGAATCTTTCGAAAAGATGAATATTTTCAGAGGGAAAATATATGCAGAATTTATATAACTAACCCCAGGTGTTAAAACGTCATTTATTCAATTTATTTTAATTTTTATTGATAGGTAATTAGCTAGGTTTGTAGGTCTGTACAAAAACATTCAAAAAGGTGAATACTTTCAGAGAAATAATATATGCAGAATTGATATAACTAGCCTCAGGTGTTGAAACGTCATTTAGGTATAGAATTAATTTTAATTTATAGATTCTATCCGGAGCTGATTACCAAAGGAGGCGGTCCGACCCAAAAGAACCGCCAAAAGGAAGCTTTGGTCAACTTGAAAAATGCAGTTGTATCACCGTGAGTATTATTAGTTTTTACGATGAGGAAAAAATTCTTGTAGGTGAAGCGTTTTTGAATGGATTAATTGGTAGTGTAATTTAGAAACGTCTAATGCCCTATTTAACCTACGAGATGTAAGGAAGTTCCTAACTGAGTATTTCCTACGATAGGAAATACCTAACTTTTGTTGCGACGAAAGTCATTAACCGTTGTAATTTTTCAATCAGGTCTTGTTTAAAATGAAAAAAAACATCAAGAACCTTTGGGGTTCGGCAGTTCAACTGCCAGGTTCCATCCGGAGTTAGCTGAACAAAAAGATACGCAGCAAGTTTTTTCGCTATCGAACGATGAATTCTTAAAAAATTGCTAGAAAATGTTTGGAGTCAGATGTTTTTTTTACTTTAATTTTAGGAAAAATCAAGACCATCCCTTTGGGGTTCGGAAGTTCAACCCCAAGATTCCATCCGGAGCTGATAATAACCGAAGGAGGCGGTCCGGATATTGCTTTCGTCAACGCCGTTGGATGACCGTGAGTATTATTAGTTTTTACGATGAAGAAAAAATTCTTATAGGTGAAGCGTTTTTGAATGGATTAATTGGTACTGTAATTTAGAAACGTCTAAATTTCCAACATTCCTGCTGGATGAAATGTATAGTAGGTATACATAATGAATATTTTAATGCAATGTAAAAAGTAAATATAGTACAATAAAATGTGAGTTTGTTGTTTATGAAATATATGTGGGAATATATCTCCATCGATGAGGGAAGATGTTAGTTTTATGTTTGTGTAATTTCTATTTTCCTATCAGAAAATTTTCTTTCGGAGTATTGGACCCTACAATCAATGTCATTCTATTTTATAGTTTATAGTTTTATCTATAGTATATTCCATTGTCTCATCATATTTATTGAGGAGTATTAGAACCTACAGTTTAATACCTCTGTTACAATGGATCGATTGTAAACCAGAGGACAAGGCCACCAAGCCGTTTACTAGCACGGTCCGTAAAGCCCTTCTCAGAAAACATGACAGTTTTTCTATGAACGATACGACCACAAGTACTTTAATTTAATGTATATACAACACATTCTTGTTCCTGAATTTGTAGATATAAAGTTTGTTCCAACCTTGAATCACAAACAGATATCCAACTGTTTGCAAATCGTTCTCAACGCGTATGTCCGTAAAATATTGGTTTCCTGATTTATGGTTGGAACACCTGATAATTTACTGGAAGTTCCATAGAAATCTTAATAAATATATATATATATATATATATATATATATATATATATATATATATATATATATATATATATATATATATATATATATATATATATATATATTATATTAATAGTTATATGCAAAAAAACCGTTTTTTGCTTATAAAATTGAAACTATCAGAGGAATTGTGATGGTGTCAACAGACTAATTGTAGAAAATGAAAAGACGAAGAAAATGAGAGATCGGACGACTCGATCAGACCTTTTGTTTAAGAGAATATCGGCCAAAATGCAGTTTTTTCAAACATTCACAACTCGGTTATTTTTTCAGTTGTAGTTATTAATATAAACTTTATTTATGCGAAGAGCAGGAACTGCCCGATGCATAGTTTTTGATCTGTGGTCACTTGAATATTTTACTATGCAATTTTCCAGCAGACCTGAATTGACACCATCACGATTTTTTGCATGAAATTGTTAATAACAAAGTTATAAATAATAATATCGAGTGAAAAACATACACATAACTATATTATATGGAACTATTTTACAATGGCGCCGCTGGATTCCTTTTAACACAAAATGCTCACTATGAATATCTGTAGCTTGGCCTATTTACGAATTTCTTCTCGTTGCCTATAGTTTTTAATACAATTCGACCTATCGTAGGGAAGTCTTTTATATAATGCTTATCCTTTTCATGTTTTTATTTTTGAAAACGTGATATTTGTTAAACTATTAGAAGATTCTTTTTCTCCAATATCTACAAACAACAGCTTTATCTAACCTTAAACCCTGTGAATAATGAATTGTAATTTCGAAAGCTAATTTTAATAGGCTCTGTTTTCTAGAAAAATTAGAATTTCCACTTTTTCAAAATTTCTTTATGGGTGGTATTGGAACAGCCGCTGTGATCACAAGGTGAATGGCAAAAATTTTCAAATCGAACCATGATCCACTCGTGGCATTCGAGCAGGGGGTTATTGTTTTACTAAAACAATGGTTAATAATAACAATTTATATATTTATTGAATGAAATAACGCAACGAATAAATGCAAACTAAATATGTTTCTCCGTTATATCGAAAACAAGAAATAAAGAGATGACAAATTATGTAGAAAGGGTAAATAGAAAGATGGTTACAAATAATTAGTAGAATAGGAAAACCCAATTCTGAACTGCTAGTCAGGTAGTTCGGTAATTTTGAAAAGATTGAGAAGGGGGCTTGAAGTATGATCGATTTCGGTATTCAACAAGAGACCGGAATGCTTGTATTTTTTTATCCGTAATGGCTCTAAAAAATTAAGTTTAGTTCCCATACTTTCAGCATTTGATATTTTGAAATCAAAATTGAATGTGTGATTTTCTTGGATTAAATGGTTTGCATAATGTGTTCATAATCCAAGAAAATCACACATTCAATTTTGATTTTAAAATATCAAATGCTGAAAGTAAGGGAATTAAAATAAATTTTTTAGAATCAAAAAACTGCCAACATGGCCGCCGATGTAAAGAACGGTTCTGTACCCGCTCCGGTTAATTTCACTTGCTGTCAAAAAAAACAAAGCGTATCTATATGCGTTTGCATATTATGCGATTCAGTTTATTATTTAAGTTGTTCTGATAGGAAAAAAATCGTTAGTTTCGGCAAAGTACTGGGTATTTGTGCGTGTAGGAATCAAATAACCTCTACGTCTGACAGCCACGTTCTTACTCCTGAGCAGCTGAAGTGTTTAAAATTAACAAACGAACTTTAAGAATGGAGTGATTGCAACTAAACAAAATGAATGTGATGAATTATTAACGAAAATTCAGGAATTGCAAAATGAGTCAAACATCAGTGATGAAACAAATTTGACAACTATAAACAAAACTGAAGAGCAATTATTGGAGAAAATTACGGATCAAAAAAAATTAATTAGTGAGATGGTCGACAAAAATCTCATCCTTAAGGAATCAACACAACAATTAAAAGATAATATTAAATTATTGCAAGAAAAAATCGAAACCAACGAAAGACAAGGAGAGAAGTATCTATATGCGGACGCTGCGCGCCAAATCCAAACATTTCAAAATGAAAAAATTGAAAATGTTTCCACTATATTTGTCAAAAGTAAACATTCCTCGAATATGGACAACATTATTAAGAAAACTAACAAAATTCTAAAAAATAACAAAAATTTACAATTTAATAAAATAATAACTGTCAAAGATAAAATGATTATCAAGTGTAACAAACAATCAGATGTAGAAAAAATACAAAGTTTACTCCAGGAGATTGATAATAATGAAGCAACTGTTTTTATAGAAAAAAAATTGAATCCAAGAGTGAAAGTGGTCAATGTTGATTACGACACAGGTTGTATGGATAATAACGACATACTACAAGATATACTTGATAGAAATGAATTTGTTAGTGATGATAATACTAAGATCTTTGTGATTCATAAATATACTAATAATAAATCTTGGACAATTATTTTGGAATTGCACCGCAATACTTATAGATCAATCATGAACTGCAAAAAATTATACGTTGGATTAAAGCGTTGCGCAGTATTTGATAATGTACACGTTAAAATTTGCAATAAGTGTTCCAGATATGGACATATTAGTACTACATGCAAGGATGAAGCACAAATTACATGTAGCGTATGCTCAGGTAATCATTCAAGTAGATCATGTGCAAACTCAACGGAATTAAACTGCTGCAATTGCACTGATTACAACTTAAAAGCGAAAATAAAGAGACCTGCAAATCACTGTGTTGGTGACAAACATAAATGTGAAACTTATAGAATGCTAATCAGAAATATGATGAATAAAATTGACTACCCGTACAACATTATAAATAATGTACTTAATGATGCATAACAGCACTGAAGATAATGATGTCGAGGATTTACAAATCTATGAAACATTTGTAAACAGTACCGAGGACTTTAATAAACTCCTGTCCATTGAGGATCAGCTGATCATGTGTATAAACATAAGAAGCCTGCAGGCCAACATCGCACAGCTGGAGTGTCTTATCGCGTCTTTAGCGCCTCTCCTCAGCGTTCAGTTGCGTTGTTGGAACCGCACGATTCGTACGCCACAACAAGAACACGCGCGACATCGCTATGGATTGTTTCGACATTGAAATATCTCCTTTGATCAATTCAAGCAGTTCATCAGAAGATTTTATTGACATTCTCAAATAGTCAAAAAACTTTTCCTCGACCATTCTTAATTTGGGATATAATTTTACGAATTGGCCACGTACTAGTCGGTCACTTAATACTGGATGCACCCAATACTGCCTTCTTGTTTTCTTTTTTTCAAAAAATAGATATATAGACAATAATGTTAGCACAAGGAATAAATCTATACAATTACCCAAACCTACATTGGGAGCAGGTAGAAAAAAATCAGAATTTGTGGCAACTAAAACTTTTAACTCACTTCCAAATGAACTCAAAATATTAAGTAATAAACAAATAAAAAAAAAGTACAAAATATTCATAAATGAAAAAAAAAGGAAGTTAATGAATAAAAATAAGTAAATAGGAACAATTATCATAAATGAATAGTAAGATCAAAAAATAATAGACAGCATGACATAAAAACTGGAATAAGCAAATAAAATGTTATATATACATAATGTATTTTAGTTTTAAGTTTTTAAAATAAGCTAGCTTTAAGCCATAGTTTGTGCTGCGTACAGATGTTATACATCTCTGCAGATACAAAAATTTTATTTTTTGTATTGTTACCTTGCAATAACTTGTAATGCAGGTAACACAAGCAAGCAAATAAATAAATAAATTAATTACAGACAAATAAATACAAGCATTCCGGTCTCCTATTGAATAGCCAAATCGATCATACTTCAAGCCCCATTGTCAATCTTTTCAAAATTACCGAACTACCTGACTAGCAGTTCAGAATTGGTTTTCCCTATTCTACTTATCATTTGTAACCATCCTTCTATTTAACCTTTGTACACAACATAGTTAGTCTACCTTTTTAGCATCTGCAGAAGGTGAAGTTTCACCGAAACTTCGTCATGCGTTATTTCAATTAATAAATATGTAAATTGTTATTATTAACCATTGTTTTAATACGTTTATCAATTTACACCATGTATCGGCCCAATCAATCAAAAAAAAAAGGGTATTATGCTTCAAAGCCACCAAATACTTCTGCACTTGATGATTTTTCTTTAAAACATGCGATGAGCTGAAATATAAGCCTATTTATTCCGCGATATATATTCACCAGTTTTTACAGTTGGTAGATGCCTAAAATACTATCGATTTTTCAAATAGACATTTAGTTTACATCGATATTAACTCTTTACTTTCCTAACAGATGGCGTTAGTAGCCAGGGTCATCATCACTGACACATGCCTGATTGATTCTTCAAATTACAACAGATGCCGTTAGTAGTTCAATAACATTTTAGTATATACGAATGTTATATGTTTATTTTATATGATTGCTCATAAAATTATATTTCAATGATAGATATGATATTGAATTAGGGTAGAGCGGGGCTTAAAGGTCCACGGGTATAAAGGTCCACCATTCATATCCAAGAAACTAGTGACGTATCGTTTCTTCTATCTATACGAGTGGTCAGCAGATGTCGCTAGGAGCGTAACGAGACATCGTTGACAGTCGAGCGACGACGCTAGTATAGGGTTGCCAGATGGTATCCAAAAGGAGGACATGTCCTCCTTTTTTATGTTTTGTCCTCCCGTCCTCCCTTAGCTACTGTAAGTCCTCCTTTTTGCTAAACATCGGGCGCGACGCCGAAAAAAAGGCAGGGCGGCTGAGCGGCTCACGCCTCCACGCATAGAGACGCAGAGTCCAGACCACGCTTCAGTCCGTTGCGGTGCGTCGATGAGTGGTCACGCAGTCTGTGCAGCGCGGTGTTTGTTATTGCAATTAGATATTTGTTTGAAACAATTGGTCATTATCTTAGTGGTTAATTACTAAATATTTGAGTATATTTAACCTAGTCATTATGAGTAAGCGGAAGTGTAAATTTACGGAATTATTAAGATCCAAATACCCGTGTTTTACTAGCGGGCGAGACGACTTTGACGCCAAATGTTCTATTTGCGACTGCCATGTGAATGTGGGCAACAAGGGCACTATTGCTTTAGAAAAACACGTAGCTACAGAAAAGCATAAGAATATGATACGAGTAGCAGGTTCTTCTTCTAAGGTAACCAACTTTTTTCAACCTTCTACTTCATTGACTCTCAAAAATGCCCATGCTGCAGAAGGAACACTAGCCTTCCATACGGTAAAACATCATCAGTCATATAATTCTATGGAATGTACGGCGAGCTTAACAAGAAAAATGTTTGCTGATTCCGAAACGGCAAAAAATCTTAAATGCGGAAAAACTAAGACGGAAGCTATAGTAAATCAAGTTGTTGCTCCACATACGATTACGACAATCATCGAAACTTTGAGGGACATCTCTTGTCTTTCTGTTGCCACAGACGCCAGCAACCATGGTGCAGATAAACTGTTTCCTATATTGATTCAATATTTTAACTGGACTGGCAGTGGAATCGAAACGAAAATTCTTGATTTACAAACTTTACCGAACGAAACATCGCTTTCGATTGCGAATCTTATATACGAAACACTCAATACACACCAATTAACCCCTAAGTGTGTGGCATTTATTGGAGATAACGCGAATGTAAATTTTGGGGGTGTGAACCGAAACCCAGGTCAAAACGTATTTACGCGCCTAAAAGAAAGTTTTGAGAAAGAAAACCTTATAGGAGTCGGCTGCCCTGCACACATTATGCATAACAGCCTTCGCAATGGTGTCGATTTGATGAAACTGGATATTGAGTCAATAATATTGAAAAATATTTATATTTTCTGTGTACACATTGAGAACAGAGGCACTAAAAGAGTTTTGCAATTACGTCGAAATCAATTATCAGCCTTTGCTAAGGCACAGTAAAACAAGGTGGCTTAGCCTGTTTCCATGCGTAGAAAGAATTTTGAAGCTCTATCCAGCATTAAAAGAATATTTCTCAAGCCGAAGAACAACACCATACCTAATAAAAACATTTTTCGAAAACACAACTTCAGAAGCATATTTATGGTTCACGCATTCTCTTATGTCTATTTACCAAGCAAATTTGGCAAAAGTCGAAGAGGAACATAATTCCGTTTTGGAAATTTCAAAGATACTTCAATCTGTACTTCATATGCTTCGTAATCGAAGAAACAACAATTTTTTGCCACTAAGCGTAAGAGAACAGCTTCGTGATAATGACGAAGCCGAGTCCATTTCCAACGAATTTTTCAATGTTTACAAGGCTTGTGAAGATTACTTGATGGAATGGATAAAACCTTTGGAAGATTTCAAATGTTTTGAGTGGATGACATTGCTGAAAGAGAACGAAAACCTAAAATATGATGATTTAGTTTCATGCATTGAGTTCTTGAGCATCAGAGGTGTAGAGATTGACGATGTTAAGCTACACGATCAATTTTGTAACTTGATTTCATTTCTTAAATCAAAATCAGATGAAGATGAAGCATATTATGATTTGAAGTTGCACGAGCAGTGGACAATCTACTTCAAAAGTGTTAAAAACATTGAATGTTTCTCAGAACTGCTCAAGATTTCGGAGTTTTATTTTTGTATAAGCGCACATAACGCAAATGTGGAAAGAGTTTTTTCACTGATTAATACTCAGTGGAGCAAAGAGAGGAATAGACTAAGTGTGCAGTCAGTTAAATCTTTAATTCTTACTCAATACAACTTCAAAAACATGACATGTGAAGATTTTTATAATTATTTGATGAAAAACCAAGAACTTCTTTTCAAAATTGGTGGCTCAGCTAAATATGATTAAAATAAAGTAAAATAATATAAAAAATCGTTTAATTTCTTTATGTCCTCCTTTTTTACAGAAAATCCTCCTTTTTAGACCCATCTGTCCTCCTTTATCAAATTATCATCTGGCAACCCTACGCTAGTAGTACTTACATGACTGCGTCTCAAAATTTTAACGTCAGTAAATTGTTTAGTTACTATTCTTTTTAGTTCCGGGCAGTGTTATTTCGTTTACCATGCCTAAACTCCGTATATTGGTATAGGTTATTTATTTGTTTTTCACGTTTTATCATTAATATTGAGCTAGATTCAACGGTATTTTTTATTAAAACCTGAAAAAACACTTTTACGCGGTTGGGGTAAAAAGTTCCAATGTGGACCTTTTAGCCCACATTGAATTTTTTCACCCCATAATTAATATATAGGTTATTGAAAATATCTTCTTCAGAATGCCCAACTATAAAAGGAAAGCTGATCGGGGCACTAAATCTTTCGAGTTGATGAAACGTGCAGCTGATTTAGTTATCAATGAAAGTGTATTATTAAGGCAGGCCTGTCGTTACTTTGAATTGAATAAAACTTCATTATCAAATGAATAGAGAATGATCCTGTCAATCTGAGATTTGGCTATGGTACTCCTAGGCAGATATTTAAAAAAGAACAAGAAGCCAGCCTCACAGAATAGTTGCTCAAACTTTTCAACAAATTTTTCACGGGATAGTTCCTAGAGAAGTTCGTCGCATGGCTTATGACTGTGCCATCAAATATGCAATAATAAGTGTATCAGAAACGTGGCATTCCAAAAAGATGGCTGGTACAGGTCCGTCGATTCCACCTATGTTCACCTTTCCCGCAAAAAGTTCCAAAACCATTTACTCTGTTGTATTTACAAGTAAATACAACAGAGGTTGTATTTACTTTGTTTGTTTAATCGTGATTCAGATAACGATGAGTCTGATTGAGATAAAATAGAGTTACCAAAAAGTATTTATTAAGTTACTATGTTGTTATTATAATTAAAGAAGAATTTTTTTTTTGAGATTAAAAATTTGATTTTTGTGTTAAAAACGTTTAAGGAAAAGAATTTTTTTTCCTGGGTTCAGAAATGTTTATGAGAAACCATTTCATTTTTGTGTTTAAAAACGTTTAATATCTTTTGTTTATCATGAGATTTTAAAGATTTGAGGAAGATAAAATCTTTATGGAATTAAAATTAAATACTGGACCTTTTCGCCCCTTGGCTGTTCCTTTTTACCCCTACCACGGGGCAAAAAGAGACAGACGACAAGGTCAAGAAAAATTGTGAAATTATATTTTTCTCTTATGATAGGTTAACCATAAATTTGTTTAAACATGACAGTGTAACTGTTTGTTCGATTAGTGTTGTATTTATTGATATAGTAGATTCCGTTTTCACAGTATAATTCTCAATAGTCCAATTGGACCTTCAAGCCCCGCTCTACCCTACTATGTTAAAACTCAAACTTTAAGGAGTATTTTTTGTAAAGAATACCACAAGCATACATGGGTTGTGGAATAATATAGGTATATATAGTATATATATATATATATATATATATATATATATATATATATATGTATATATATATATATATATATATAATATATATATATATATATATATATAATATATATATATATATATATATATATTATCTATCTATCTATTATATATATATATATAAATATATATATATATATATATATATATATATATATATATATAGATAGGGCGAACAAAGAGACCCCATAAACGTGTGGAATTATTTATGTCGGCAAATATACATAGATAAAGTATTATAGGCTTCGGTTCTGATCGTTGCTAATAACTCTGTTGTGAGATTGAAATTGAATTCTCTGATGCTATAAGTCATTGTCCTAAAACTTTTGATATGTTCACCACCTAACTAGTCCAAACAAAGTTGCCAAGTCAAAAATTGTGTTCCAAACACTTCCCTCTATACCTTTTCATTGCCTGGACTAATAGGGGCAAAACAAAGTTTCAAATTACATGCAATTACCGTATAGCATGAATTCAGTTATGTTATATGGCTCAATTCTAAGAAGATAATTATAAATATTAATAATTAAAATCAAACACTTGGCTTACTGTTCCACAAATATATATTAAAAATAAACAAAATGTTGTCAACATGTTTCGGGTAGCGAACCCTTTGGCTCAAGACTAATACAGAAGAGAAGTTTATAATTATAAAGTTTTGAAGAAATTGTTGATATGTCCTGGTACAAAATTTCACAGATTCGAAATATGTCAAACGAGTATATGTTGACGGAATTGGGAAATGTTGTATTATATTTATCAGTAATGCCCCATTTGAATTCCGCCTGCTAAAGGATTCCCAGCTGACTTCGATCAATCAAGAAAACGTTTGTGTAATACCACATTAAATTCACCACTATTGGCCTACCAAAGTGTAAATTGTGAATGCTAAATTTCAACGTAAGGAAGGTTCAAATAAAAATCTACTTTCAAGAATATGACGATGATAATAAAGACACCCATTTCGATTTATGAACGATTTTTTATTTGATTATTTTTTTTGGAATAGCTAAAAACAAAGTGGCGCATTTGCAAAATTCATATTTTCGTTACTTACTAAGTATTTTTGGAATATGAAATCAGATTTTGTCGCTTTCTCGTTATTTTTTTCAAAAAATTAAACTTACCTTATTCTTATTCTACTCTCACTAACCTCCGATTTCAAGAAAGTATCGAATTCATGAGTTAGATGAATTTCAAACTGGAAAAATCTTTTTTTATAATATAAAAATGTATCTATGATATGAATTCGTTACTTTTTT
>JARQZK010000087.1:0-292500 GCA_030704885.1 Cynegetis impunctata
TTCGATCGAACGAGATGTTCATAACCGCCATCAGACAGTATCTGTGTGTCGCACTATCAAAAAATGGCGTCAGCTCCATACCGAAGGTGTTCGAGCTGTCGCTAACCATTTTCCTAGCACTCTTGTCCAACTTCAAGATGCATCTTAAGATGCAGATCGAAGTTTTCTTTAAAGAGATATTCCTTAACATTCTAGAGACGACAAATTCGTCTTTTGAGCACAAGTGGATGGTCATACAGGTAAGTTGAAGCACCAAAAGATATACCAGATTTTACTAACTCAACCGCAAAAGTTTTAGTAGCAAGTATCACATTCCATTAGTTGAGGGAAAGATCACTTTCTCTTACTTGAGGTTTATTTCTCATCATAGAAAAGGAATAAAGCTTCTTTATTGAACCTGCACTTAGGATCAGAAAACTTGTGAACCCATTTTTTTAAAATACCTATAGTTTAGGTATATTATTAGTATACTAAGTTTGTTTGAAAGGAATCATTATAAAACGAGGGGAATCCACAATTTTACCATTATAATACTTGAAAGATAAATGATCTGGAAATGCTACTTGGGAAATAACCCATTTCCAAGAAAATATCAATTTGTACTTATCTAAATAACATTTTAAATCACAGGTCTCATTCAATTCAATCCTGATTGATGTTTTAAAACATATCTTTTCTCAAGACAAAAAGGAATAGCTAATAAATATAAACACATATGAATACAGTCAGAGTAAGTGACAAAAAATGATAAGAGTTTTGTGATGCTTTATATTTTAATATGGTCCAGTATTAATGGTGCGCATGAGTCAGTACCCTTTTACAAGATCGGGAATGTCGGTGGCGTCCTTTGATTATGTTAAATTAAAACATGGATTGAAAGAAAACTACTATATTAAATATATTTCTATATATATATATATATATATATATATATATATATATTAATATATATAAATATATATATATATATATACGGGGCATCCATTACGTGAGGTGTTTAGGGGGGCAGTCGAGCGAAATCTCACTCAATCCTCACGTGTGGGAGGGGGTGGTCTTGGCAAATATCACGTAAAATAAATATTTTTCCGCAAGAAACATAATAAAACTGCGACAAAAATGGGTTAAATGAAGAAAAAATGTTTCTGCGCTAAATATGGCTAAATCACACATAATAATATTCATCGCGAATTAATTAACAATAAATAAATTATTACTATAACTATTTAAGTATTTTATTGTTTAATCTCATTGTGATTCTATCCTACATCATTAAAAATCTTAAATACTAGTCTTAAATAGAAATAATTATAAGAAAATTGTTTTTTTTTATGAATCTAATGTAATCAAGCACATATTAACTCATTTAAATAACACATATGCATTTAAAAAAAAATCTCATATGAGATTCAGGAAGCGGAGAGGGGTTCAAGCTAAATCTCACGACATCTCACCAAGAGAGAAGATGGGGTCGAAAAATCGCCAATATATATATATATATATAAAATAAGGTATTATATATTTGGGATAGCAGTCTTGAGGTAGAAATGAGTGTACTCTTTTCTTTTAACTCGAGCTTTCGAGAACTATATCTTGTATGACTATGAATCTCTCTTGTATGACTATTTTAAGTAATTTTAAGATCTTAATCAAACCTCGAATCGTAAGTTGCCACATAATATCTGTGTTTGTTTGGCATTTTCTCACTTTCAATTTTCCAGTTGCTCCTGATGAAGAGACAATTATAGTTGAACAAAACTAAATTTGGATTTACTAAGTTTATTATCACAAAATATTTTAAAAATATAAAACTGCGATTGCAATTTCGGTCACTAGACCATCATCGGGCAGATTGAGTTAAGAACTGAGTACAGAATAATTATAGATTTGCGCTTATGGGTGGGAATGGATTATTGCAGGTACCTAAATATACAAGAGGAACATATTTCAAGAAGGGCTAATCGAGTGAAATTCCCAAATTGGTACAATACAATGTTCTTAGAAAAGTCATTATTGTTTGAATACACTAAATATAGGAGAATATATCAAGTCAATCTGGTCGTTCAGCAAGATATCTTTTGCATTATTATTGAGTTTAAAAATTTCTAATGATTCTAAGTAAGTAAGTTTGGTTCCTTTCGGTAATTTGTGCATGATTTGAAAATTATCTATTTGTGGAAATGGGTGGTGGTTTTCACGGCAATGATTTGAAAACGTTGAAAAAGGACATAAATTCATTCCAATTAGTATTGATAAAAACGCGAAAGAATTATTAGCTGTTGAATCTATTTTAGCTTTGAAAAATACTGATGAACCAGCGTTAGCCGAATTCAAAATTTCAAAAATTCTTAGAAGCCATCAGGTTCCAAAACCAAATAAATATTTAGATGACATAAAATCCTTGAAACATAAAATTGAAATTAATAATTTAACTATCACTAAAGCAGATAAATCCGATGCGATAGTAGTTCTCTCAAGAAATGATTATGTTTCCAAAATGAATAATTTTCTTCAAACGGAACAAATTAAACAAATATCAGTAGATCCAACAAATAAATTTCAAAAAACTGTTAGACAAGCCCTTCAGGAAATTTCCCCAAATACACTATCAAAACCTAATTTTTCAATAATACATATGAACCCTGGAACTCCAAAACTTTACGGATTAATTAAAAACCACAAAGAAAATAGCCCAATACGACCTGTAGTTTCTCACATAAATAGCCCAACGTATAAATTAGCCAAAGATCTGAATTTCACATTCAGAAAATTAACTAATTTCACTCCAAAATATACAGTAAAGAACTCTGTTGATTTAGTACAGAAGCTGAAAAACTTTGTAACTCCTGCTAACTCTTTTCTTGTTAGCTTCGATGTTGATAATATGTTCTCCAATATACCAGCAGATGAGTGTTTACCACTTGTCTTAGAAATTTTGCAACAATCCACTATTGATATTATTAAAATAAATGATATCATTTTCTTATTAGATATATGTCTTAGTCAAAATTACTTCCAGTTTGATAACAAAATTTTTGAACAATCTAGTGGGCTGGCTATGGGTTCCCCCTTAAGTCCGCTTATTGCAGACATTTTCATGTCACATATAGAGAACATAATATTCAATTCTACAAAAGCATCGCATATAAGTTTTTGGCATAGATACGTTGATGATGTAATTGCTTGTTTTAAGGGCACCGCGAGACAATTAGATCAGTTTTTGAATTATATTAATAGCATTCACCCAAATATAAAGTTCAAAATTGAAAAAGAATTGGATCGACAAATAAACTTCTTGGATTTAACTATCTTTCATAATAATAATACTTTGAGTTTCGATATATATAGAAAACCAACTTTCACGGATATATGTATTCCGTCGGATTCAAATCATCCTCTTTCCCATAAACATTCAGCTTTTAATTCAATGATCCACAGAGCGTTTTCAATTCCATTATCCGTAACAAATTTAGCAAAAGAAATTTCGACTATAAAAATAATTGCGTCAAATAATGGTTTTCATACAAGTTTGATAGATAAAATGATAAACAAGAAACGTAGTCAACTAGCGTACAACAGCATATATCCCCAATTAAAAGTAGAAAAATCAGAAAAATTCACATCTTTAACATATTTTGGTCCTCTAACAGAAAAAGTTGCTAATGTCATACCTAAATGTAATATTAAAATTGCTTTCAAACCTAAGACAAAACTCTCAGGATTTTTATTCAATGCCAAAGATATCACTTCAAAATTTGAAAGTTCAGGAGTTTATAAGTTGATTTGTCCTGTATGTAAAGGAGTATATATAGGTCAGACTGGTCGATCGTTCAAGACAAGATTTAAAGAACACCAACAATCTTTCTTGAAAAATAAAACGGATTCAACGTTTTCAAATCATTGCCGTGAAAACCACCACCCATTTCCACAAATAGATAATTTTCAAATCATGCACAAACCGAAAGGAACCAAACTTACTTACTTAGAATCATTAGAAATTTTTAAACTCAATAATAATGCAAAAGATATCTTGCTGAACGACCAGATTGACTTGATATATTCTCCTATATTTAGTGTATTCAAACAATAATGACTTTTCTAAGAACATTGTATTGTACCAATTTGGGAATTTCACTCGATTAGCCCTTCTTGAAATATGTTCCTCTTGTATATTTAGGTACCTGCAATAATCCATTCCCACTCGTAAGCGCAAATCTATAATTATTCTGTACTCAGTTCTTAACTCAATCTGCCCGATGATGGTCTAGTGACCGAAATTGCAATCGCAGTTTTATATTTTTAAAATATTTTGTGATAATAAACTTAGTAAATCCAAATTTAGTTTTGTTCATCATGTTAAATTATCACGTAGTAACGACGGATTCCATCAACAATTATATTTCTCGAAAGCTCGAGTTACAAGATAAGAGTACACTCATTTATACCTCAAGACTGCTATCCCAAATATATAAAACCTTTTTGTATACTAATAAAACAAAAAAAAATAAATTTATAATATATATATATATATATATATATATATATATATATATATTTTTTTTTTTTTTAAGAGTTTCGTAAATTGGCTATAAACTACATAAATACCCACTAAAAACGAGACATTTATTGAATTGAATAGTTTTGTTGGGTACTTATTGGTATTGAGACTGATACATAAATAAATGTAGGCGCTGACCCGAATCTGCAGCGACGCCCAGAGCGTCGTCGACATCTACGTGAACTACGACTGCGATCTGGCTGCCGCAAATCTGTTTGAGCGATTAGTTAATGACCTGTTCAAGGTCGCTCAAGGGCGTCACTCTATCGAATTGGGAGCATCGCCAAACCAAGAGAAGGCTATGAAGATTAGGGGTAAGTGCCAAAGCAGATTATTTAAATCTGGTATCACATAAATACATATTGTGACTGATCGGCATAATTTTTTTATTCGATCTTCGAAGTATTGTATAAAGTAGATCGAATTATGGTAGTCTTAAAATGTGATAACATCAGAAAAATCATTCAGTAATTCCTTGAAAATTTCTATTATTCTGTGAGGTGTAATTTTAATAATACATAGTAATAATAATTAATGCCTTCTATTTAGTGTACTTTATGCATCAATATAATTTAAATATAGGGCGATGTCTGAAATAACTTACTCCTACTTATCACTATTAAATATTTTATGAGTATTTGAATAAAAAAAAAGGAATGAAAGAACAAGTGATTTTGAATATTAGTTATGCATTATCAATCCTGACAATAATGAATTTTCATATATAATTATCATAATAAAATATCTCTTTTTCTATTCAATGAGTAGAAAGCAATATGTGGTTAAAAGAAATGAATAAATTGAAAATTAATAAAATTAACAATGCGTTCAAATAATTTAATTTTCGTGTTACCGGAAATTTTGTTTTTATGACGTACCTAATGGTCGTTTTTATGACATATTCCCAACAATTTTTGTGACTATTATTTTGAACTTTTAATTTATTATAATTATTTAATTGCGACACGTGTATCGTATAAAGAATTGGTCTCACTTTGTTTTAATTTTCAAATAAAATTGTTTTCATTTTTCATGGTGTCTTAAGTAAATTGAAATTTATTTCTCAATTCGAATAATTGTAGTTTTAACTTCCTGTCCTTGTTAACTAAATTTAAGAGATACAATGAAGTGGTTACCTTTTTTACCTTCTTATAACTCTTATTTCACCTTTTTAATCTTTTGTTCGTTTTATACTTATTTTCTTAATTGTTGGCTGTTATTTAGCTACAGTCGGTAAAACTTATAACACAATAAATAGCCCACAAAATAAACCATTTCATATGAAACAAACAGTTACACTTCAATTTTACCCTGATTTGTCATTGACCTGAAAAATATTTTGAAAAAATGTAGTCAATATTTTTTTGTTGATATGAATTTGATTTGACTGTTATAAATGAAAATATTCAATATGTTTCAGGTTTAGAATGTCTTGTTTCGATCCTGAAGTGCATGGTAGAATGGAGCAAAGACTTGTACGTCAATCCTAACCTACAATCCACAGTCGGCGAACAGCCAAAAAAAGATAACGATAACTCTTCCTTAAAATCTCGCAGTGGTTCCGTCAGTAGTTTACACTCCAATGCAAGTTCAGGAGGTAACAATAAAGAGATGCTGGATTCTCCCGAGCAACTGGAAGTTGTCAAGCAACAGAAAGAGGTGAAGAATTAACTTTTAAAATGATATATAAATACATCTCCATTATATTCATCATGGAGCAAGTGCTAACACTTTCAATTTTAATCAATTTTCGATGTTTACTTCAAATTTCTTAAACACAGTGTCCTTTTGCAGGTGTGGGAAACTGGTATCGAAATGTTCAATAAAAAACCTCGCAGAGGAATTCAGTTTTTGCAGGAGCAGGGTTTGCTGGGAACTACCGATGAAGATATTGCAAAATTTCTTCTGAACGATGATCGTCTAGATAAAACTCTCATCGGAGATTTTCTGGGCGAAAACGACGATTTTTCCAAAGGCGTTATGTACGCCTACGTAGATCAGCTGAACTTCTATAACATGGATTTCGTAGCTGCTTTGAGACACTTTTTAGATGGATTCAGATTGCCAGGAGAGGCCCAAAAAATCGACAGGTAAGCATAGATGAAAGTAAACTAGTTCTACTATCTATGAAGAATATTAACAAAGTGGAGTATTGGTTATTATAATTTTTTAATTAGTTTTGAAATTAATTGTCTATTTTGTTAAGATCCATATAAAAAAAATTATTCTGTAATAAACACCTACAATAACAAAAAACGATTTAGATCTTTCAAAAAAGAAAAAATGTGGTCTACTATCCAAATATATTAAATGTCATTATTACTTGAATGTATTTGAAAGATAAGGTGTCATTGTATCACATGTAAACTTCTTGATTCAATCTAGATGAAGAAATAATATAAATAAATATTATTCATGAAATTTTCACAGTAATCTTAAGAATTGAAATCTTTTCAACAACCAATTATAATTAAAGCAAAAGATTACTCAGGCGAAATATAATCTTAACGATATAAATATATCTTTTAAAGCACAAGGGTCCATTCAAAATGAATAGCAACTGTTCTTAATATAACATAAGAATCATACACATTAATTTTTCATAGTACACTGATAAACAATGACTTAATTCTCATATATGCATCTCTGTCTTTTCAGTAAACAAACTAAAGAAGATAATAGTTTCCTTCAGTTGGCTTACCGTTATTTAATCAAAAGAACCTTTTAGGTCCTAGTTAGCTCATTTTTAAGCCACTGAAAAACTTGATGCATCTACAGTTCCATCACTTTTTATATAGAGCATGACAGAGGGCAGTATTGAATAAGTTGTTCTTCTACACTTTGGTTGATACAGTCTTCTCAGACACCTTTCAATGGTCTTGGTGTACGTTAGGCCTTAGGACACTGTCCTTTCCCAATTACAATTTGTGTATTACATAAATTACCTGTACAAAAATTGCAGAAAAGAGCAATTCGTTACATGTTTGTACTGAAGAATAGGGCTCATTGCAAACCTTACTTCAAGAAAAATGGAATTTTGATGCTTGCATCTTTATATTTACTTGAATCTGTGTGCTTGATTCATAAGTATTTTCATGCCGTACCATTGGTGTCACAGCACAGCTAATAATAATAATATATTCATTAATCTTCAGAAATACAAAGCATTTATAGACAAGTCACAAAATAAAATAATGAACTACAAATTGTTCCTAATACTATCATAAATTTTGATACGTTAATGAACAAATAAACATACAATAGAACAGCCAATCGTGAATACAAAATACAGATCAAAAATACAAACAAAAACAGACGTCAACAATTACACAAGCCAAAAAGAGTCACCATAAATGCACATGTCTCATTTTCAAAGGAAAGCATCTCTGTTTTTATATATATTCTTCAAAACTATATACTGGGTTATCAGTCAAGATATTTAGCAAATTGTTCGTAAAACTTTTAATAGCGCCATCACGAACTTCCCGTGGAAGTGGCAGTGCATTATACAATTTGACTTCTTCATTTTTTGTTCTAGACAGCCTACTATATGGTCACTAGCTGACTTTTATGTCTTGTATTGTGGGAATGAACGTCTGCCACAACATAATTTTGTATATTTTTCTTGACAAAAATTAACTTTGTATAAACCATGATGCCATATAAAGTCATGATCCTCAAAGATTTGAAAAAGGGCCTACAAGATGAATCCGACGGTATATTTACCATTGATCTTATTGCCAATTTTTGGACCCTAAATACTTTATCCACATGTGTGCTCGCTGCCGAACTGAATGCTATTACCCCATAACGCATTACCGACTCAAATAAAGCATAATAGGTAGTGACAGCCGCCCGCTGGCTTACCACCTGTCTAACTTTTCTAATGGCATAAGTCCTTTGACTCAGTGTACTGCATAGCTTAGAAATATGGTCACTCCAAAGTAAATTTACATCCAATGTTACACCCAAAAATTTTACATTTGATTCCTTATTTTTTTCATTAGACTTAGTTTCAAAAACTACTGATTTTGTTTTACTTACATTTAACACCAATTTGTTAGATGCAAACCAGTCATTGGCCCTCTGCAGAATATGCTCCAAGATAGTCCTCTCCTCTTCCCATGCTGACCCCGAAAGTCGCATCGTCCGCGTATAATATGTTTCTTATGCTTTCGTCATTAAATGTATTCGGTAAATCATTTATATATACTAGGAAGAGTAACGGAACGGTATTCCACCAGATCTTCGGGACATCATGTTCACCTCCCTATTCCTTCCTCTGAATTAACAAAAAAGTTTATCATTTACAATGCTAAGAAAATTTACAATCACCTTTCAGAGGAATTAAAATCTATAACTTCCTTGACCAATTTTCGGAAACGAACTAAATCTTACTTTCTTGATAGACCTTATCACTCTATAGAGGACTACTATTCTAAGCATTGATCGATCGATATGACCAAATTGAATAACACAGGCATCAGCTTCGATTGAGGAGGATTTGACACTTTCGGTTCTATTGTGAAGTTTGGAGCAAAATTGATATTGGAGTACCCCAAGGCTCGATTTTGGGGCCTATACTCTTTTTAATCTACATAAATGACTTGCCAACTAACTCAAATAATGAGAAATAAACACTATTTGCTGATGATGCCACAGTGTCCTTCGCTGCTAATTCCTTGGAAGAGTCTTTGAGGGGTTCCATGGTCGCGCGGGAGAGGGCCGAAAGTTGGTTTTGTTCAAACAGACTTTTGTTAAATGTAGAGAAGACTAACCGGGTTGTGTTCACAATGCGTGAACTGAGTGTCCCTAATCCTGGCGAAATTAATTTCTTGGGAGTTGTTTTGGATCCAAAGCTGCAATGGGGAAATCACATAGAGGCATTATCAAAGAAACTTAATAAGTCCATATATGTATTGAGAAATATCTCCCAATGTGTTTCCGCCAATGTATTAAGAACAGCATACTTTGCCATATTCCACTCAAATATTGCTTATGCAATTTTGGCTTGGGTACATTCGGCGGATGCGCACAGGGTTTTTGGATTACAGAGAAGAGTTGTAAGAATTATGAGCGGTTTAGGTTATAGGGAAGACTGCCGGTGTATGTTTGTGAGTATGGGTCTGCTGACTGTGCCGTCTTTGTACATCCTGGAATGCCTGGTGTATGTGAGGAGAAACATCGAAGTGTTTAAAACGCATAAAGACATTCATGACTATAACACTCGTGGTAGGGGGGACCTGGTCCCGAAATTCTGGCGCTTGGAGAGGTGTCGGGATGGCCCTGGATACTGGGCACTAAAAATGTTTAATGTCTTGCCACCAGATGAAAAAATTTTACCTCTTAGAACTTTTAAGACTCGGCTAAAATCATATTTGATTAAACATTCTTTCTATTCTGTTAGTGATTATTTTAGTTCGGATTTTAACATGTGAGTTTTCATTTAAATGTTGACATGTATTAATTTAATTAAGATTTTAGTTTATGTATTTTGATGTAATTTTAGCCTGTTATTGTGATGTGCTTTTTTAATCTTTGACATGTATTGATTGTATATTTTTCTGTCAGTGATTGCTTCTTGGACTGAATGTACTGTATCAAGAATTTACTTATATATCTATTTTTGACGTATGCAACACATTGTTTGTGAATTAACATGAATAAATTATTGAGTATTGAGTATATATTTTTATGGAAATGTGGTGTGATTTTTATTTCTAGGTATTACATTGTTTAGTTTGTATATTTTTTGATTGTTGTGTTTATTTTTATGTTTTACATTATTTAGTTACTATATTTTTCGCTTTGTCAAGAAAATGTATAATATTAAGACAATAAACCATATTTGATTTGAAATAATATGGAGATTTTCAGATTTTTGACAATAGCATGCTGCTTACTTCCTTTGAATATTATTTGTACTGGAGAATATTATTATTATTATTATTTATTCAGGGTTTTCATTTGCTGTACAAGATTACGTTTAACCAAAATATAATTAAGTAGCAGCAAAAATGTTGTGTCAAATATAAATCTTCGATGGATATTAACTTTTGAATGAGGTGATATAATCTCTTCTGATTTACAATTCTTGCAGACTGATGGAGAAATTCGCGAGTCGTTACTGTGGCTGCAACCCCAACAACACTTATTTCGCGAGCGCCGACACCGCCTACGTGCTCGGCTTCTCGATCATCATGCTGACCACCGACCTGCATTCGCCCCAGGTGAAGAACAAGATGACCAAGGAGCAATACATTCGGCTGAACCGCGGTAGTACCGACAGCAAAGACGTGCCGGAGGAGTACCTGTCGCAGATCTACGACGAGATAGCCGGCCACGAGATTAAGATGAAGGCCACCGTGAACAAGCCCGGCAAGTTGCAAATTAACAGCGAGAAACGGCGCAAGATCCTGTTCAACATGGAGATGGAGGCGATATCGTCGGCAGCGAAGAACCTTATGGAGTCCGTGTCCCATGTACAGACACCGTTCACACTGGCCAAGCACCTGGAGCACGTGAGGCCGATGTTCAAGATGGCGTGGACGTCATTCCTTGCCGCGTTCAGCGTTGGTGAGTTTGAATTTAAAAATGGCGAATATAATTCTTCAAGGCTCAGTTATTGGCTCGATATTTATCTTTAAATCTTATGCATGTTTAACTTAGCTGGAAGATTTTCATATCAAACCGGGCTCCTCTGAAAATAGAGGAAACATTTATAATCAGACATTTAAATCTCCTGTCACATAAAAAATTGAGTGTTTTTCAAAATATGAACTCATTTCATTTTGATACACATTTTAACAGTGATATAAAGGTATTGAAATTTTTTTAGTTTATATTGGTTTGTGATGAAAAGGTGTTAAATGTTTTGATAGCAATTTCATCAAAAGATGATAACTGATAACTAATAAATTATTTCTGAGAATAGCTTGCGAAACTCGTTACTCCTTGTTTTTTTAGTGTTGGTATCGAAAATAGTTCTCCAACAAGAATATGAAGTTTTTCTTCCAGAGAATATATAAACATCACAGCAATGATTCAGATTCAACATTCTTGTAAATAATACTTTTATTTTTGATTTTCTATATGATTTGCAATCTCCGAAGAAAAAACTCAAATTGGTGTAATACTTACTTCAAATTATACAAGTGTCTTTATTGTTTTTATTTTAAAAAATCTTGTTTATATTTTCCGAATTTATTTGGAAAAAGCAACTCATCTTCTATCCTTTTTTTTTTGGAGATGTAAAATGAACTAATTTCAATAACAGAATATTTTACGTATTCTATAATTCCCTACACTCGAAAGTTCATATACTTCTGATTAAAATTATATGTCCTTTTTTGCTTTTCCTGTCTAGTTTTAATTCTGAAAGGAAAGAAAAATCGAACCCAGAAACATTGAAATTGCACCAATTTAATCCCTATATTGTTTTAAACTTTATCTCAACTATTTGTAATATCCAATGAGAACGAGATTTTGCCTAATCGTTCCACGCTTCAGAAAAAAAAAAAAAAAAAATATATATATATATATATATATATATATATATATATATATATATATATATATATATATATATATATATATATATATATATGTGTGTGTGTTTTTTTTGAGGTTTGCAAGACTGCGACGACCCAGAAGTGGCCAGCCTGTGTTTGGACGGCATTCGGTGCGCTATACGGATCGCTTGCATTTTCCACATGTCTCTGGAGAGGGACGCGTACGTCCAGGCCCTGGCCAGATTTACCCTGCTCACTGCCAACTCGCCGATCGTGGATATGAAAGCGAAAAACATCGACACTATCAAGACTTTGATCATGGTCGCGCACACGGACGGAAACTATCTGGGCAACAGCTGGCTCGACATACTCAAGTGCATATCGCAGCTGGAACTAGCACAGCTGATCGGCACCGGCGTGAGGCCGGAGTTCCTGTCCGGTCCTGGTCATAAACCTCCCGATCCCGGTTCGAAAGAGCGAATAGGACAGACGAGTTCGCAAAGCGTTGTGGTGGCGGTCGACAGAATTTTCACAGGTGATATGACAGATAATAAGTCGTTATAACTGGAAAAATAATGAAACATTCACTGGCCAAATTGTACAATTTTCGAGGGTACAATTATGAAATTTTAAACTTGGTAATGACTAAGCAATCAAGCATGAAATGGCGAAATATTTACGTTTAAACTGAAAGAATAATTACGAATAAAATAGTATAGTAACTCACTGGTAATTTGAAAAATAATTTCTTTATTCATTGACTAAAACTGGAATATTCATTGGTTATATATATATATGTATATATATATATATATATATATATATATATATATATATATATATATATATATATATATATATATATATATATATATATATATATATATATATATATATATATAGGGTGTTTCTGAATTGATGCGAAAGATTTCAATGGGTGATTCTTCAGCAAAAATTAAGGGGGGTCTTTCATATAACTTTTTGTTCAACACCCTTTTCCCTCCAAGTTACAGCCCTTTGAAATTAGGTGAAAAAAAATTGTTTTTATTCAATACATCCACTTAGGAAAAAACTAGAGGAATGAATTTTGGCAGATAACTGCTGCTAATAAAATGGCAGTTTTTGAGTGTTTTTGTTACACTAAAATGTTAGCACAAGGGGCTGAAAAAAACAACCCCTATAATATTTTGCATTAGAACTTTTTAATGCGCCTATATTTTCCTTTTTAAAAAATATATTCGAAAAGACAGACTCGATCTGCAACTTTTTTATGTATTGACTTTTTATCATAAAGTTGTTAGTTTGATCACAAAAAAATAAAATAGTGCTCAGACTCTTCCCATAAATTCACAGAGAGGTTATCATTTTTTAAAAAAAAAAGCAAGTAAGCTGCTGTCAAATGAAGTCATATGACAAATAGTTTTATTGTCCTGATTTTTTCTAATTTCTAGACAGTTTTATAATGACTTCAAACATTTTTCACAACTAAATAAAACTTTATTGAAAGAATGGCATTTTTTATTTAGTTGAAGAATATTGCAAATTAGAGCGGATTGAACAATAATTGTACTACTAATAACAATTAACAAATTATTTGACATTTGACAGCAGCTTACTTGTTTTTTTTTAATAAATGATAACCTCTGTGAATTTATGGGAAAATAGTCTGAGCACTATTTTATTTTTTTGTGATCAAACTAACAACTTTATGATTAAAAGTCAAGACATAAAAAAGTTGCAGATCGAGTCTGTCTTTTCGAATATATTTTTTAAAAAGGAAAATATAGGCGCATTAAAAAGTTCTGATGCACAATATTATAGGGGTTGTTTTTTCAGACCCTTGTGATTACATTTAAGGGTAACAAAAACACTCAAAAACTGCCATTTTATTAGCAGCAGTTATCTGCCAAATTTCATTCTTCCAAACTTTTCCAAAGTAGATGTATTGAATAAAAACAATTTTTTTCACCTAATTTCAAAGGGCTGTCACTTGGAGGGAAAAGGGTGTTGAACAAAAAGTTATATGAAAGACCCCCCTTAATTTTTGCTAAAGAATCACCCATTGAAATCTTTTGCATCAATGTAGAAACACCCTGTATATATATATATATATATATATATATATATATATATATATATATATATATATATATATATATAGAAAGCAGAATTCTTCGTGTTTACCGAAACACGTTCGTGGCAATAAAATCAAGCACTAGGACATTTATTTGAAACTAATCAAACAAACCTCCTAGCGGAGCTGGTTATACGAGTTCACGAAACATCGAAATGCCTCCATACATCTTAGACGGTGTATGTTAGAAACATTAAGTTGTTTATCACAATCAATGGAAATGATAGACAGACTGTTTCTCCCTTATTTGGGGCTCATCAGTATCATCTATCTATCGAAAGTGGTAACCAACCAAATATTTCTAACGACGTTATATTTTCCTTCCAGTGACTATATGGCATATGAATATGACACAGCGCCACCAGTCGGGAAAAACAACATGAACCACATCTTACAGATAGAAGAAAACATTTCTGACACCCGAAGGTGCTTACTATATTCGCTAAGCAAGATAAAGAGAGTAAACCAGCTCCGTAGGAGGTGTTTGTTTGATTAGTTTCAAATAAATTCCTAGTACTTGATTATATATATATATATATATATATATATATATATATATATATATATATATATATATATATATATATATATATATATATATATACCTGTAAAAACGTTATTATTTGGTAGATTTCGAAAAACTTTTTTTGTTGGAAATGTATTTGAAATGTCCAACAAGAGAGTGATTATATTTTTGGTCTGTTATTGTGGAAAACTGCTACCCAATTTGATTGACCCATATTTCCAAAACTATTATTATGGATCTTTTTTTCTCGAAAAATAATGATAGATTCTGAATTACATTTACTTTAAACATACCTATACCTTTCGGACATCCACAGGATGTCCGAAAAAATTAATTATTATAATTTTTTTGATATGTCGTCAAAAAAATGTACTATTGTGGTATTTTTGGGGAAAACTAATGACAAATTATTATGGAGGATTACTTCAAACATGTCTGTACTGATTTTTATCAATTCAAATACATAACCAAAAAAGGATAAAAGGGCAATATTTTTTTTATCATAATGTCATATAATTCTTTTCTCAGTAAGTCAAAATATCACTAGACAGCAGTTAAGAAAAATAGTAAACAATAATCGTCGACGTATTGGAAAGTGTATTAGAGAATTCGGTGGATTAATAGAAATGACTAATATTTAACTTTTTTTAAAATGATTTTCACCTCGGTATTCACTAAGAATAACTCGTTGACAAAATTATAAATAGATTTATCATCATTTTTATTTAATGTTTTCTCGGTTTCCTTGTGCAGAGATAAGTTACCCGAAATCATGAACTTCGGTACAGATATGTATGAAGTAATCTTCAATAAGAAATCATAATTGGTTTTTCCCAAAAATTCCACAATAGTACATTTTTTTAAGGACAAAATTCGTTTTCGGACACCGTGTTTTATGATAATAAAAATTGTTAAAGGTATGTTTCAAGTGATCGTGATTCATAAACTATCATTATTTTTTGTGAAAAAAAATCTCTAATAGTACTTTTTGAAATATGGGTCAGTAAAATTTGTCGCAGTTGTCTACTATAACAGCCAAAAATATAATCACTTTCTTGTTGGATGGACATTTCAAATACCATCCAACAAAAAAAGTTTTTCGAAATCGATCCAATAATCACGATTTTACAGGGGTGGTAAGTTCTTAACGTGGACACACACACACACACACATATATATATATATATATATATATATATATATATATATATATATATATATATATATAAATATATATACATATATATATATATATATATATATATATATATATATATATATATATATATACACATAGGCTTTCCATATTTTTGTTGAGTGAAATAGGGACACATTAATATGGACAAATTTTTGAAAACTGGAAGCAAAATGGTTAGTTTTAAGCCTTTTCTAAGCCTTGCATGTGACAGGAGGTGGAATCTGGAACCCCAAAATGTTAGTTCTACAGATCTTATAAAAATAAAAGAGGAATTTTCTGGTCTACGATCTAGAAAGAAGTGTTAAAAAAATAATAAATTCAAAATACTTCAATTAATTTTTCAATTGAACAATACTAATTGTTATTATTTTTTTTAAACTATAACTTTTTGTCTAACTACAAAAACCATTATAATAAAACGTTTTTTGTCAAACTAAACAAACAATCAATTAATAAGTTTATGATGTTAATCTTTGCTTTCAAAACAAAGCGCCTCTCCACTAGGTAGCGCCCATTCTTCTCATAGCCCTGTTGATATAATTAAACTACTTACAGCCATTATTCATTACTTTTTACATCTTACACCCGTTTTCCGGGACATCGATTAAACCGGGGGGACACCGGGACAGGAGCAAAATACCGGACGTATATATATATATATATATATATATATATATATATATATATATATATATATATATATATATATATATATATATATATATATGTATATATATATATATATATATATATATATATATATTTTTTTATTATATATATGTATATATGTATATATATATAGATATATATATATATATATATAAATATTTTTTTCTATTTTCATGAGAATTAGATGAAAATTTGAATATCGTTCTTGACGTTTTAATATTCCCCCAAGGTTCGACCAGATTGGATGGCGACGCGATCGTCGACTTCGTCAGGGCCCTCTGCCAGGTGTCGTTGGACGAGTTGGCGTATCACGGTCACCCTCGCATGTTTTCACTGCAGAAGATCGTCGAGATCTCGTACTATAACATGGGCAGGATCCGTCTGCAGTGGTCGCGAATCTGGCAGGTATTAGGCGACCACTTCAACGCGGTCGGATGCAATCAGAACGAGGACATCTGTTTCTTCGCCGTCGATAGCCTGAGGCAGCTGTCGATGAAGTTCATCGAGAAGGGCGAGTTCGCCAATTTCCGCTTCCAGAAGGACTTTCTGCGCCCGTTCGAACATATCATGAAGAGGAACGTATCTCCCACCATTAGGGACATGGTGAGTCTGCACAACTTCTTGAAGAATCGTTTCAGCTTAATATTTTACGTCCATTTTTAACAAGAGCAACAGCGTTTCCGCAATTTTCCACGCTTTAAACCATGGTTGGAGATCTTTTAGGTCTCTCACTGCCAAATTGACATTAGGGTAACCACGAGCAAAGCCACTTCTTCAAAAACATAGATTTCTTAGAGTGAACCGTTGAAGACAAGTTCATTTCGTTCGTAAAAATGAACTAGAAATAGTAAATAGTAAATATATTTCTCATGTCAATCTCACATAGGTGTTACATTCGTCAGATACAATATAATAAAATAAAAATCGTTTGAGGTCATGTTTCGATACATACAAAGACTCAAAGATATAGTTACTATAATGAAACATTACAATACACACTAAAAGAAAAGATGAAAATTTAGAGTTTCATGTCATGTTAAAATTAGATATTACGATACATATTAAAATTAGTTAAAAACAGTGGCCAGGTACTCTTGAGCATCATAAAAAGCCCCCTTGATTAGCAGGGTTTTCATCTGCTTCTTGAAGTTATCCATTGGTGGGATTTTCAATTCATTTGGGATCTTATTGTAGAAATGGATTGCGATGTAGTCCACTCTCCTTTGGCATTTTGATAGTCTACAGTGCATAGGAACCAGATTTGATTTATTTCGAGTGTCGTAGTCATGTTGTTGTTCGTAACTATCGTATTGAGATTCATTGCTTTTTATTAGTAACAGGTTCTGGAGGATGTAGGCAGATGGAAGAGTTAGTATGCCCAGCTTGACAAACATGTGTCTGCATTCATCTCTGTGCCCGAGCCCCCCAATCAGTCTCATCACTCTACGTTGCAGTGCAAAAACCCTATTTGCTTGAGATGATCCACCCCATGCTATTATTCCATATGTCATCTTAGCATGAAATAAAGAGTGATATGCAATTTTAAGAGTTGCATCAGATACTATGCTTTTTAAGTTTTTTAAGACAAAGATTGACGAGCTCAGGCTTTTGCAGACATTATTTGTATGAGGTTCCCAATTTAACTTTGCGTCAAATGTCACCCCAAGGAACCTTACCGGGTCATTTATTGATGTTGTTTCTCTAAGAGTGAAGGTCATGTCTTGGGTTTTTTCTTTATTCAGTACCAGCCTATTTGCCAAGAACCATTTGTCTGCTTTTTTTATTGTATCTTCCATTAGGTTTTCAATCTGTTTTTCATCTTTTCCCCCACTTAGGAATGTTGTATCATCTGCGAATAATATTGTTCTTGCAGATTTAATGTAGTGTGGTAGATCGTTTATATATATCAGGAAAAGGATTGGCCCAAGTATTGATCCCTGTGGTACGCCAATTTGTAAGGTTTCTGGTTCTGATCATTTATTTCCCATTTGGACCCTTTGTTGTCGGTCTCTTAGGTATGAGGCAATTGAGCCTACACTTGACTCTGAGAATCCATGTTTTTCCAGTTTACCTGTAAGTATCGTGTGGATGACGCAGTCGAAGGCTTTACTTAAGTCGCAGAATTTGGCTTTAAGGTACTTTTTATCTTCAAACGCATCCATGATATCATGTACCATGTCCAAGATGCCGCCTGTGATATTTCTGCCTTTTCTAAAGCCATATTCAGATTGACTGTACAAGTTTGGGTGCTCAAAATAGTTCGTTATCTGCATTGCCATAGCTGCTTCAAATATCTTCGATATTACTGGCAGCAGAGATATCGGTCTATAATTATTTGGATCATTTTGATTACCTTTTTTGTGTATAGGAATCACTACTGCTATCTTTAGGCTATTTGGGAACACTGATTTTTCGATTGCCTCATTTATAAGCTTAGTTATGGGTATATATAGCAGGTTCCTGATTGTTTTTATCATCTCAACTGTTAGTCCATATATGTCTGCTGATTTGGTATTCTTAAGATCCCCCATAATGTCTCTGATCTCTACATAGGTTACCTTTCTAAAGTTGAATTCTTGGGCATTATCGTTGTTTGGAACTAGATCCACCGGATGTATTTCAGAAATTGGAATATGCTGGTTCGGTCTGACTGTTGTAAAGAACCGACTGAATTCACCAGGATCAATGTTAGAGTCTATTTTTGGTTTATTGTTTCCCCTGGCTTTGTTTATAAGTTATAAGTTATAAGTAGTGCATTTAGGCAAGAACGAAAAAACAAAATGTTGGAAAGAAATGGTGTAATGACTGGTCCTGGTTATGAAATGATACACTGGTTCATCATACTTTAATCTTTATTCGTATACACTATAGACTTCTCGCCAAACCCTCGGGCAGCGTGATGAGTGTCTAAGTCGATCTATCAGAGATTCCCTCAGGTTTATATATGATTACTATACAAAGATACCAACGACATGAGACCTTGGCCTCACGTAATTGTAGCTTGTTTATAAACAAGTACGAAACATATAACATTATTCATCAAATAATAAATACACAATGAGACTTGACACGGACCTACTTGTCTACATGCACCACAATGGTTTTCAACCAAAATTGACATTTTGAAAGAATTTGACAACGAAATTATTCCACAGGATGTCTTGAAATTAGGGATTAACAAAAAACTTCTAATTAACCCTCTATTAATGACTAATAAGCCGGCATATAATAAAAACTGGATGTGCAAGTTGAAATTGATAAATTTATCTACAGTTTGCTGAAAAATTTTTGAAAATTGCGCTAAAGATGATAAAACTATGAAACCTAACATTTTACCAAATATTGACTTGTTGCGTTTTTTGTGCATGTGAGTGTGTGTGTGATATATATTATATATATATATATATATATCTATATATATATATATATATATATATATATATATACATATATATATATATATATATATATATATATATATATATATATATATATATATATATATATATATATATATATAATATATATATATATATATATACATACCATTTAAAAAGTATAATTTCATGATGCCGTACTTTTTTGTAGGTGGTAAGATGCGTGGCTCAGATGGTGAATTCCCAGGCCAGCAATATCAAATCTGGCTGGAAGAACATATTCTCGGTGTTCCATCTGGCGGCAGGCGATCAGGAGGAGGCTATAGTCGAGCTGGCCTTCCAAACAACCGGAAAAATCATCACGGAACTGTACGAGAAGCAGTTTGCCTCTATGATTGACTCGTTCCAGGACGCCGTCAAGTGCCTCTCAGAGTTCGCGTGTAACGCGAGGTTTCCGGATACCAGTATGGAGGCCATCCGGTTGGAAAGACAGAGTGCGTGCCATATTTACGAATCGCCTCATCTGTTCGCCGAATTTGGAGGTAAGGTTCAGAACCAGAGCTCCGTCACTAAGGTCGTATCTTCCACATATATTTGCTCTTTTTTGAAAACAAATACTTAAATCAGTCAATTTGGATTGCTTGTTGAGGTGAGTAAAACCTTAAAACGAATGAAAAAACCTCCAGCATTCTGCTCTCAATTATACTTTCCATAAGTATTCCCTTTCACTGTACTTATCACTTTCCAGTATATTATAATATTTAATATATTTAAATCACAAATAAAGGCAACTTCATTGTTAATAACCTCAAATTTCTTTTTTTACAATCATTTCAGGCATGGAAAACGACGTGACCGTAACCGAGGATGACAGGGTGTGGGTGCGCGGCTGGTTCCCCCTGCTCTTCTCGTTATCCTGTGTAGTGAACAGGTGTAAGCTGGACGTGCGCACGAGGGCCCTTACCGTCCTTTTCGAGATTATAAAAACTTACGGCGACTCGTTTAACCCGCATTGGTGGAAAGATCTGTTTAAAATCCTCTTCAGGATATTCGACAACATGAAGTTGCCCGAGCAACACACGGAAAAGGCCGAATGGATGACGACGACGTGTAACCACGCCCTATACGCCATCGTCGACGTGTTCACGCAATACTTCGATACGCTCGGTCCGCTACTGTTGGAAGAGCTGTACACGCAGTTGCACTGGTGTGTGCAACAGGAAAACGAACAGCTGGCCAGATCAGGTAACTTCGGATGAGTTCTATATTCTATAACATATATATATATATATATATATATATATATATATATATATATATATATATATATATATATATATATATATAAATACTTACTGAGAAATCATACAGTTACGTTAATAATATGCAAGATCCTTAAAAATATGATTATGTGGGCACCAAAAGCATATTTAATAGCTTAGATGAATAAATAATATACATTGATACAAAATAGAACTTTTTTTATTTTAGATTAGAAAACATTACTTGAAGCCCTGTGTACATATTTCATATGAATTCTACATTATTTTAAGTTAATGTTTTTAGATGTATATTTTGAAATAGTCGAATATAGTGTCAGTTTTTCCAGATTTTATGGACGACAGTTTCTCATAAATAATATTCGGAATAAATATATATCTATAAATATATCAAATAAATTCATTTTAGGAACAAACTGTTTGGAGAACTTGGTGAACTCCAACGGATCTAAATTCACCGACGACACGTGGTCGAAAACGTGTCAGTGCATGTTGGACATATTCAACTCGACTGTGCCGTCGGCGTTGCTGACCTGGAAGCCAGACTCGATCAAGACGACCGCGATCATAGAACAGAATGGCGACGTGGGCGCGAACAAGGGCATTCTGAAGAGACCAAGTTTGGTTGACGTGAGGAACGCGGACGGCGTCTTGCTCAATGGCCTGATGATCAAGAGCGTTGTGCAGCTCGAGCTGATTCAGACCATCGACAACATCGTCTTCTTTCCCGCGACGTCTCGCAAAGAGGACGCGGAAACGTTGGCGTTGGCCACCGCCGACATGACTGGCGATACGTCGCTCACCGAGTGCCAGAGGGAGGAGCAAGGAATGTACCGACTTCTGAGCTCCGCCCATCTCCTCCTACTCGCCGACTGCCTGCTACAGTCGCACCGGTTCGCTAAAACGTTCAACTTGAACCACGAGCAGCGGAATCTGCTGTGGAAGGCCGGTTATCGCGGATCCGTCAAGCCCAATTTGTTGAAGCAGGAGTCGCAGAGTCTTGCTTGCCTGCTTCGCATACTGTTCAAGATGTATTGTGACGAAGGAAGACGAAGCGATTGGTCGACGATCGAAGTCAAGTTGATCGACGTGTGCCGCGAGGCGTTGGAGTACTTCTTGCAGTTGCAGAGCGAGACGCATAGGGAAGAGTGGACGTCGCTGTTGTTGCTGGTGTTGACTAGGCTGTTGAAAATGCCGGATAGTCGAGTGAGTCATTGTTTTTTGTTAATTTTCCAATATGAGAATTTGTCATTAAGTATATTTTCGCTTTTAGCTTTCAGTTGCATATAATGCGTTTTTTCCTTATCGGCCGTTTATAAATTTCGTCTCAGTAATTTAATATAAAATCCGGACACCCTACTGCGTAGCACTAGGAATGATAAAACCCCTCGGCGCATGTGCATGTCGTAATGCCTGATAAGTCTATCCCGGATGAATTTTTGTAAAAATCGGTTTAGGTTTAAGATTTATAGATAGCACCACATGTCTATGGACAAAAAAATCTAAAAAACGCTATAATTTTTTTATTCTTCGTGGGGAAAAAAATTTTCTGAAAACACTTTTCATATGAAATCATATGTGTTTTATCGATATTGTATTGTATTGTATTGTATTTATTACCAGTTTTTTATAAAAAATATACAAAATACATAGCTTAAAGACTAATATAAATAGTATATCCTCACAGAGGTAATCAAAGTTACCTGTGCGTGAGGCCGGTAATTAAAACTAAACTAAAAACTAATATAATTAACTCTGAGTAACTTAAAAAACTAGGCTTTAAATATTTTCTGAAAATCTTCTTTAGTTTGTATCACAGTCGTCACCTGATGCACTATTAAATATTATTACGTCTAATATATTCTTTTAGCTGCTTTTTTCTTTTAATTTTATTTTCAATATTTTTTAGTTCATTAGGTAATGCATTAAAGACTAGGATAGCTTTGATATAAGATCTTTTTTTAATTATTTTTAATGTTCTTTTTGGCAATTGTATAGATTTATTTCTAGTTGCACTTGTTGATTTTGAACATAATTCTGATAAAGTTACATAATGATATAGTAGAGATTCAAGTGAAAATTGTTGTTCTATTGTGCAAGGTTGATTTTCATATATGAAGTTTTTTTTGTTGATTATTTTTAAAATTCTATTCTGCCTTCTTTGCAGCAATATATCCGTTGAAATTTTTAAAATCGGACCAGCTACTAACTTTTTGTCGTGATACTATAACCCCTTAGCTTCGCCTCAGGGTAAATATAAACAGGAATTGTGTATATCATTCGATTTTGTCTATGTTCTATTATTGAACATAGATTAATTCACGGATGTGGCGCCGGCTTTGTTTTATTGGCCAAAACCTCAAAAGCGGTATTGTTCTATTGTCATAGGCGGCCGACACGCGACACCTTCATAGAGATAATACAGATAGAGTAGGTATATATATATAGGCGCGTGTGTAAGCGAGAGCGTCCGGCCTTTAGAAAGAGACAGAGAATGACATACGTATGCTGTCCTTGTGTACTGGCGCATACGCGTCGGACTAATTCATGTCAGCACGTGAATAAAATGTTTCGTTTGTACGGAGTATTTTACGGAGATAGCATACCTACATGATTCTCTTTCTCTTTTTATCCGTAGGACGCTCCCATTTATAGGCATGCCTACTCTATCTGTATTATCTCTATGGACACCTCACCTTAGGTATAGCAAGCTTGAACTTGCATGGCCGCCACGTGCTGAAGAGTGATGCAAACACATTTAAACATTATAATAATAAAGGTAGAGTTCCTAACATTTTCAAATTTTTCGTTACAGTTGAAGTTAGTTTTGAGACCTTTTCACACAATGTCACCTCCGTTGCCCCTCCCCTTAACGTGTGACGTAATTTATGGATAATTGGATAGTGTCTTACCTAAAAATAGTAACAAAAATACTGGCCCCAGAATTCAACATTGCATTTAAATTATCCTGAATAGCTAAGGGTGCATTCGCGTTGGGCGCTTACACGCTTATAAGCTTCTCTGTGGTCCACTCGCGCTCACAAAGGCTTAACACTAAGCGTAAGCTAACCTAACTTTTTTTGTCGATAATTAATAAATTTGTATTGTAGGGAAATGTTAAAGCACACTATTTGCGTGAACTATCGGGCTTTTACCTACCTAAGCGTAAAAAGAAGATCTGACATTCACCTTTATTGCTCAAAGCCAAAGCGTGAGCGTCTCTAAGCGCTAGCAGGCCAACACGAACGCCAATAATCTGTGCTTCTAAACGTGAGCGCTTAAATACACCCTAAGTCGCGAATACACCCTAAGCCGACTGTTTGTTCTAAAATCACATATTCAGTTGAAAAAAGTTATTTTGCGAGTCTTATAGTAGTTGCCAATGATGCGCGGAGCGTATATAGGTAATCATTCTCATTTAAAACATTGTTACGAAAATGTCTAAAGCCGACTCTGTGTGCTCTGGAATATTCGATGAACGTTGAAGTAACCGCCCTCTTAATTCGAAGACTAGAACATTCTGGAAGCTTCTCGAAGGAATGACAAGACATATAAAAGCGACCATAGAAGAGACGAGGGACAGTCTACAGTTAGTTTACAGTGAACTACCGTGTTATAAATTAAGAGCGAAGCCTGTGTTTTGAAGTAGTGACAGTTATTGAAAAGTGTGGTTATTGTCAGAATTACTGTTGTGTAAATAAATACTGATTTGTTTTGTTTATTAATTAAATTTAGTTAGTTATTGGAAGTCATCCTAGCGAACCCGAATTCGTAACAATATGAATAAGAATTTCCACGACTTTAAGAAAAAGAAAAAAGGCGTTGAGTTAAACAGCTAATTCAATTTTATAACTATGAATAGTTGGTGTCAATTAATTGAAATTGATCAGAAATTCTTCATTTAATAGAATATGGATAATGGATATAATAATATTCACATTTCTAATACGGATTTTGTGAAATTGAAAGAAAACTTGAAATATTTCGTAATATACTTCAAATGAGAACAAGGAAAGGCTGCAAAAATTGCAGAAACTAATAATCTATCTCATTTGAGTATGTTCCTAGTGTACTAATTTGTTCCTGACTTCCGAATACACTGTGCTTTCTTGTACAAGAATTTTAATAATCTTGTTGCGACAAATTGGTAAAACCAGAGAAATGCAAGTTAATCATAAGATAAATAAAAAAAGTTTACATCACTAGTCAATTCAAAACTTGAGTGGACCAGGTTATTGCCTGAGAATTCCCAACAACCTTAAAATCTATTTCAAAGTAAAAAGTAAACAAGGTTTAAATTTAACAAGTTTTTTTTAATGAATTGGATTGAATAAATGTTAAAATTTAAAGATACTTGAAGTAGTTCGTGAACAATTATTGTTGATGAGAATGTTTTTTTCACTTCGTGGTAACAGATTTTGCTATCTACATCACTTACAGTTTTATTCTTAAATAAATAAATCTTCCTGCTACACATTTTCGTTGTATTGACGATATTACTCCCAACAAACCAAGATATCAAATTTAGAATTCGAGCTATTTTTATGTTATGTGAGTTTGTTTGAAAAGTCAATTTATTATTATCATTGGTAACCGTTTACGAGGAACTAAGAATGTAGATCCTTGTCTCGCTATACACTGTATACGATTTTATTTATAAAATAAATACTGGACGATACATTCATAGCTTTAGTGTATTGCCATATGTAAATTATTGTAGTAGCTTCTAACATATTTTCTTGATAATATTAATTATTGCCAAATCACAATTTTTACCCCGAGGCGAAGCTAAAGGGGTTATAGTCTCACTACAAAAAGTTGGGATCTGGTCCGATTTTAAAAATTCCAACGGATATCGATTAAATACATATGATTTCATAAGAGAAGTTTTGTTCCCAATTTTTCCCAACGAAGAATAAAAAGTTATAGCGTTTTTACCCCGAGGCGAAGCTAAAGGGGTTATAGTCTCACGACAAAAAGTTGGGAACTGGCCCGATTTTAAAAATTCCAACGGATATCGATCAAACACATATGATTTCATTAGGGAATTTGAATTCCCAATTTTTCCCAACGAAAAATAAAAAAATATAGCGTTTTTACCCCAAGGCGAAGCTAAAGTCTCACTACAAAAAGTTGGGATCTGGTCCGATTCTAAAAATTCCAACGGATATCGATAAAATACATATGATTTCATAAGAGAAGTTTTGTTCCCAATTTTTCCCAACGAAGAATAAAAAATTATAGCGTTTTTTAAATAGGCATTACGATATGCGCATGCGCCAAGGTCGATATGTACGAAGTCCTACAAAACATGCGTCGAAGTGCTCTGTGTGCCACGGTAACCAAGTAACCAAGCGACGTTGATAGCTTCAGCTTGATTCTGCGTCTGTGTCTGCTTCCCATCTTATCAATTTTATTCATAATTTGCAGCAAAATGAGCCGGAATAGGATATTCAAATTCGACAGTCGATCAATGAATTTTTTTTGCTAAATTTTCACGGATTTTATTCGTAATATCGACTTATTAATACATTTATTGCCATTTTCCTTCATTTCATTCGAAAATCGACTTTCATTGTTATTTAATTTATATCTATAATACATTCAAAAAATATTGACGACATGCACATGCGCCGAGGGGTTTTATCCTTCCTAGTGCTACGCAGTAGGGTGTCTTCATTTTTTAGATAGGCATTCCGACATATAATACATTAAAAAAATATTGACGACATGCACATGCGCCGAGGGGTTTTATCATTCCTAGTGCTACGCAGTAGGGTGTCTTCATTTTTTAGATAGCCATTACGACATGCGCATGCGCCAAGGTCGTATGTATGTACGAAGTCCTACAAAACATGCGTCGAAGTGCTCTGTGTGCCACGGTAACCAAGCGACGGTGATAGCTTCAGCTTGATTCTGCGTCTGCTTCCCATCCATAGAGATATCATATCAATTTGATTCATAATTTGTAGCAAAATGAGCCGGGATAGGATATTCAAATTCGACAGTCGATCAATGAATTTTTCTGCTAAATTTTCACGGATTTTATTCGTAATATCGGCTTATTAATACATTTATTGCAATTTTCCTTCATTTCAGTCGTAAAATCGACTTTCATTGTTATTTAATTTATATAATAGGTACATTCAAAAAAAATTGACGACATGCACATGCGCCGAGGGGTTTTATCATTCCTAGTGCTACGCAGTAGGGTGTCCTTCATTTTTATTATTATTATGTATTTACAGTTTGCGGTCCACGTTTCAAGATACTACCCACTACTGTGCGAGATTGTCTGTTTCGATTTGAAGGCTGAGCTTCGGTCGATTCTGCGCAGGGTCTTCCTGAGGATAGGACCCGTTTTCCACATAACCACTACATAGTACAAATTCTCTCTAGTTAGGAAGATAAAATCTTGAAGATTGAATCATCTCTTTGCGGACATCGAAGCGATTTTAGATAAATAGATATATCACAGGTCAGGCACTAGAAACGATATAGCGAACGATTTTATATTTAAGCTTTCAAGGACTGTGATTTGTACGTGATGTAAAAGTTCACACATGTATCTGTAACAGGAACCGATGTGAAATTTCCAATTTTCACAATCATTTTCTCTACATTTCGTGTAAAATAAAAAATTAAGTCGGTTTAATATTAATAATAAATTGACGGAATGATAATTCTCGGTATTTTACAAATCAGAATTCTTGAAATTCACTCCTAGTCAAATTCTTTTTATGAGATGCTAACTAGCCTATGTTGATATACTTTAAGTTCAATCAGTCATTTACTTTTCGAGGTTAGTGCGACCAAAAGTGGAGAATTCAATGAGGTGTGAATGAATAAACTGCTTGTAATCGGTTCCATTTTGATTAAGTGAATAATTCAAAATGATTTCGTCAACTTTTTCAAACTTACATTCGAATTTTGTATTTTCAAGTTATAAAATATAAAATTAATGAAACATGCACTATTGTAGATGATGTTTAACTCGAGCATATGTTCTTAATATTACACAGTATGTTTGAGATGAAAGTAGTTGTGTATTGCTAGATGAAATATTTCTCACTCGAAAATCATTACTTTTAATTTATGTTTCAATTTGAAGGCTTATATCACTCGTGCGCGTGCAGAAGGAGACATCTGAAAAATACATGTTTTGAGGAAACAGCGATTGAAAATTTAGCCAATAATATGATGATAACATTTTATAGAAACACTTTTTTAATGAAACCAAGTTTTCGCAGAATGTTCTTTATTTTTGGTCTACAATGTTTACAGAAAAAATGAAAATCTGAGATCTATAAATTTATGAAATAAAGTGAGATGTCTCTGTTAACACAAATAAAAAAACGGAAAATAATATGAGATAACTCATAACACACTAAATTTCTTCGAGAAACTCTTCCTCTATATCGGGTAGGACGCCATTAACATTTTTTTCTGTCGGTAAATTTTTATAAAAATTGTGGAAAGCCTCGTCAATATAAAAGGGAGTAGTTCAATAAGATTTTTTTTCTTCTCTTCTGATATCAAATTTGGGTATCTACATTTCGGGATATCTTCAGGAGTGGAATTATTATCTCTTCTTAAGAAACTCAAGACTTTGAAGGGCTTGTCTTTATCATAACTGTTTTAATAAAATAATTTTCCATAAGTTTTATCGTACCTTACCCATTTCACACCTTTCCATAGCAAGAGTGCTCCACTTTCGTTTACTTTTTTTACTTGAAAAGATGTTTTTAGACGTCTGGCAAAGTCAAAAAAATCGTCTTTCTTCATTTCCACCACTTTGAACGGACGTTTCCACAATTACCAGTCTAGAGGGTGGTCAATGCGATGGTCATACGTTTTCTTCTGTTTATCTATCATAGAATGGTCCGTATCACATTCCATCCTAACTAAAAATTTATGATCTACCACCGAAAGTGTAGAGTACAGCATCAGAATCATGAACATAATAGCAACATGAGAATTCTTATTCTGACCTCCGCAGGTGTCGGAATATAGTATGACATGTTTAATATCTTCACCCAATGACGAAAGCTCCTTATATAAACATGAGGCAGTTTGGTTGGCACCTCTTCCAGACATAGCCTCATGCCACATGTTGCATATAGTTTCCTTTCTGGAACACTCATGCATGGTCAGATTGTATGTCCAAAGTTGTCGCTTATTAAATGCTACTGACCTAATTATATTGGGAGTAGGTACACACTGCTGTCAATCGAATGTATACACTGCCTTGGCCTTTTCTACGCTAGCTTCATCTTTATCTATTTTTTGTTATCACAAGCAGATTGGGCTTCTTCTTGATGTTTTTTCTGTTCTTGTTTCAGTTCAAAATTTGTGGTTTCATTTTTTTCGTGTCCTATCATCATTGCTAATTTGTCACATTGTTGGCAGATATCCCTGGTGTAGGGTTTTATTGAAATAATTCATGGAATGGAAAACGCTTACATACTTTTTTCTGTTCACTGGATTCTCTGGTGTAATCCATGATTTGTATTCTTCATACATTCTGGATAAATTATAAAAAGATGGCAGAAAGCGTCTATCTCAGCTCGGCAGTAATGACTTTCGTAGGACGGTATAGAAAGGATGTGTCTTTTTATATAAATGTGTGTTTTTATATAAAAACCAACTGCTTACGTTAATGCACTATGTTTTAACTCGAAAACTATAGTATAAAACTATTGTCTGTGTCTAACCGCAAAAAAATGCGAAATAGAGTTAACCGCGCGGCAGACAAGTTTCAACTGCTATACCACGTGTATTTTGCGCAAACGGAGATCAGTTCGAAATAATTTGCGCTGTAGGAGGCAACTCTACTTAACTCCATACACACAAAATATAGGTATACTATGAGAAATGAGTTATCTCGACATACCTCTACTCTCACTATTATAAATTAAATAACTCTTCGAACACTATTCATTTTAAAGCACTTTCGGTCTAGGGTAGAATTGTCTCCGTCTGCACAGCTTCACATCACTGATGAAGGGTTCAGATGTAGAACTTATCTCATTTTACACTTGTGTGGACTTGTCTCCTTTTGCACGCGCACAAGCGATATGAAACATTAACTACGAGAATGTTTCACTTTGTTATTAATTTTCAATATGTATTGAAGTGATAATTTACTTCTTTCTAATTTATTTTGTTGTTATTTAAGGTTATTGTAGGTATGACTAACATATCGTACCTATTTAATTAATTAGATATTAATAAGATAGCGATTAGAATTATTGGGTGCTTTTCTATGATTATTCTGAATCATTTATTATATCAACAGATATTTAACCTAATTAGCAGTCGGATTATTTTTCATATCAACCAACACGAATGGTCTGATATGCTTTTTTTTGTCTGAGAGTTGAGATAAGGGATATCCCAAGTGTTTCGATTATAAGTATGTTTTTCTTGCTTGGAAAAAATTGAACTTTTTTCATAAACGCTCATTCCCTAAAATACAGAGCCGATTGTACTTCGAAATTTTCATGGTTTCAAAATTTTTCAACAATACTAATTTCATGTCATGAAAATATAGGATTAACACTGTCACCACTATAAACAATTATTTTTCAAAAACGCACGTGATCTTTTTTTTTTAATTCTGAACACAAGGAGTAATTGAGTATCAAAAGAAATTGAAGAATGCCAATAACGAATAACTTTTATTAAAATAAACTTTTTATCGAAAGAATTTATTCTTTTTGAGTAGGCTATATTTAGCATTTTTAATTCTACACGTGTAGTAAGTGTTCATTTGATAGGAGAAAGTTGGTGTTGAATTTCTGAGGATTATATGAGAATTTCAAAATGTCAATTCTAGGTATTATTGAAGTTTCTTTTTATATATTCAACTAGGATAGAGGACAATGCCTATCAATGAAAAACTTGGGATTTCTAGTTTATGTCTTTGTTGAACATTTCAATTTTAACACACTTTGATATATAGACCATGGTTGAGCATTAATTTTCATTTGTATCAATAGTAGATCATCAATAATGTTAATTTTGTATAGCAAAATGTACAACTCTTTGAGGAAATAGTCATATTTTCATAATGACAAAGTAATTGTTGTATCTCATTTATGCTTCTATACAGGGTCCTGCAACAGTGGCGCGCTGTTCCATATCTCTATTTGGGAAACAGATAGAAATCTACATTTCTATAATATTACCTTATTGCTCGAGCTCGACAAAATAAAAATATTGTCGGTCACACAGGGTGTTCAATTTCTTCTGGACGAATATCAACTATGTTTTTTCGAATGGCAACCTATATTTTTTGTCGCCTTTTCGGTTTCTACATAGAAAATAAAAGATACTTTATAAAGTGCCTCATTTCGAAAATATTTACGGTTTTCGAGATTTTTTGCATTTTTGATTTTTGTTTTCAATTTTGGTCACTCAGAATATTTGAAATTATAAATTTGTGCCAAGTCCAATTGAAATTTATTTTTGGTCAAATATTCTACATTGGTAACTCTCTCAAACGATATATCTGAAATCAACCTGCGATATACAGGGTATGAAAAATCGCTTGCCACATATTGTAAATAAAAATGTACAGAATCTTCCTTATTTCAAATGCAACACCCTGTATATTATAGATCCAGAAGAAGCGCTAAGAAAAGCTCTACAAATGTCATGAAGTATTCCCTATGGTTAAGTTTACTAGTTTTCTTTAAAACAGCGAAAAATGGCCAATATTCAAATTTCTTCGCTATAATCTCAATGAACGACTTTTTTCATAAATAACCTGTTGGTAGATAAACAAGTTGTGAATTACACCTCAAAATTTACCTGGTGTATTTAAAATAATTTCAATAATCTCAAAATTTGAGCCACATTCTTTCGATCTAAATCAACCTTTCAGCGAATAAAATATTTATTGGAAATCGGGTAGTCTGACAAATGACAGATCAAAATATTTTCCTTCAAATAAGTATTGAAATCTTTAGTGATTCGTTAAGTAGAACTTTCGATATGATTTCATCAGAATGTTGTTTAATTATATCGAAAGTTCAACTTAACGAATCACTTAAGATTTCAATACTTATTTGAAGGCAAATATTTTGATCTGTCATTTGCCAGACTACCCGATTTCCAATAAATATTTTACTCGCTGGAAGGGTGTTTTAAATCGAAAGAATATGGCTCAAATTTGGAGATTATTGAAATTATTTTGAATATACAATGAATATTTTGTGGTGTAATTCACAACTTGTTTATCTACCAACAGGTTATTGTTGGAAAAAGTGGTTCATTGAGATTATAGCGAAGAAATTTGAATATTTGCCATTTTTCGCTGTTAAGAAAAACTATATACATAACTTAACCATATGGAATACTTCATGACATTTATAGAGCTTTTCTTAGCGCTTCTTCTGGATCTATAATATACAGGGTGTTCCATTTGAAATAAGGAAGATTCTGTACATTTTTATTTACAATATGTGGCAAGCGATTTTTTATACCCTGTATATCGCAGGTTGATTTCAGATATATCGTTTGAGAGAGTTACCAATGCAGAATATTTGATCAAAAATAAATTTCAATTGGACTTGGCACAACTTTATAATTTCAAATATTCTGAGTGACCAAAATTGAAAACAAAAATCAAAAATGCAAAAAATCTCGAAAACCGTAAATATTTTCGAAATGAAGATCTTTATAAAGTATCTTTTATTTTCTATGTAGAAACCGAAAAGGCGACAAAAAATATAGGTTGCCATTTGAAAAAACATAGTTGATATTCGTCCAGAAGAAATTGAACACCCTGTGTGACCGACAATATTTTTATTTTGTCGAGCTCGAGCAATAAGGTGATATTATAGAAATATAGATTTCTATCTGTTTCCCAAATAGAGATATGGAACACCGCGTCACTGTTGCAGGACCCTGTATATATATATATATATATATATATATATATATATATAATATATATATATATAATATATATATCTATATATATATATTATATATATATATATATATACATGTGTGAATACCAGTATCATAATTGAGTTTCAGATAATACTTCATGCAAATAGGACTTCATTATCTTTTTTCATGAAAACTAGCACTAATAATTTGTCATTAAAAGTGCCGTTAGTGAATTATTCATAATGATAAACCTGCCTATGTAATGCTTGATCCAGTTTTAACAAGAAAAATAATGTTTATCAATTCTAAAACCATTTAAAGTACAGATTTATTTCACGATCAAAACATTTCTGTAATGGAACAACCTGTTCCAAGGAGTCTGTGAAAGAAACCATTGATCTGTTTAAACTTCACATTTATTTAAATGTACTGTGCTCCTTAAATGTTATGAAGTATGTTTAAAAAAATCTTAGTCGATAAAAATTATCCCTCATAATCATTCCTAAAGAAAGTGATATATGGATTGTATAAGTGAAAACTTTTTTTATGCTGTACGGAATTTGTAACGTGCCTTACTTTAATTGTACTTCTATATTGTAATTATATAATATTTAAGACTTTTTCGAGTGTTCCGGCTAATCAATCACTAGTTAATTTTATTGTGCAATCCAGTATGTGTAAATAATATATCTTCATTTGTTTGTTTTTGCTGTTAGAAGTTACAATATATTGATAACTGAATATTTTAATATTTGGAAACTCTGATTGTTTTTCTAAGGCCCCAGAACTGCTCCTTTTTTATTTAGATTATGCGATAGTCATGTCTAACAATTGGACTTTCGAGTATTTCATGCTACTGTGTTTTGGATGGAAAAAGAGGATTCCTACATTGAATGAAGCCTTGAACATAATATGTAATAATTACTCTATAAGATCAACTATATCAAAATTTCCCAAAGGGCTTCTCTGAAACTTACTAAACAGTTTTTCAAAAAAAGGGTTTCTCAGAGATTAATATCCGCCTAATGAAGTATAAGAAGGTTAGGTATTTGAAAAATTGGAGTTTTCCAGATCATTCACGAAGATGAAATAATAATAATAATGTTTATTTACCCAAAATGAATATGCCATTACATCAGTTCCATATAGATTTAAAACAACAAATTTTCTTCTATAAATTATAAATGTAAATTAATCTATTCAGTATGATTTACAGTATATCACTAATATAATAAAAATAGCTATTCCAACAAAAACTTTAATAAATCTAACAAACTATATAATATTATACAGTATTTTCCATAATTTCTAACAAATAAACATTGGTTTCCCACAAAAGCTTGGCTTGTGCGTGGGCGGGCAGTACTACAAATAAAATTCACAAATTAACCTCAACGTTGTGTACAATACATAAACATTAAAGACGGAAGAGGGAAAAAAATAAATAAAAACAATACCAAACAAAACAAAAAAAGAAAAAAAAAATAACCGGTTATCAACTCAAGTAAAACAATTTCTGTTGCAAAAGTTATCCCAGAATGATTCTGGTCTGCTCCTAATCCATTCTTTAATCCTCTACTTAAATGCAGATTGAGCTTTAGTGTTCTTAAAATCAAAAGGGAGACTATTATACAGTAACGGTGAAAAGTAAGTAAAAGATCTCAAAGCAATGGTCTTTTTAGATTTTTTTTTGGTGAATCAATTTTATGCTGATACATGAGCAGAGCACGTACATGAAGCTGTCGAACAGTGAATAAATCTGCTATTTTGAATTATATCGGACGAGGGGTAGGTGATGGGTTTTCTGTAGATAATCTTCAGTATCCATTTTTGGATAATTTCCAGTTGCTTGTAGTACAAATCAGCCAATCCCCCCAAACGAGTACTCCATAATTAAGATGTGGTTCTGCCAATGCATTGGGTTTAAGATAATACCTTGTGGGATGAAAAATATGAAAGAGAAAGTGTATTAATTATTCCAGTGCTTATAATTCGCTATCGTTGCATGTTGCATTTGATTCAAACGTCTTAAATCATGATCATTGTATGACAGGTTGATTCATTCAAATGCAGTCCTGAGTCAAGTTTGATGGATTCTCTGAAAAAATTGTATATACAGTCCTAGTTGAATTTTCTGTGATAAATTATGATTTATGTTGTATATAAAATAGCGTTTATATGCATGTATGCATATTACATATGTGATTATTTTTGTAGTGCATATGTTTGTCCAACATGTTATCATGTTATATGATATGCAAAGAAAATCGAAAATTGCAAAAAAAATTATGTAAGAGAAATTAAAATTATGCACATTTAAACAAGAATTAGAAAAGAGTAATATATAATGGATATTATTTTGTATATCCGTCAGTTTAATCCAGGAACTTGAGGCAAAAAATGGGCTCATCTTCGGAAAAAGTCCAACCAAGCTGAAAATTGGTACACACTCGCCTTTCAGCTCTCTAAATGAGATGTGAAAAATCGCCGGAATTCTGTTGTACGCATAACTTGTGACAGCCCAAGAACGGTGAAAAAATTACTTTTTTTTATTTTTTTCCAAATGTCTTCGTTCCTGTTGGTCTTACGGCTATAAAGTATACTTACAAAAAAGAGCGAGAAATTCTCTACAAAAAAAGTGGAATATAATTGATTGATAGAACTAGTAGTTGCTACCGAAAAAAGGTGTGAAACATCAGATTGAGTTTTCTAGTTGCCGTGGCGTTGCGTCCTGCGTTCTGTATGGGCACATTCGTTCACGCGATGACTGCTCCAGGGACCATCGTTCTATATTCGTCGAATACATATATATAGACATAAAGAGACAGAACGATGGTTCATCACCAAGAGATCCACGTCAACTCCAACAGCGCAGTGGCTTTGCTGGAACCATCGTTCTGTCTCTTTCTATCCAATGTATTCGACGAATATAGAACGATGGTCCCTGGAGCAGCCATTGCGTGAACGAATGTGCTCATACAACCGAAAAAAAGTCATTTATTTTTTCACCGTTGTTGGGCTGTCACAAGTTATGCGTACAACCTAATTCCGAGGATTTTTCACACCTTATTTGGAGAGCTGAAAGGTAAGTGTATTCCAATTTTTAGCTTAGTTGGACTTTTTCCGCAGTAAAATCCTAAAGTTCCTGGACTAATTGCAATACTAATAAAAATACATAAGCTTGTAATTGCACCTTATAATACAATAGTGACCAAATCCTATTATATTAAAACTTTGCTTTGATTTCTTATCTCAATTTTGAAGAACATGGTTATGAGACAAACCCGTTCCTGGTGGGTAAGTAGCTCAAAGGCGGCAAACTTTACGGCCAGATCCGTTCGTTATCCTTTTAAAGTTACCTGCCAAGAACAAAAACATTTGTCCTTGTTTTTTTTGTCCAATGTAGCAAACACAATACACTTATATATTATTATCACTTTCATAATAAAAACTTCCATAAATTTCCTTTTAATGATTTCTTTTCATTCCTGTCTTATTTTCGGAAAACCGTCACAAATCATAGAGCCCCCGCTTCTTAGACTCGGCCGCTTCAGAGCAGTAAGTAGCTTTAATATCGGCCGCTTATAATGTCGGCTGTTAACACCCTATTTTGACTAGGTTTTCGGCAAGTGAGTAAATTTGTATTGGCGGGAAATTATTCTTGTTGTAAAAACAGGCCCCGACACCTAACAAAAATTAAGCCCAACCACCCTTTACCCACATGATGGTACCTAATGAATAAAAACGCAAACACTTTGCTTAGTACAATGATTATTTAATATTTTTTTTCTCTACCAACAAATCTATTTTAATTAATTCTAAAAGACCTAAATTACAAGATATTCATACTAGTTCTATTTATTAGGTTTTAAAATAACATATCTACCTATAAAATTTTTCAGTATAAAAACGGCATTTCCAAACGAAATTGAGTCCATTTCTTGTATAACTAAAACACGAAGCTTTTGTAATAGATTTCCATAATATCAGTTACTTACACTTCAAGATCACTGATTTTGATATCAGTTTTGAGAACTCGGCTGTGTCTACGGTAACGAATAGAGTCAAATATAACTGTAGCGCAGTGGTGAGCTCTGGCAGACACAACGAAACAAATGACACACGCATTTGTTTTATTTTCGCCTTATCTATTCAAAAACAATTTGAATTAAAAAAAAACGTGTTTTAAAATGTTTGCCCGGCCCGCGCCCCTTAGCCGTTGCCTCCCCCCCCTTGCGGGCCCATTATTGCCGCCACTATATATATATATATATATATATATATATATATATATATATATATATACCGTGAGAATCATTTCAAGGTACACATAGGAGAATCCAATGAAAAATGTATGCTCCATTTCAAGGTATACATAGGGAAAACAACAATACAGATTACTTGTCGTTGCTTAGCGATATTATTGATACGTCGCAGTTGTCATAATTGCTTTGGCTTTCAAGGAAGTAGTTAATCTTATTAACTATGTAAGAGTAAGTCATGACACATAGGTGTTAGCTTAACAGCAATGAAAGGAAAATAAAGAGTGAAACGAAGAAAAACACTTTTATTTATCAAAGATAGCAGCAAAATTTGAGAACAGTTTCTGTTTGCAAATATCTCATCCGAGATTTGGAGTTAGAGCACCATACAAAATCAATGAAAATAAGACAATAGATGTGGTAACTAGTGTAGTTGAGAACAGCAGTATAAATTCAGGAGCAGTAGCTCTTAACAAAAAATATTCAAAATAAAGAAGGGTCACCTACTTTTAATTCTTGGTAATTTTGGTACCTACTTGTATGATCTAAATTTTTCTTTGCGTAGAATTTCACCGAACTTTGTGAAATGGAATGGGCAGCGGCTACTGATCTTGAATTTATACTGCTGTTCTCGACAACACTATTTATTACATTTATTCTGTTATTTTCATTGATTTTGTATGGTGCTCTAACTCCGGATCTCTGATGGGATGTTTGCAAACAGCCTGTGTTCTTGAAGTTTGCTGTTATCTTTGATATTGTTCTTATGGACGGAACCGGTCTCTCAGGATGTTCAAAACTAAAATGATCTCTCATTTGCCTTAAACTAAAGCCATTGCAGTACCAATCGTAAGGGCGAATCTTTTTTTCTTGTAGTGTGTAAATGTACAGAGTGGTCCAAATTGGACACTTTTGATAGAAAACACCAATTTCTAGAGGAGTTAGAGAAAAACTAGCCTGCATGCTACGAGATCGATTTTTGTGAGAAAATGAATGCCGAAAACCGCACACTGATATCTTGACTTGTTCGAAAGATACAAGGTGTTTTTCAATTTTGTGCATTTCTGACCCAACCCCGTAACTTAATTATTTTTGAATATTTCTTGTTTCTGTAAAAACATTCTTCAGGCACTTTTTTAAAAGGAATCCAATGGTGTTACTAGTTTTTTATTAAAAAATATGGTTTTGAAGCTAAAACATAAACTTGTATTTTTTCTTATGGACCACCCTATATTTTTTGAAATATTCGTGTTTGAAATGAAATTCTCTTTTCAAATATATATAACAGTTGCTACTTCTCTTTGAAAACATGCATTTTGTTGCTGTTTTCGAATTATTTCAGATGAATTTTCAAAATCTGGGTTGCCATGCCTGAATATGAAACAAAATAGTTCTACATAACAGCTGTTAAAAAGAATTAGTGCCTATTTTGTAATAACGCATAAATTTAATCAAAAAATAGAATAACAAGAACAACAATATTTTTAAACTATTTACAGCATGTGTTCGAATTGAGCACCATTTAAATCAAAACATAATTGACTTCGCTTCCTAACATTATTGACAGCATTAATCAATTCTATCGCAGGTATTGAACGAAAGGCATGTCGCACTGCTGCTTCCAACGCTTCTCGGGAATCAGGATGGTGTTTATATGTGAGGTCCTTTATTCTTCCCCAGAGGTAAAAATCTGGAGGCGTAAGATCGGGGGATCTTGCCGCCCAATGAACAGGACCCCGGTTGCCAAGCCAATTATTGTCCGTAAATATTTCATTTAAAAACGCCGTTACGATGTGTGCGTTATGACACGGTGCCCCGTCTTGTTGGAAGTATACGTCTCCAATTTGTTGTAATGGCAAATCATCCGTTATTGGTTCAACAAATTCCCGCAATATTTCCAAATATCGCGCTGCCGTAAGGTTACCCTCATAGATATAGGGACCGATAAACCTTCCTCGAAAAATACCGACCCAAACATTGAAACTGTATCGGCCTTGATTTTGTGTCTCCGCTATAATATGTGGATTTTCCAAAGTCCAATTGTAGGAATTGTATCTATTAAAAATACCAGAGCTGCTAACGCATGCTTCATCAGTCCATATGATATTCTGTCCAAAGTTTGGGTTTTCAGCACATTTTCCTAAATACCATTGGCAAAATTCGAGCCGGAATTGTAGGTCATTTGGTAGTAACTTGTGAACTTTTCTTACTCTATACGGTTTGAATTTATTTTTTTTTCAGAATTCGCATTGTTGTAGTCTTTGGAATACCTGTATTCAACTGCATTTTGCGAAGTGAAATATTAGGTTGGTTTTGTATTTCCCCCAAAACCGTTATTTCTTCTGTTGGGGGGTTGGGTCAGAAATGCAAAAAATTGAAAAACACCTTGTATCTTTCGAACAAGTCAAGATATCAATGTGCGGTTTTCGGCATTCATTTTCACACGAAAATCGACCTCGTAGCATGTAGGCTAGTTTTTCTCTAACTACTTTAGAAATAGGTGATTCCTATCAAAAGTGTCCAATTTGGACCACTCTGTACATTTTCAAACTTAATACGATAATAAATGAAAGTTATCAATAATCACGTCAGAAGTACTTCAAGTTGTCAGGTTTAAAAATCATCATATTACCATAGCAACAACTTGATATGCTATATTTCCTATGTATACCTTCAAATGGCGCAAACATTTTTCATTGGATCTAATGGCAATGGTTTTTCTATGTATACCTTGAAATAATTCTCACTATATATATATATATATATATATATATATATATATATATATATATATATATATATATATGCACCTATATACATAGATCAGACATCAAAACAATTTAGAAAATTGTAGTCCAGGCGGTCAAACACATCAGAAAACTACTGTACTTTCGATACGCTGCAATATTATAGTTGAAATCATATTAGCACTCATTTTGAAATGTTACTAAAAATAATATCTATAGTACGACCGGTTATTCCTGAATATATACTTCTTTGAGTTACTATCTTATCGTTATGAAATGTACTTTATTTACTTTCCAGTGGTGCCGACTTATCAAAAATATTGGGGGTCCATACCGGGGGTCTTGCCCCGGGTAATTTTCATTGATCATATGATCAATATTAGAACCTAAAAAACTCGGCTCTCGATAACTCGACACTCCGGGAAACTTGACAAGCCTAATACATTTTTTAGCTTTGAAAAACGGAACAATAACACTCATGATTCACACCACTCGTTTTCAATTAACCTGCTTACTACCGTAATAATTATTTATCTACTTTCATTAAGTAATATGAATTTTACAGTTCTATAATAGTATATTATTTCATAAGGAGGAGAAGTGTCACTTTTCATGTCATGAAAAGTCACTTCTACTCCGAATGAAATATGTTATTCTATTTTCAAACGTTTTGAAATTCATAAAAATCTGAATATCCATTTTTGGATTGATTCACATTTACGCACATAATTCTATCCATTTACGATCGTTATGAATTATGGAACATTTGCCTAGTTACGGTTGCCACGCAAAATTGATTCTGACAGATATAAAGTAAAATAATTGATAGTTATAATTCGCAATCTGGTGAGAAGTGGTTGAAAGTGAAAATGACGTTTGAATTGGAGAATAATTTGTTCATGGTTACCAATTCATCTTTTGCATAGTAACACTTTTCTTGCCGCCGGCCGGAAAAGTGTTGCACTTCTCCTCCTTGGCAGAGAAATAGAACTTTTCGATGATCCTGTCAATCGATAAATGACGTTATTATTGTACGTTTGAAAATAATAGTATATTAGTCAACGAGCGGTAATGTAGGTCATAATTCACGCAGATGAAGTTTGCAGCACGAGCTGCAAGCGAGTGCTGTAATTCATCAAGTGAGTTATGACCATTACCGCAAGTTGAATACTATACTTTATCTACAACTATAACAATAAATACTAAGATACAAGTACAAATTCACAATAATTAGGTAGTATTAACTTAATTTGAAAACGTCAGAATTATTCAAGTGGCATTAGCAGATGAGTGACGGTCGATCTCACTTGGGATCTTAGTAGACTATGTAGTGAGTTATAGCAGTGAGTTATTATTACTCACGTTGTTTAGTAATAGATACTAGTGAGAGGCTCCCCCGCCTATTAAATAGATCCGTGAAAACTATAGATCGATGAAAATATAGTTTCCCGAACCACGATGAGTGCAAAGCCTGTCCCTGCCTCTGTCGAACGGTACGCGACGCGTCAAGTGCTGAGCCCGTCCCTGCCTCTGTCGAACGGGCGCGCCATCTGCTCACGGTCAATCGTAGTTTGTGCGGAATCGGTAGAATACTACAATACTTCGAAACTTCTCGATAGAATTCAACCCTTCCAACTATCGGCTCCAAAGGCGATCACGTGCATTCGAGCCCATGGGAAGCGAAAATAGTTCTTAAGTGTCGGGAATGCTGCCGTTTTAGCGAATTTCGGAGAAACGTCAAACTTTAAACGTTCGATATCGAAAATCGGCGTCTCGGATCGAGGCGAGACGTAGCCTAAGCACTACGGAAAGGACGTGGGCGATCGACGGGGCCCTTCGGGCCCCGCGATTCGCGGCCGATCTCCTTATCTCGGCTTCGTAAGTTTGCCAAAATGCGGCCTTCGGCCGCCTGCATTTTGGGAGGTCGAATTTGGCGAAGCAATTATTTATTTAGTATTATATACTAGTGAGAGGCTCCCCCGCCTATTAAATAGATCCGTGAAAACTATAGATCGTTGAAAATATAGTTTCCCGAACCACGATGAGTGCAAAGCCTGTCCCTGCCTCTGTCGAACGGTACGCGATTGAACCGAACGCATCCTTTATCTATGGTACGCGACGCGTCAAGTGCTGAGCTCGTCCCTGCCTCTGTCGAACGGGCGCGCCATCTGCTGCTCACTGTCAATAGTGTCAATCTGTAGTTTGTGCGGAATCGGTAGGATACTACTATACTCGTTGGGCCTCGCGGTGCCGATGCTTCTCGATAGAATTCGACCCGTCCAACTGTCGGCTGGAAAGGCGGTCACGTGAATGCTAGTCGGATTGAAGCGAAAATGGTTCTTAAGCGTCGGAAATGCTGCCGTTTTCACGAATTCCGGAGAAACGTCAAACTTTAAACGTTCGATATCGAAAATCGGCGTCTCGGATCGAGGCGAGACGTAGCCTAAGCACTACGGAACTTATTTTTAATGTTCTTTTTGGCAATTGTATAGATTTATTTCTAGTTGCACTTGTTGATTTTGAACATAATTCTGATAAAGTTACATAATGATATAGTAGAGATTCAAGTGAAAATTGTTGTTCTATTGTGCAAGGTTGATTTTCATATATGAAGTTTTTTTTGTTGATTATTTTTAAAATTCTATTCTGCCTTCTTTGCAGCAAAGAGATTTGCGTGGAATAAGCTTCACCCCAAGCTATTATACCATAGTTGAGCACACTATTAAATAAAGCGTAATAGACTATCATTAACGTCTTATGTTGCATTATTTTTGATAACTTAAAAAACATAAAAACCAAATATTTGTTTTGTTTAATATATAGTTAACATGCAAATTCCAACTCAACCTATAGTCTACTATTAGACCCAGATATTTACAACTTTCAACTCTCTTAACTTCTTGATTACTTATTTTAACGTGCAATCTTTCAGGTACACTATCACAATAATTTCCAAAAGTTACAAATACAGTTTTATCAATATTCAACGACAATTTATTTAAAGCAAGCCAATCTGATATTTCTCGTAGTTGAAAGTTCATTTTTTCCTCTACTTTTTTCCAATGTGATTCCTCAGTTATGACTGCTGTATCATCAGCATATGAGACAATCTGGCCCTCAGGCGTATTCATGAGCAGATCATTAACATAGATTATGAATAAGAGTGGTCCCAGGATTGTTCCCTGGGGAACACCCACATTCACCTCCTCAAAGTCACTGTAATTTCCATTTATTCTGACCTTCTGCAGCCTTCCTCTCAAGTAACTAGAAATCAAAGTACTTATAAGCATTTCCTCTGATTCCGTAGTTATATAATTTTTTTAGCAAGATTTCGTGATTTACGGTATCAAAAGCTTGATATCAAAGCAATAATTGATAAATTAATATCTAATCATATTCTGAATCTAAGCTATTGATGCGATATAAGTTTTGTTATACTGCTTTACCTTGTTCTCCTTAAAATTTTAAAATTGTTGAATACATTTATTTGTAAAATTTAAAATTTTTTTAAAAACAATATCTTCCATATAGTAGTTAAGTTGAAAGTAAATTGAACATTCACTTTTCATTGCCAACTGTTAAGGTTGTAACTGCTTTAAAATCGATCCATCTCTAAAAACTACCAATAATATCTCGCTTTATACATTTAATTTTTCAATTTTCTTTATTTAAAATGAAAGCGTTCGAGTGACCTATAAATATTTCATTAACATTTATAATCGAAGATTTTGCCTCGGAGTTTCGTCAAACCGTGAATTATTAATTAACATGATAATAACATAGCGAAGGTAAAATCATCGGAATATATTTCAGCAATCGTTATTTTCAAGGATTATTTTCAATCACTTTCGATCTGAATTGTAGCCTTATGATGTCGGTTAGATCATTTAATAATTTTTACTTGTAATTACACGTAAAAAACATAAAGTATTAATGTCGGAATTTCTGGTATGTTCACATGTTTGAAAAGTTTAGTCGAGTGTGCTTCAGTGCCGGATTAGCCACGTAGCAAGAGTAGAAAATGCTACGGGCCCCGCGAATTAGGGAGACCCGCGCTCTAATGCCTGTCAGACACACACAAAAATGAGTTCAGATAAGCGTAAAATATCGCGAAGCGCTTAGGATATGGTTCACTCCCACCTGAAAATCTAAAACATGTGTGTCAAAATCTACAACAATAATTTGAAGTTGTACCACACTGCAAAACTAACAGGAGAATACCCTGATATTGTCTTCGCTCCAGCTAGTCGTAAAACCCGAACAAATAAAATAGGATTCATACTGAAAAAAAATTGATGTATATTCATATTTGGCACAACGTAAAAAACTGTTAAAAGCTCTTTAGATGCGAGCCATCCTTGAGAAATTTTTTTTTGAGTTCGAGTTGTTCGAGTCTTTCGAGTTGTTCGAATCTTTCGAGTTGTTCGAGTCTTTCGAGTGGTTCGAATCTTTGAATAAGCTTCGAGTAGGTACTGTTTTTTGCTGACGTAGCGCTCGTTATAAGCAACTCATTCAAAATCTCTTTTGAAATACAATAGAAGAGTTATTTGCATCGAGCATACTGGATCAAATTATTAGCGAAATTGAGAGATGGAAATACTACTCAGATTCTTTGGATTCTACTCCAGATATATCGCATGTAGACCAACTGACTCTGATAGTGCGCTATGTTCTGCCATCTGGGCCGATTTGTTAAGTTCTTGACATGGAAGGTCATACTGCTGAACAACTGGCTCAAAGTTCACTAGATTTCTTGAGTGAGAGTGGCATTAATATCAAAGTTTGTCATGGCAAAGCTACGATAATGCCCAGTCATGATGACTGGGAAATACACCTGCTTACAAGCCCGAGTGAATGAAATGAATAAGTACGCAGAATACATTCCCTGTATCGCACATTCATTTAGTTCGGTTGCTAAGTGCGCTGCAGACTGCTGTACAGAAGCACTACTTTTCTTCGATTTCGTTAAAAACCTCTACATAGTTTTTTTCGCTTCTACCTATCGATGGGGTCGTCTTGAGAACGCATGCAAAAATTCCGATTTTAGAGAGGTTATCGGATACTAGGTGGTCAGCCCAAGCTGATGCTACGAAGGCACTTTTATGCGATTTTATCACTATTAGTAAGCCAGTTTTGGAAGATATTTTCAATAACGTGGATCAAATAGAAGCGTGTTGTAATGCAGCTTATGTTACTAGAATAAATCTCGGGGGGGCTGCAGCCCCATGGCTCCCCCCTGGGTGCGATTCTGTATATATATATATATATATATATATATATATATATATATATATATATATATATAGATATATATATATATATATATATATATATATATATATATATATACATGGTCTTTCAATAAGGATGATATCATCAAAAAATATAATAAAACAAGAAATATCTATGATAAAAAAACATTTTTTTTATATTTTGCAGCTTGATGAGTGAAAATTATGTTCTGAATGAGACATCGTTCAAATGACCATCACGACTTTGGTAACAGGAGCGAATTCAATTTTCAATGACTCTTTGCAATAAATCTGGTCTAATTTTTTTATTTATTTATTGAAAATGATTAATATTCATATCAGTAGATATATGAATAATTGTTTCATGCTAAACTAGCACGGAGTTCATGATGGTGGCCACCTACGTACTGAAGTAGCATGGGTATTCGATGCATGATTGGATTGTAAAATTTGTAAAGGTATGATATCATTGCTCAGTCGGTCGATGGACGGAACACTAATTAAGAGCTCGTTGAAGAGCGAAACAGCCTGTTAAGTTTGAAGTTTCCTTTCCGTTGTGTGTGGCACCAGTCTCTTGCTATCAACACTCTCTCTTGTCATGTCCTCGAAGATCATGAAACTAGATTCGCTGGGAGGTTGATTTAATTAATCGTTGATATTTTAATAGGATTTCCTAGTGAATTAATAATATATATATATATATATATATATATATATATATATATATATATATATATATATACATATATATACATATAATATATATATATATATATATATATATATATATATATATATATATATATATATAAATATATATATATATATATATATATATATATATATATATATATATATATATATATATTATATATATATATATATATATATATATATATATATATATATATATATATATATATGCCCGTGTTTGCCCGTGGGAAGATTTGAAAGTTCACATAAAAAAAGACATTTTTGTACGATGTACAGAATTAAGTGAACAAAATTGAATAAAGAAGATTACTCTCTCCTTTCGGCAATCAAAGAATCCCGAAACAAACTGTAGAAGGGGTAAAACCACCCTCATCGCCTGATATTTTTATTTTTTCTGCTAACAAATATTCCTAGTACCTACAAGTTTAATAAAAATTGTAGTTGACAGTAGAAACAAAGGCAAAATGCGTTTTTATAATAAATGTTCAATATGACGGTTACCTTCATCAGTGCAAAGGTCAATTAGACAAGATGGCAGGGCATTTTTTAAGTAATACGAACGTGGCCAAATGGCCACGTAGTAGTCCGCCGTGGCCACGTAGAAATCATAATCTGGCCACAACCAATTTTCGAAAATGCGTGAACAACACCTAACTGAAATAATGTCAGAAATTTTCTGAACATACATGATTTCCCCCAAAATGTCAAAAGATATATAACTTGCTAATTCTAATGAAGTTTTCTTGGTGCTAATCGAAGAAATTTATCAACGAATGAATGACAGTTTTTGTGATACTTATAATACATTTCTTTTCAATGGGCAAGATTCGTAAATACTCACCGATAATTTCATTCTCTTTAAATTGAGGAGAATTGTCTCCATCGTCGTTATTCGCTTTTATAGCGTCTTTGGAATCGTTCTAAACACATACGAACAGACAATTAGCTTTATCGGTGCATTACAGCCTGTAATTCACCGATTCATATTTCACTGATAACTTTTTTCGACACCTGTAATTTACAGGTGTCGAAAAAAGTTATTAGTGAAATATGTACTTCCTCTCTTCGGGTCATTATTTCCATCATTTTGATCTTGATTCGTCGAGGTCTTTAAATTTAAATAAAAACTTGATTAAGATTTCAAATAAAATACGCGTCTTCTCAAAATTGACGTTACGAAAAAACAATTATTTTGCATTCTACGCGTTTCTCTTACATTACAGTAGGTTCCGAGTCGTCTTAACATGTAATGTTTTCAGACTCGCGCATGCATGTATGTCGGTAGAAAAACCGTTGGGTGGGTGGGGGTTTGGTGTTTGAGGAGATATTTTTCTTTTGGCCACCTAGTGAAAAATCCTTAAAAAATTACCTGCAAGATGGTTGTACATTCATCACAACTGAAATTTATTTATCTATCTAATTCATGTTTTCTATATGGTATTCTACAATCAATAGATTAACAAAAAGATAGCTCCGTTTTCTTTTTTTAATTGAGACTTAAAACATTAACTGGTATTCATAGAAATATCACTGTAAAATTCCAATATGAATTTTCATCCTGTAGCAGAACAAAAACCTGATTATATTATGATTTCGATGTGATAGGCCTTTTATATATAAAATTATTTAACACAATGAAGAATAACGAGATTTAAAAAAATTTATTCTAAATTATACAATTTTTAATTATCAAAATCTAAACAAATAAATTCGTCTATTAACTTAAGTATAGGAAATTACAATAAATATTGAATTAAATAGAGAAGCAAGCTTTTACATAGCCACTTTGAACACTAATTAAAAATTTGAACCTAACCTCTCGAATTCATGCACGAGATGTTCCATATCCGACCTATCCAAACCAGAATTCTGAAAAACAATTCTGAAGAAATTGGGATGACCTTTCTGCGCCTGATATGTAACCATCATCGTTCCGTCTTTCATCATCTTCTCTTTCATAGCTGGTGCAACTCGGTTGAGACGTTCGTTGTAATTCTCTGTGCCTTTCATTTCCCGCAGACTCATGGGAACATACCAAAAACATACGTTAGTACATTCTGGCTCCGGGTGGACCATCTCGAAACCGGGCCTGTTCCTTATCAAATCCGCGAAGTATTCTGCATTCTCGAAGACCTTTTCGATGTGTCTGACTAGCCCGTTAGTACCCTTGGCTTTCCACATGTACCAGAATTTGAGTACGTCTGCTCTTCGACCGCACTGGATGTGTTTGTCACCTAGAAGAAATATATATGTATGTAGTTTAACGAGGGGCACTTGTCTGAAGAAGCTTACTTATCTTAATCATATTTTACTTGTTTCATATAATTTTGAAATAAGAGTTAAAAAGGTAGGAAATAATGGCAACTATATATATATATATATATATATATATATATATATATATATATATATATATATATATATATATATATATATATATATATATATATATATATATATAGGGTGACCAGATGGCTGAAGTGGAAAAAACGGACACCTCTCCCGTTACCTCCCCCCCTCACCTACGCATCCCCATGTATCCAAGTAAAAAAACGCACATGAAAATGATTAGATTAAGCTTCGCTAATTTTGAACACTAAGCTCAGCCTAGAGATTTTACGAAAGGCTCGCTAAATTCTTCGAGCTTTAATGAAAATCTATACGCTAGACCAAGTAATTGACCGAATTTTTGCGGTAAAAAAATTCAGACCATACGATTACCTGAACTTGCAAGATCTGCAACAACGAGTACACTTTTTTTCACAATAAAGCTCTCAACTAATCTAATCGTGATTAACGTTTGAAAAACATTAAGAATACTTACGAGTTCGTACGAGTTGGTTCTTTTGTTACGAACTGACTGCCCTGACTGCTGGGAGACTTTCACCTGTTATATAACTTATATATAGAAATACACAAACGCGCTATGTATGCGACAGTGTGCATATACATAACAAACCTAACAACTAGCTAGATGCAATTATGTCGCATATTTCTAGGGAATTTTGTCGTATTATGCGTGCTAAACTTATTGCGCGTCCTTTATACGTGTCGAGACAAACTGCGAGCGCGGGCGCTTTTGAATGTGAAGTTTGGAAACTCATTTCGGCAAAATTATAGGCGCAACCTATTTTTTCGCCAAAAACGCGAAAAATACGGATATTTTACAAAAAATACGGACTAACGGACACAGAGCTGAGAAAACGGACATGTCCGTATTAAAACGGACGTCTGGTCACCCTATATATATATATATATATATAATATAATATATATATAAATATATATATATATATATATATATATATATATATATATATATATATATATATATATATATATATATATATATATATAAATATATATATATATATATATATATATATATATATATATATATATATATATATATATATATATATATATATATATATATATATATATATATATATATATATATATATATATATATATATATATATATATATATATATATGGATATATACAGAGCTACCCAAATTGGAGTCTTCGCATCGGGATTTCGATAACGGTAAGAGATAAAAGGTTGGTTTAATGGAGACAAAGTAACGTATTTCAGAGGTTAATTATATGAATTTGAAAAATCCGTTCTAGCTTCTTTAGTTCCGGAGTTATATAGGAAAAATAAAAATTTCGAAATTCTTCTTTAGCCTATATCTTCTTATTCTACGAAGACTTTTTTGAAATTTTGCCACTTTTCCATAGAAACTTTTTGTAACTTATATATATAAATATTAAAATAAATATATATTATATATAAAATTTATATACAGGTATTGTACACATTATCACCCTCAGCCACCCTCAAACTTTTCATTTTCAAATACGGATCTGTATTTTTGAGAATCTATGATTTCCTTTTACACCTCAATATATCGTTTTAACTTTTAAACTGAACATAGTACATTTATTGTTATCATAATTAACGAAAAATATGGATCTGTATTTTTTTGTCCGAAACACGTGTCAACGGCTGCTTCCATATAAGCGGGCTATACCGATAATTCTGCTCTACTTGTTTAATACTTTCCCGCGACTAATTTCTTTGTTGTTGTTTATTTACTCGGTCTGAGATCTCGCAGATGGCATTAATCGCCTCCGTGGCAAAGTTTGACCAAATCTCCCAAACCGGAGAGTTCAAACAATAAGCCACAAATGTGTGATTGTCTTCCGTAGCAGGGGATTTCGTTTGTTGTGCTATTTTCATCTCCAAGTTTTCAATCCAATGCTTGGCTACGCCGTTCTGATGAGGACCAAAGAGTCCGAAACACGTGTTAACGGCTGCTTCCATATAAGCGGGCTATACCGATAATTCTGCTCTAATTGTATATATATATATATATATATATATATATATATATATATATATATATATATATATATATGTATATATATATATATATATATATATATATATACCTATATATATATATATATATATATATATATATATGTATACATACAATTGTCTTTTCTCGGCAATTCATTGAGTTAGAAAAATTGTTCCACTGAACAGTTAACGTTTCTTCACCAAAGACTTTCTCAAAACTTTTGAAGCATTCAAATTAATTTGGGGTTGATTTAGAAATCCAAAACCAGACAACTCTATTTCATTAATTCCAGCTGTGACCATCATCAGTTACTAATTACTTGCGATTCAGTTCAATATCAGCAGTCAGGTTTGCTAATATCAGATGGTAGGGGAAACCACAAAAACCTTTACCCACATTATGTATGAAATGGAATTTTGAATAATTGAAAAATCAAAACCAGAAAAACTACCAATGTTATATTAAATTTCTTGAGGCTGTGTCTTTTACTAATTGTATTCAGTCTAACACAGCATTCAGGTCTGCTTGTATTATATGGTAAGGGAAACCACATGAATTACCCAAGTAATGTACGAAACTGGTTCTTAATTACCTGTTTGATTTGAGGATTTACGTAATTACACGTAATTTCGACTATGTTCAAAGTTATAATTATTATAGAAAAAATTGGTGTTGTAGGTATATATGATTCATGGTGCTTGGGTGTTCTGAAGTAGTGGATGGTGTTAAAAAAATTAAATCCGCATATGAAGTTGGTCTACTACTAGTTTGTGTTTGTGCTTCAGTCTGTAGAATTGATTTTTGTGTGTTGGTTACAGTTGATGTAATGTTGTTTGTTAGATAAATTGACTCAAAGAACACCTAAGGAAGCTAGGTTTAGAGGGGGGCAGCACCTGCAGATTCTGCAAGGAACGTCCAGAAACACCCCACCATATACTGATGGAGTGCTATGCTGTGCACCATGAAAGACTGAACACACTGGGATCATACCAGCTGACTGTAGAAGAAATACCACGAATAGTCCTCCTTAAAATCCTCAAATTCCTGAAGGTATTGAGGCTTGAGGGGCTGCTGTAAAACGAGAACACATCGAGAAGCAGAAGAAGATGGGGCACAATAGATCTAATAAGGTCGCAACGCATCGGTCACCATCCACACCTACCAATACCAATACCAATAGATAAATTGAATCTGAAGGTATATATTGTAATTAAATCTTTTATATCAGTTCTATCATTTATGACATAAGTTGAATTCTTCGAATAAGCAACATTCCTAAATTTCTCGACATTTATGTTTTTTTTTTATTTTTATAATTTTGGTACAATGAAATTGTTGTAATTATGATTCTCATTATTTGAATGTATGATTGTGTTTTGTGATTTTGCATAGTTGTGTAATTTTAATCTTCATATATATATATATATATATATATATATATATATATATATATATATATATATATATATATATATATATATATATATATATATATATATATATATATATATATATATATATATATATATATATATATATATATATATATATATATATATTGTACGCGCTACAACATGAAAACCAATCTACTCTAATAACACAAAAGTCCCTAGATATAGGGACTTTTGTGTTATCTATGGTAAATTCACTTACCGGTGTCGTATTTTGTATCGTAAAATTTATCTTTTTGGAAAAGATAGGCGGCGTTTAGACCATGAGCTTCTGCTAACAAACCTTCGTGTCTCAAAAGAAAAGCTGAGCACTGTTGAGGTGCCGTCAGCAGCTTGTGAGGGTTCCAGGTGACAGAATCGGCCCTGAAATGAAAAATTCCTTGGAATTGGAAAAATGCACGTCGAAAAATTTATAGTAATTAATTCGTTGTTTCCATTAGGTATTGCGAAAGTAAAACCTGAAACTGATTATGAACAATGCAAGTGATTCTAAAAATGAAAATTATCTAACAAACTAACTAGTTGCTGATCTTTATCAATACCACGAGAGGCAATTACTAGAAATATATATATATATATAAATATATGTTTCTATAAATAAATATAACCTGACAGCAAAAAACTATTTTTTTTTTGCCGCAGGTAAAATACTTTATTTTTACATTAAAATAAAGTGTTTGTTTACTTCCGGAAATTGCTATGATAATGCATGGCTCTATTGACGGTTGGCGATAAATATAATTATTCAAGAGAGCCCTATAATAATTATTATTTTGCCATAATAGAAATACACTTATGAAGGAATAATAAGAACTTCTTGAATTTTGTAATCAAATATATTATTTGAGGCTGTTGTCAATCTATCTATTTCAAAGAGAAAAAACGATAATAAACCAATATCAAAGTCCGAAATGATCGTTGCGAATATTAACTTGCATCGTCTAATAAGTTACTGAAAATACTCAGAAACAAGAATTTATATTATTTTTCTTAAACGCTGAACTGGTCGATGTAAAAGGAAAATAATTTATTTCTAATGAGAAGCCAGTTTCAAGCAACATTATATCTAGTCACCATATCAACATCCCGTACAAGATAACGATGACGGCTATTAATTAGCAGGTAATAAACGACATCTTTACATGGATGTTGATACGATGAAATTGACGTTGTCTCTTGCTGACTTCTTAGCTATTATTACCGTAATATTTTAATCTCACTATAAAAAATATATCTTTGTCCGATTTTGATAAGTCCAACGGTAGTATCATCAGAAATCTGTTGTCAGAAATTTTGGCGCGCTAGTAATAAAAATGTTATAGGGTTTTTGTTTTTTTTTGCCCCAAGACAAATTTTTTCATGATTTTCTTGGATTTTACCATATAGGGTTTTTAATTCAAGCATTTAATGAGTACCTCATGGAAATAAATAAGGTATAATTAGTTTATGTATGAAAAAATTGAGAAAACATATCAATTTCATGTAAATTTTCTTTTATCTCTCGAAAACTATCAATTTCCGGAAATTGTAATAACGAGAACAAATGATCAGTATTTAATTATCTTTAAAATGAGTATATGAACATTATCATGTGAATTAATTTAATTTTGCGAAAGCCCAATAGATGATTCATGCCCTGCTTCTATTCGCATACCGAGGATTTTTTTCGTTCCAACTGCTACGCCCGGGACTTTATTTTATTCGGTATTGGTACTATATCATCGTTATAAAATTTATGTGTATTTTCGTCAACTGTATCTATATGACGTACAAATATTTCAATATTGTGAATACATTATATATATATATATATATATATATATATATATATATATATATATATATATATATATATATATATATATATATGGGACATTGTTCAAAACTATAAATTTAAAAAAAATTGACTTGATTTAACTAAAATTGGTATAATTTTCTCAAAATTCGTTTCGAGCTACTAATCCATTATCAAGAATTTTCAAACTGAAGCTGAAAATATAACAATATATCTATTTATAACTTTGATGCAGTAATATGAATAGATTGTTACATTTTCAACATTAGTTTGTGAACTCTTCATAATGGGTTAGTAGCCCGAAATATGTATATTTACCAATTTTAGATGAACCCAGCCAAGTGTTTCACTTTATTCAGTTAATAGTTCACAGGCAACAACAATTCAAATAAATAAATAAATATATATATATATATATATATATATATATATATATATATATATTATATATATATATATATATATATATATATATATATATATATATATATATATATATATATTTTATATTTATATATATTTTTTTATATATATATATATATTTATATATATATATATATATATATTTATTTGAATTGTTTCTGCCTGTGAACTATTTTTACCTTTTTGATAATTATTAGCAATATCAGGCTTGGTGAATCTCAAAAAAACTTAATTTTATTAAAAAGTTTACGTTTTTAATAAAATCGAGTTTTTTTTGAGATTCACCAAGCCTGTTATTGCTAATAATTATCAAAGAGTTATATATATATATATATATATATATATATATATATTATATATATATATATATATATATATATATATATATATATATATATATATATATATATATATATATATATATATATATATATGTATTTTTCGATGGATGGATGATACTGATGAGCCCCAAATAAGGGCGAAACAGGCTGTATATCATTTCCAATGATTGTGATAAACAATTTATTATTTCTAACATACACCGTCCAAGGTATATGGAGGCATTTCAATGTTTCGTGAACTCGTATAACCAGCTCCGCTAGGAGGTTTGTTTGATTAGTTTCAAATAAATGTCCTAGTTTACTTCATTATATATATATATATATATATATATATATATATATATATATATATATATATATATATATATATATATATATATATATATATATATATATATATATATATATATATATATATATATATATATATATATATATATATATATATTTATATAGGTACAGTATTTCTTATTTTTAATTTTTAGAGAAAACTATCCTTCTTAAAAAAATTTTCATCGCTTCAAAACCGCTGAATTAGTTATATTCTAATGCTTTCTTTACGTTCCATATACAACCAAATAGGTCGATTCAGTCCTAAAAATTACTTCCCGTAACCGTTAACTTGACTTCTATTCAATAAACTCTGTCCAGATTAATGACAATATTGTCATTACAAGGGTAAAAAATATTTCAGCCTATTTGGAGCAAGCAACACTTATACATTTTTCTCGTAAAATGAAAAATTAGAAAGTGTTTCCTCTATGCAACCCTGCAGGGATATACTGTATATATAAATAAGAGGCTATAATTACAGGTAAAAAAGATTAACTATTGATGTTGGAATTTCTGCTATGTACATGAAAGTTTAGCCGAGTGTTCTTGTTTAAAAAAGGGAATAACTATTCGATTAATGTGTATATTTAATTATATTATTAACGTATTTCACATTCCCTTGAACTATTCGAAGTAATTGTTAATAATACGACATGGGACAAATTACAGAGATATATTTCTGTATCATTTTTCATCGTACTTGGATCTTTTATGTATGTTCTGTCATTATGGTTACGTAATTTTATAGTTATTTATGTACCTAGTGCGTTATATAAATCTTTACGCCCGGAGGGAAACATTCGGCCCGAGGGATGAATGTTGCCCGATGGGCGTTTAGGATCTAGTAACGCACGTGGTGCATACAAGATTTTATTTTTCTCGAAAAAATTATTTTATTATAATGAAAAAGCGATTTTAAAATCGTTTCATTGCTCCTATCCGTTTTCCTTCTCATAGTAGGCATGTCATTTGTTGATATTTTGACGTTTGTGTATATTTTTGTCATCATATTTAGTGAATGTCATTGCTGCTTTCTTTGTGTAGTCTTATAGAAATAATGGAAATGAAAATGAATTTACCCAAGAATGTCATAGAAAATGCAGCCAAAGCTGCAAAAAATGAATTGCCAGAGAAATGCAGAGTCGTATACGACAAGGATTATGAAGTATTTAATCAATGAAATTTGCTTCATTTCTCCTCGTACAATTAGCGGGCGTTATGATCCATAACACCCGCAAATGCGGGCGTTATGGACGAGTGCATAATGAGTGTGTTTATAGCAACCATATCTAAGGTGAAATAAACATATAATATACCTACAAGTGAAAAATAAAATAATATATTTTTATTTGATTTTCATTGTAGGTACCTGCATGAATTAATTCTCTCTCGTAGGAATCTATTAAAAGATATATAAATATATATATATATATATATATATATATATATATATATATATATATATATATATATATATATATATATATATATATATATATATATATATATATATATATATATATATATATATATATATATATATATATATATGTATATATATATATATATATATATATTTATTTATATATATATATACATATACATATATTAGACAGATATTAGGGTCGATTCTATAAAAACTGGTTAAAAATTAAAGGCACGTTAAAAAATGTGTTTTTAACGTTCCGTTAATTGAATATAACCCAATTCCAATTCTATAACGTCAATATTTAAAGGATCCTTTAAAATCATTCATTTTAACGGTGGTGTTAAATGTGGTTGAATAAAGCAGTGTTGACAGATCGCTTTTGATTCATTTGAACTATTTAACTCGAAAAGTAGATCAATGATCCCCATTTCTAACCTCTAATAAAGTGACAGAACAACAGAATTTATAGTTATGTAACCAATTGTGATTTTTATTTAAAGGAATAAATAATATAAAGATATAATTTTTATATGAGTGCAATCACACCACATAACCCATTAGAATGAGGAAACTCTTCATTGAAAGTCTCCTGTACCCTATTTCTGTTTTCTCCAACAGGAAATATAATGTACCTATGTAATAAATGATTGACTATAAGATCTGTAACTTCTGCAATACTGCGACTGACCATTGGCTGACTCAATGCAATTTGATGAAGCTGACCTGTAGGTGTCTGGTAACTGCCATGACCAAGAAAATGCAAAGTACATAGTATGCGGAGATGTTTAGGAACAAATGTTGATCTTTGACTATCATGCATATGTTCAGATATTGAATGTATTATTAATTGACAAGTTTCTTTATCAAGTCTGAAAAGCTTAGTGAATATTTTATCAGGTAATTCGAAAGGATTTGAATTATCTCTCAAATTTCTTTGAATTCTCCTATACTGTTTCCTAAAAAAGATTTGATTTGTGAGTAACATAATAAGTATATCATAACCCCAAAATTAACTTACTTAACTGCGTTCCTATGATTTCGAATTTCTTCATTCATTAATAAGACATCAAATATCAAAGCCATTTCTATATTATTCACTTGAATTTAAATCGATTCGGTTGTATTTGTTAAAGTTTCCACTATCAAAAATGTTTTAAAGTCTTAGTCTATATAGGGTTTAAATTTTAACATATAGGGTCAATTCTATAAAAACTGGTTAAAAATTAAAGGCACGTTAAAAAATGTGTTTTTAACGTTCCGTTAATTGAATATAACCCAATTCCAATTCTATAACGTCAATATTTAAAGGATCCTTGAAAATCATTCATTTTAACGGTGGTGTTAAATGTGGTTGAATAAAGCAGTGTTGACAGATCGCACTTGATTCATGTGAACTATTTAACTGGAAAAGTAGATCAATGATCCCCATTTCTAACCTCTAATAAAGTGACAGAGCAACAGAATTTATAGTTATGTATCTTATTTGAAAACTTTAACCCATTGTGATTTTTTGAATCGTGGGTTGAACCAGGAAATCTGACATTCATATTAAGAATCATTTTGTTGGCATCACAAATAATTTGCGTATTTATGATGTAGTATCCTTTGCGACAGTAATATGGCGCAGCAGGATGCACAGCATGATAAACAGGAGGAGATATAATTTTTATATGAGTGCAGTCTATCACACCACATAATCCATTAAAATGAGGAAACTCTTCATTGAAAGTCTCCTGTACCCTATTTCTGCTTTCTCCAACAGGAAATATAATGTACCTATGTAATAAATGATTGACTATAACATCTGTAACTTCTGCAATACTGCGACTGACCATTGGCTGACTCAATGCAATTTGATGAAGCTGACCTGTAGGAGTCTGGTAACTGCCATGACCAAGAAAATGCAAAGTACATAGTATGCGGAGATGTTTAGGAACAAATGTTGATCTTTGACTATCACGCATATGTTCAGATATTGAATATATTATTAATTGACAAGTTTCTTTATCAAGTCTGAAAAGCTTAGTGAATATTTTATCAGGTAATTCGAAAGGATTTGAATTATCCCTCAAATTTCTTTGAATTCTCCTATACTGTTTCCTGAAAAAGATTTGATTTGTGAGTAACATAATAAGTATATCATAACCCCAAAATTAACTTACTTAACTGCGTTCCTATGATTTCGAATTTCTTCATTCATTAATAAGACATCAAATATCAAAGCCATTTCTATATTATTCACTTGAATTTAAATCGTTTCGGTTGTATTTGTTAAAGTTTCCACTATCAAAAATGTTTTAAAGTCTTAGTCTATATAGGGTTTAAATTTTAACATATATCGGCTAAAATTAAGCGTCTTCCGTTAATATTTTAAAGCTTATGATGCATACAGAATAGTAAAATGAAGTTAGCGGATAGTTTAATTTTTAACCATGCTTTAAAATTTAACAGTTGTTTACAGAATTGGCCCTATATCGGCTAAAATTAAGCGTCTTCCGTTAATATTTTAAAGCTTATGATGCATACAGAATACTAAAATGAAGTTAGCGGACAGTTTAATTTTTAACCATGCTTTAAAATTTAACAGTTGTTTACAGAATTGGCCCTATTTAGTGCTTATTGGGTCCTCCTGAGAATTGTTTATCTATCGTATTAAATTGCAACACTCATTCTTTAATGATATTCCAATAAGGACATTGATGGAATAGTCTTCTCCTTTTTAACATGGAATACCCATTCAAGAAAGTTTTTAAACGTGTACATAGATGAAGTGGCGACAGTATAATGTTTTATTAATGAATTTCTTCAGCACCTGAATGCTGCTATTTAAATTATGAGTATTTGAAAATAAATCTTGGAGACTTCGATAGTTAGTTCCACTTTTACACTGATCACGTCATGCCAATGTTACATTAAAATCGGAAAAAAGGACATTGTAAAACTTTGCTTCTTCGGATATACGGTCGACTCTCATTTCTTGAATTAGCACATGGAAGTACGCAGGTACTTAGTATTTCTACATAGGGTATGAGTAAATCATACATGCAGATTGAAATGTGTCATTTAATGACAATATTTAGCGATATTTCTATATGAAAGTAAATTTCAGAAATTCAAAAGATTATTGACATCAATATTTAGCATATACAGGGTGGGCCATCTATAACTTTCCACCCTGAATTTTGAGCTTTGGGACGGAATAACGAAAAAACGCTCGGACAGGTCAAACTTGTTGAAAGGGGGACAAATAAGGGTGTTCAAATGAGTTTGATTTCACTACCCCTCTAGCCGCAACCCCTAACAGCTCTCATTTTTTTTAAAAAGTCTGAAATAACTAAATGAATTCTCATTTTCAAGCAGCTTCTCCATCTCAATATCAACGAAATCTGTTATCGCCGCCTTATTTTTGCAATTTCTCGATCACTACGCGTATGCCAAACACATGTTGAAAATGCTGAAACCGAGACAATAACTGAAAACGTGAAAACAATAATATTTACAAAGTAAATCGTGCGCTTTCGTTTGAATTGAAATAATTGCTGTTAGGATAGCGGCTAGAGGGGTAGTGATGTCGAATTCATTTTTTGACCCGTCCGAGCGTTTTTTCCATCTCAAAGATCCAAATTCGGCGTGTGGAAGTTAAAATACACTCATGTAGGAAATTGAATTGCCTTTCCAACAAGGTGCTGTTCGACCCCTTTTCCCTATTCAAAAATGAGAGCTGTTAGGGATTGCGGCTAGAGGGGTAGTGATATCAAACTCATTTGGACACCCTTATTTGTCCCCCTTTCAACAAAATTTGACCTGTCCGAGCGTTTTTTCGTTATTCCATCCCAAAGCTCCATATTCGGTGTGGAAAGTTATGGATGGCTCATCCTGTATATGAATTTAAAACGCAGAACCTGCTAAATCTTCAAAAACCACGAAAAGACAATAAATCTCTACATACATATAGCAGAGGTTTTAGAAAACGGTTTAACTTAATCAACTTCACTCATATACAAATTTTTAACCCTAAAACTCAATTTGGAGGGAGTTTGGGGTTGAAAAAATTATTTTTTTTATGTCCATGCACCTTCAAACACGCCCAACAAGTTGAATTTAGGATATCTTGTTCATTATTAATTTGTACTTCTTTTGAAACATTTTCTCTAATGAACCCTCCGCCATTCCCTTCCCCAAAGTTCAGAGATGGCAACAATTTGACTGAATCAGAACAGAATCAGACATCAATAAAGTTCCAAATATCGTATTGTAGGATGTGAAACGACTCTCTCGCCTCACTAAGGACTTTGTAAACAGTATGGTCTATTATTTTATGGGAAAATGCGTCTAGAGAGCGCTTACGAGTGATTCAAAAATATTACATAGGACCACGAAGATGACGAGAATTGATTATTTACAGTTGCAGAATAAATTTTGGAGTATTTGCAAATGATTTCAATTCGTCTGGCTCAAGCCAAGTTGTCTCAGACCATATGGATAAAAAATAAGTATTTTTTAGAAACAACTGTGTTTTGAACAGACCTCTTCTACTGAAAATTTTGTAGGAGTTGTTGAATGAAGTTAACCATAAAAATGAAAGCAACCACATAAAGCTTATAATTGGTCATAAAATATTTAGATATCAAATCCACAGACAAATCATCTTGATTGAAAGTTTCTGCATGACGTTTGTGATGACCATCTTAATGTTCCAACATTAATGGCTTAAGGAATGATGGAAATGTTTTTGGCGTCGTGAACAATGAAAATATAACTATGTAGCTATTTATTATCCAAAAATATATTGCACTACTGCACTTTTGAAGTTTCGTTCATCTATAGATGTTTTTTAAGACTGGATAGAATCGGTGTATTTCTAACTATTATTAGATCTAACTATTATTAGATCACATTGGGGGTCCAAAAGGGAAAGGTACAAAAGGGGTAGGTACAAGTATTTGTATACTGTACTCAAACAATAGATTTACGTTCCAAATACCTGTAAATACGATCAAATACCCCCAAAGTAAAAGACTGTAGAAGTCTTATAATGACCCTCATTGTAAAAGTCTCTCATGGTAGTTGGAAAAACAACGATGTTACTCAGTTGTAACCAGAGGCGCCGACTTATAAAAAATATTGGGGTGGCTCTTGCCCCGGGAAATTTTCTTACTTTTAGATGAAAAATATAAAGTTTTAAAGTTTTTTTGAGCATTTTAGAGTCATATGATCAACATTAGAATACCGAAACCTCGACTCTCGATAACTCAATACTCTGGAAAAATCTTCACATAACATTTTTCCAACTGCAGACTCTTGTGCAATGTACTTTCTTACATCGCGCATGTTTTTTAAGACCAGTTGTTTTTTATTAGCGATATAGGCTAACATATTCAAGTATAAGCACAGTCTCTCAATCGTTTCAAGGTGGTTTTTATTTATTTATTTATTTATTTTATTTATTTATTACGAACATGGGGATACAGACAGGTACAAAGATACCCACTAGAGTATCCACAAATTACAAACCATATTACTCTAATAATTAAGAAATTACACCAAAAAAAAAAAAAAAGAGCAGTAAGTATTACTGAAATTAACATGAATTAGATATTAAAAATTAGAATTCAGAAGTCACCCCTGTGCCTCTTCAATGCACTTTTTATCCCAGAAAGGGACATTGAGAAAAAATCAACATTATTCTGTATTTTATTACTAAAACGATTTATACGGCAGAGGGGCGAATTCTGTGCCGAATAAGTATTTCTTAGCGGTAGGTGAAACAACTCACTAGCCCTTAGAGACCTCTGGGGAACATTTATAAAGATATGCGCGAGAACAGCGGGGTTGCTTATCAAACTGTTAACGATCTTGTACAGGAAAAGCACATACGAAATAATTCTACGATCAAACAAAGAAATAATGCCAAATTGATCCCGCGCCAGGGAATAATCACCATTGGGGATTAAATAATTGGTTTTATAAGAAATAAATTTTAAAAATTTATTCTGGACCTTTTCCAGGCGGTCTATGTATACCATCTGTCTTGGGCTCCAGATAATGCTGGCAAAAATTAATTTACTGAGGACAAAAGAGTTAAATAAACATAAAAGCGATCTAACATTTCTGAATGACTCACACTTCCTACGGATGTAACCCAGCATCCTAGAAGACAAGTTAACAACGGAATCGATGTGTAGATCAAAAATGAGTTTAGGATCGAACATCACTCCAAGATCTTTTGCAGAGGCGACTTTCTGAAGAGATACATCTCTTATGCAATAAATGTGGTCTACCTGATTCAAGTTTCGCGTGAAGGTCATAGAAATGCACTTGTCCAAATTTAGAAATAAACAGTTCTCATCGCAGAAACCAGCAAGACGGTCAAGGTCATCCTGCAGCTTATCACAATCTTCAGGGTTAGTTATAGAAGTGTAAACCTTTAAGTCATCCGCGTAAAGCAGGAAATCACAATGACGGAAGCAATGCCTGATTTCATTAATATAAATAATGAAAAATAAAGGTCCCAGATGTGACCCCTGGGGTACCCCAGACGAGGTAACAAATGATTTTGAGCAAAATCCCTGGATTGAGACGAATTGTGAGCGATTTTTGATGTAAGATTCAACCCATCTAAGAAGACATCCACCTACACCGACTCCAGCCAGACGGCTCAGCAAGATGTTATGACTGATTTTATCAAAAGCCTTGCTGAAGTCGGTATAGATAGTATCAACTTGAACTCGTCTGTCCATGTTGCTGTGCACGAATTCGGTAAAAATAAATAAATTAGTTTCTAAAGATCGGCCTGGGAAAAACCCGTGCTGCTCCGAAATTATTATGTTTTTCACTAATGCAAAAATATATTCGTATACTAGTTTTTCCAGTAGTTTAGGCATGATCGAAATTTTACTTATAGGACGATAATTCTTAACATCATTTTTTTTACCACTTTTAAAAATCGGGACGACCATGGCAGCCTTCCACCTTATCGGAAATTCGCCCAAACTCAAAGACATATTGAAAATAATTGTTAATGGGACGCACAAAGATGAGGCACACTTTTTTATAAAGACAGAGGGTAAACCGTCAGGGCCAGCACCCTTTTTAGAATCTAGGCTCTCTAAAATTCTAAGAATGTCATTCTCGTTAAAAACAATGCTCCTCCGCAAACCAACACCATTCGTGTATACAGAGGAGGCGCCGGGATCGAACCCGAAGACTTCCGGAACGTAAACGCTTTCGAAATATTCCGCAAATAAATCGCTCATTTCGGGTCCACCGCTTGCACATCTGTCACCCCAGTGAATCTCGCTGGGCAACCTACTAACTTGTTGTTTTTTAACAGAGACATAATTCCAAAATCTTTTAGGATTATTTATCAAGTCATCCTCCACTGAGTGGCTATATCTCAGAAAATCGTTCCTAATTAAAATTTTACTTCGCATTCTTAAAGTTTTAAACAAAGAATAATCGTTAGCGTTTTTATATTTCTTCCATTTTTTATGTATATTATTTTTTTGTTTAACAGTTCTTACGGTTTCCTGAGAATAGAATGTAGGAAAATACTTATTTTTGGTATAGGAGGGTACATGTTTTTGCTTAATGCTATCTATTTTATCATAAAAAATATCTAAGCATGTATTTAGTGACACATCATGAAACAGCAAAGCCCAATCGGTGTCAGAAATTTCCCGATTCAAATTAACATAATTTGCTTTATTAAATTTATAATAGGTGTTACAATTGAATTTTAAGGGTTTACTTATGCTAAGATCCAAAAGGAATTCGATGCATGGATGGTGCGTATCTTCCGGCACAAGAGGGCTCGTACAACGACCGATCTCACTAATAATGAATTTATTACATAGTATTAAATCAAGTATTTTGTTATTTGAATTTAGGACAGAATTAAACTGCAACATATTTTGAAAAGAGAAAGTGTCTAATACTAATGAGTACTTAGCCTCGACATTCAAGGGTTCCAAATAACTGTTCTTATCAAGTAGTACCCACTGCGTGGATGATAAATTGAAGTCTCCACAAATTAAAATGATATGGTTTTCCCTTATATGCAAAGTACTTAATTTAGTAGAGAAACTTACGTAGGCACCGATGTCATTAGGAGGCAGGTAAACACAACAAATAAACAATATTCTACCTTCAGTTAGTTTTACACTTATCCATATATCTTCCGCATCACTGTGATATTCAGGCACTAAAACTGCATTATATTTATTTTTCACTGCAATGAATACACCACCCCCATCAGATTTTGAGACAAACTCAGTTGATTTTTCAAACTTTTTTTCACCTCTGTTCACTGATAGCAAGTACTCTTGGTCAACTGCAATGCCCTGTGTGAGTCCAATTGATGCAAACCGCTCAATAATACAAGATTGCACCGTTTCACAAACTTCAATGTAAAGAGCTTTGTAGTATTCCTTTGAGGTTTTGAAAGTGTGCGGAGAGCTGGCTTCGTTTGTTTCATTTTTCTTTGGTATACGTCGATTCCGAGGAAAAAAGGAATCATCAACTTGTGAAGGTTTTCCTTGCAAAACTTTCACTCCTTACAAATCAAGACCTCATATATTTTTTACAGATCAGCAACACTTAGATGAAGTCATTGGATTTTTTCATTGACATCCTCTACTGTGTTCAATGCATGGCAATAAAGAAGTAAGAAAATAAGTCTTGAATCGTAACATTGACTCAAGGAAGCGTGCACATTTGTAACCTGCCTCTGTTTTGACCTCTGGGGACATTTTGTGATTTTACAAAGCATAAACTAACTAACAATTTTCTAAATTATTGGGGGGGCTCTGCCCCCCCAAAAATATTTTTGAGGGGGCTCGGGCTCCCTCAGGCCCCATGGAGTCGGCGCCTATGGTTGTAACATGCATATGGACGACAGTTCGAAACTGCAGTACGTAGGTAATGCAAACTTTATAAATTGTTGGATTCTCCATACGTAGTAAGTATACTAATTGTGTTTCATTATCAAAAACAATCAATATTATATTAAAACAATGGTTAATAATAACAATTTACACATTTATTAAAAGTAATAACGCATGACGCACGTTTCGGTGGAACTTCAACTTCTTCGGATGCTAATGGCTAACTATGATTCTCTGTTATATCAAAAACAAGAAATGACAAATTGTGTAGAAGGGGTAAATACAAAGATGGTTACAAATAATTATTAGAATAGGAAAAACCAATTCTGAACTGCTAGTCAGGTAGTTCGGTAATTTTGAAAAGATTAAGAATCGATCATACTCAAGCCCCCTTCTTAATCTTTTCGAAATTACCGAACTACCTGACTAGCAGTTCAGAATTGGTTTTTCCTTTTCTAATAATTATTTGTAACCATCTTTCTACTTACCCCTTCTACACAATTTGTCATTTCTTGTTTTCGATATAACAGAGAATCATAGTTAGTTTGCCATTAGCATCTGAAGAAGGTGAAGTTCCACCGAAACGTGCGTCATGCATTATTTCTTTTAATAAATGTGTAAATTGTTATTATTAACCATTGTTTTAATATGTTTATTAATTTACACCAAGTATCGGCCCAATCAATCCAAATATTAATATGATACTCTCTCTTCCGTGCAGACATGGCGTACCTCTTTCCACTCAATCTGAATCGGGCATTGAGAGGACACTGCTACAAGCTGGCCAAAGAGAACTTCAGGACAACAGTGAGGAGCAACTTTCTCCCCAACAGAGTCTTCGAAATCTGGAATCGGCTTCCCTCTGAGATTGTGTTATCGCAAACGGTGAATACCTTCAAGAACTCTCTGGATAGATGGTCTGAACTTCATCGTTAATAAATTTAAATAAAGTAAATTTAATTTCAATTTCAGCTCATTTGATTTGTTACTCAGTTTATATGTTTGTAACACTTCTCGAATTCTTCCTTAGTTTCAATTTTATGTTGATATTTTTGAGTTTATAGGTTAACCTTAACTCTCAACTTTTGTAATAATAATAATTGAATTCACAGTTGTGAGAGAATACAATTAATATTATAATTTTTTATGTAAGACCTGTACCACCTCTGGTATCAGATAAAGTTTTTTTGTACCTACTTGTGATGACTGATCCAATAGAAGAACAATTGTTAACTTTATCAAATCAAATCTTCAAATCCAACTGTTTATTTTGCCATATTACTCAAAACCAATTCTAATTACAATTTAACTTTAACTTTAAGTATTTGACAAAAATGGACTTCCTCGCAACTATAAAAACCGGTAGCATTTGTCCCGCATAAAAGTAAGGCAAATGGGACTAATGCCTGAAAAAAAATTAAACTTAGAAACTAAACCAAAAAAAAAACAGGAAACAAAAGAAAAATTAACTACAGGACAGGAGTTATTCAGGGGGGCAGCTAAAGGAATGAGTTTGGTCGTTGGTCAACCCACTTTATGTTGTATGATGGGACCTATATTTAATCCATCATTAATTCATACCTACTCGTGTTTATGATAATCTGTATTTGAAATGATATTATATTTAATGTTTTGATTTAATTATCTGTATTTTTGACTAACAAGTAATACTTTCATTTAAAATGAAATATCTCTTTATGCTTGTATTTTCTATGATTTATGCATGTATATTATATCTGAATCTGCAAGTATAATTCAAGCGTCATTACTGCTAAGTGATTAATCAAAGGACAGCAAATTCTAACAACTTAGACATAAACCATTGGTTGGCATTTACAGAAATTTCACAATTATTCACAAATATTCGCCATATTAGGGCAACAATCTGTTTCGATTATGATGTGAAAGCTTCTTTACCAAAGCCTTTTCATATAAATATATACAGTGTGAACCATTCTCAATGGAAACACTCCTGTAAAATTTGGAGTTGTAAACCGATTTCAACCATTTTTTTTAAATATCATGCACTGAAAGGTCTATCTTGGGACAAAATTTGAAATGTTAATTACAATTTCCAGGGCAAAATACGATATTTTTTCTCAGTGGAAATACGGGATTTTTCATTAGCGATTTTTTTATTGACAAAATTACCACGCCACTGGATACAGATATTTTACATGATGAATTAAATATTTTTTATCTGCCTTTCGTTCCAAAAAGCAAATTAACTTTTTTTTTCTGTACTTACCTTTCTATTCCGTCTAACAATTTTCTGTACTTTTGTGACATTAAGGCGCCGCCTCCCCAGGCAGCGTCCACATGCATCCACAGTCCGTATCTCTCGCAAATGTCAGCTATTTCGTTTAGCGGATCAAAGGCGCCCAAAACGGTGGTGCCGGAAGTAGCGCTTACCATGAACGGAACAGCACCTTCTTCCATTGACTGAAGTATTTGTGCCTCTAGATCGGCCGTGTCCATTTTTCCTCGCGCGTTTGTTTTTATACAGTACACGTTGTCTGATCCTATTCCTTGGAAGGAGGCCATTTTTTTGATTGAGTAGTGAGCATCTTCTGACGTGAATAATACCAATCGAGGGTGGGAGTACAGCCCTTTGTTCTGAAAAGAAGTTTATGATCAACAGTCTTCACTAGAATAATTTCGCGCAATTTATATGTAGATAGAACCAATCTTATGTTTCGCTAACAATCTTGACATTATCAGGTGTTCATGATAACAGGATCATTAAAAAGAATTTTTTAAATCGTTCTCCGTTCGTTCATTCTATGTAGATTATATTATATCAGTCTAGACTAGATTAATAGATGTAACTTTTCCAGCAATCATGTTAAAAAAAGTTGGAATGATTCAACATATACCTAGAGATGACGATTACAAAAATGGATACACTAGAAATAATGGCATAATTACGATATATCGCAGCATACATAAAATAGGGCATTTAAAATCTATAGCGACATTGAAGAAGATAAATAGTACTTAAATCCAAAAAAGAAACGCTTGAGCAGCAGAGCGCCCCTCACTTAGGTCATATTTTCCCCTCCATATTTTTCTTTTTTTACATAAAAATTTTTAGAGGCCTAAGTTAATTTGAAGGGACTGAAAAGACATACGAAATCTGAAACACCCGAAATTTCAATATACTTATTGAGTCGATTGAATAAATTGACACCCAATTGGCAAATTCAAATCAAAATATACGAGTTGACCATGTTCAATTTGTCAAACTGCATAAAGTGAATGAGGAAAATTCTTCAATAATTAAACAAATTATCAAACAACTTTCCAAGGGAGCTGGTTATATTTATTCAAGTTGGGTAGTACAACTCACCAGCTCCCTTGGCAAGTTGTTTGATATTTCTTTTTATTATTGAAGAATTTTCCATGTTCACTTTACCCAATGGGCACTTTCACGACATCAAATCCAAATCCTGAACCAGCAGAAGCTGTAGGGGTAATTTAAACTTCAAAAACCACAAAAGAATGATAAAAGACTACCTAAGAATGGCAGTGGTTTGAAAAAGAGTTGAAACTACCAAAAGGCATTTGCTTAACACCAACTCAATCCGCGTACTGAATGTCAATTCTATAATTCCATCTGAAGGAGATGTAGAGGTGCGTAAAACCAAAAAAATAAATGCTTTATATAAAAATGACCGGGGTAAAAAGTAATATCTACCACGAAAACGCACTTTCTTAGCATCAACTCAACACACTTACAAATTTTCAACTCTATTTCTATTTGGAAAAACCCTCCAAAATGTCCCAAAATGTCCGCTCATACAACTTACCGCCATTCCATTGCCCAGAGTTCGAAAATGCTTAAAATTTAACTGAATTGTCCGAAATTTTGATTGAAATTTTGAATTTGGCCTGATAAAGACCGCTGGAGATAACAATATGCACAGAGGAAATATATATATATATATATATATATATATATATATATATATATATATATATATATATATATATATATATATATATATATATAGAATTATATGGGATAAGAGACAATCAACTAAAACTCTTAAAAAGTTATCTGACAAATAGAAGACAAAGAGTAATGATAACAATTGATGGAAATAATATTACTTCTTCAGAAAAAACCATTAATCTGGGTGTTCCCCAGGGAAGCATACTTGGACCCTTACTGTTTATCATTTATATTAATGATTTTCCCAATTTTGTGTCTGAGGTTCGTGATTGTGTCATATATGCGGATGATTCTAACCTATTGGTAAGGGCAGGTGACATGAGCAATGTGACACAAGACACAAATGATGCTATGAATATGGCAGAGATTTGGTGTGAAGACAACAAATTGGTACTAAACAAACAAAAAACCGAGTGTGTTGTTTTCACCACCAATAGATCAAATATTGACATTCCAGACAATTTCTGCCATGGAAACTTTCCTTTTGATATAAAGGACTCTACTAAGTTCTTTGGGCTTCATCTAGACTCTCAACTCAAATGAAATAAGCATGCTTATGAGCTTAACAAGAAACTATGCTCAATAATCTACAGTCTTAATGTTCTAAAACATCATGTAAATCTCGATGTTCTGAAAATAATTTAACATGCAAACTTCCAATCAGTGCTATCATATGGATTGATTTTCTGGGGAGGCAGTGGATATGCCAGAAGAATCTTCATCACTCAGAAATTAGCGTTGAGAACAATGCTGCATCTGCGATATAGAGACTCATGTAGAGGATTATTCAAACAGAATGACCTGTTAACGATCGTTGGTCTTTATATTTATGGCTGCCTTGTTTTTCTCTATAAAAATCAACAATATTTTGAAGAGTTTGAAAATAAGAAAAACACAAGGAAAACAACAGCATATCTATATCCTCTGAGGACACTGAACCTGTCCCAAAAAAATACACAATATATGTGTCTAAAATTTTTCAATTCACTGCCTCTCTCTATGAGGAAAATATCGAGCCTTAATAAATTTAAAGCCGAAACACGCCTGTTTTTGTTGCAATGCGAACCTTACAGTATGGATGAATACTGGGACTACTGTAGGAAACACAAGACTTGTTGTTTAGCTTTAGGCTTTAGGCACACTGAAATTAAGTTTAAGATTTTTTTCTTGACGGCTGACCTTTTGTTGCTTTATTATTATGTGTAATAATGTTGTAGCAATTTTGTCAATAAATGGTATTATTATTAGTATTATTCTTATATATATATATATATATATATATATATATATATATATATATATATATATATATATATATATATATATATATCTATATATATATATATATATATATATATATATATATATATATATATATATATATATATATATATATATGTCACCGGAAGATAATAAGATCCGCAAGTTTAGAAATTTCCTAGGAAATTTATAAAATTTGGTAGGATTCTAAACGGGAGCTAAATTGTATTGTTTTACGCCCTCATTTTCGCAAATTTATCAATTTACGACGTCTCGTGGTAAATTTATAAACTAACGGATATCCATTCGTAAGATTCTAAACGGTTCGACCAATCACTGAAGAGCTTTTAATTTTACGCTTCTTTAAAATACGGCCAATAACACACTGCTCTCTAATTGGTCGATGTTGACAGTCTATCATTTTAATGACATTTTCAAATTTTTCCTCAGTCCATTCCGACTTCTTACTATTTTGGTAATGGCCACTATAAAACTTTAGTAGCTCTGTGGTAAATTTCACTTCGTCAACAAATTTTCTGGCATTTACCGCACTATCTTCACCATTTTGTCTGTCCACAGCTTCTAGGTCGCTCATTATGGGTCTAGTTTAGTAACCTTAGAAAAATTAAACTATTTTCACAGTTTCAACACAGTTACAACAACAAAAACACACGAGCAACCGGTTTGTTTATGTTCCGTGCCGGGGAGAGGAAGGAGATGGAACACGTGACTTATTCAACCAATCAGAGTGCACATGGCGTTTGGTTATTGCTTACTTATCATTTTACGCGTGAGTTCGGTAAGTTTATCAATTTGCTAAAATGAGACGTAAAATAATACAATTTATCTCTCGTTTATAATCCTACGAAGGTTTATAAATTTCCTAGGAAATTTATAAACTTACGGTTCTTATTATTTTCCGGTGACATATATACTTATTAGTCTTTTTTTTATCAATAACAGACAATTTCAGTTTGAAAACTGACTTTACTAAACAGTTAATGTTTCGTCACGAGATTCTTGACTATCTATAAACTTTTGAAAAATTAACGCAAATAAGTAACAATACAACATAGATAATATAATAGAATTCAAATATATATATATATATATATATATATATATATATATATATATATATATATATATATATATATATATATATATATATATATATATATATATATATATATATATATATATATATATATATATATATAGTTGTTTAATATGGAAGAAGAAATCTTTTAGATAATATGTTAAACAAATCCTTTTAGTGTCCTGATGAAGGCTCGAATGTAAAGCCGAAACGTTGACTATGAATAAATGAAGTACATTTGAACTGGCCTGTTGTTTCAACCCGTTGAATCCTCTTATCATTCTTGTTTTGGTTTATCACGTACGGGGTTACTTTTTCCGCATATATACAGGGTGTCGCACCAGGAACTGAATCAATCGATATAGAACAAAGTACGGATCAGAAAATTTTGAAAATTTAGATGATTACTAATGTCGGTGTGGTCAATCCAACTAAAATAATTACAAGCAGCTGTCACTTCCGCTTATAACGGAAGTCGATACCAACTTGCTTATTTCAAATGAAACACCCTATATACTTTAGGGTTTTCGAAAAAAGCATAAAATTCTGAGTCGAAAATATAAAGTATACCCTATGCCTAAACCTAGCCGTTCCAGAGATATTTGACATTTTATAAAAAATTTGACAGGTGCAACAAGATACTCATTTGCTTCTTGTCACGTGAAAAGAACACAAGAACTACGTCCTGCAACTAAAATTAATTCAATAATATCATACCAAGTGTTCCGTTTTTCACGTTACATTTGGTCAACTTCGAATCGCGAAAACTTGTTTAGGTCAAATGGAACACCCTGTATTCTTTTACGTCAAGTTGTGTAAATTTAAATTCCCTTTTTTCTGATATAGCATTGTGGGGCTTAAGGTTACAACTCCTTGAAATATTTGTGATTTTATTAGAAGTTCATGAATTGTTGTAATCATTTCATCAAAATAGCCAAGATTAGAAACAATCAGTCATTATCTTATGTCAAAAAATGCCAGCACGTTTAAATTATACCCACGAAGACTTTTTAAATTTGTTTATTATTTATGGAGAATGTAATAAAGTAATATCAAGAACTTGCAGCACATTAGCTACTCGATATTCAGAAAAACGGAAAATAACACTAACACTGTAACATTCGTATTAATCGAATTGAAGATATGGCATGAACTAAAATAGTAGAGATAAGATCAATTTGAAATATCATTTCATTTTAATTTAATAAAATGCTCAAAATTCCGCCCTCGAACCTCGACACATTTTTCGCAACTTCGGATTAGTTCCTCATGGGTAGCTCTTTCTAATTGAAATCCTGTGATATGTTTTTTGAAAGGCATTTCTTACTCTCTGCATACAATCTGCAATGGTTGTTAATGGACTCTCATAAACTTTATTTTTAATAGTTCCCCAAATAAAATATATATTACTTTATTACATTCTCCATAAATAATAAACAAATTTAAAAAGTCTTCGTGGGTATAATTGAAACGTGCTGGCATTTTTTGACATAAGATAATGACTGATTGTTTCTAATCATGGCTATTTTGATGAAATGATTACAACAATTCATGAATTTCTAATGAAATCAGAAATAATTCAAAAAGTTGTAACCTTAACCCCCACAATGCTAATATCAGAACAAAGGGAATTCAATTTTACACAACTTGGCGTAAAAAAATACAGGGTGTTCCATTTGACCTAAACAAGTTTTCGCGGTTCGAAGTTGACGAAATGTAACGCGAAAAACGGAACACTTGGTATGATATTATTGAATTAATTTCAGTTGTAGAACGTAGTTCTTCTTGTGTTCTTTTCATGTGACAAGAAGCAAATGAGTACCTTTTACAGGAAGAAAGTTATACCGGTTCTTGTAAACCGTTGCACCTGTCAAATTTTCTATAAAATGTCAAATATCTCTGAAACGGCTAGGTTTAGGCATAGGGTGTTCGTCACATTTTCGACTCAGAATTTTATGCTCTTTTCGAAAACCCTAAAATATATAGGGTGTTCCATTTGAAATAAGCAAGTTGGTATCGACTTCCGGTATAAGCGGAAGTGCCAGCTGCTTGTAATTATTTTGGTTGGATTGGCCACACCGACATTAGTAATCATCTAAATTTTCAAAATTTTCTGATCCGTACTTTGTTCTATATCGATCGATTCAGTTCCCGGTGCGACACCCTGTATATATATATATATATATATATATATATATATATATATATATATATATATATATATATATTGCACTTTTGTGATTTTCAGCTCTTTTGCCTCAATAGCGCTACACTTCGCAGGTACTCTATCAGAACCGTATCTTGACATGGTTCACGAAATTTTTTTACAATAAAGTTGATTATTTTCATCTTCGTAGTTTAGTTTGCTATTAAAGAGTATTTTTTTGAAACTATAATTTATTCCGTTCGAATTGCATCTAGATGAGATGCACTTCTCTGAAAATACTTCTTCAGTAACGGAGCTCTGATGCTCACTGTTTTTTTTTTAATATTGAAAAGGTTTAGTTTTCACCCAGAAATGCAAAAGTTTTTATACCTCATCAATTAATCATTTTTAATACGTTTTCTTCTCTTTCAATATATTTCCTTTTAATATGTTTGCTTCTATGAATGAGTGAAAATTCAGGGAATAGGTACTAGCGTGTAAGCACAAAATGATTAAACTAAATCTATGATGAGTATATGAAGTAATTTCGTATATGGTTAAGTTGATATCTACAATCTGAATTCCAAAAAAGTATAGACAGGTTACACAAACTGGTTTCAATAAAATGATTGATTAACCAAAGAAATAAAATATGTATGTATTCCAAGTATGTATAATACATAAATCATACTTCAAATCATGTCTGCATTCTCGTTTAATAATTATTACCGATAAATTGATTATTATTCTAGGAATATTCAATTAAATAAATTTAGAATTTCACGTTCTTATTATTTCGAAAACTGTTAAATTAGCCTTGGTTAAATAACCGTCAATCCTATGATCAGTTTTATTTAATAACTCACTAATAGAAAATAAGCAAGGTTGAGGGACCTTGGCCGATAGCATTTAGGAAATGTTTCAATAAAGGAAATTTCGATTATATTTGATAAAAAAGATATTCGCATAATCTATGGTGAAGTCAGACTGAAGACAAGTTTGAATTTTGTTAGTTTTGAATTTATAGCTTCGTAACATTTCGAGAAACGATAAATTCTGGTAATTTCCTATCTTCGTCTGAAAGTAGTCCTTTAATTTGTAGCAATTCCGTTGAAGAATGAACGTCATCAAATGAATCCGGATATAACGTGAGATCAAATTGACGACAAAAAATATATATAATCAAATGTGGAATGACATTTTATAATTCCTGTATGAACTCAGTTCTTACATGTATGAATCCAATATGGGGGTGTACTTCAAATAAAAACAAGGATAGAAGGAAAATATTGCAAAATCCGGTCATCAAAAATGTTTTCACTCTCGCTTGCGACACTAATTCAGAATCTTTATGCAAAAACTTTGAAATATTATCACTTATAATATCACAAGAGCTTCGAAAATAATCGATTATACTTCCGAGTCACGAGAAGTATATTGCGAAACATCCACCAGAGCGCAGCTCGAGGGATGTTTTAAGAAAATACGTCGAGTGACGAGGTCAGTATAATCGATTATTTTCGATTGCTCGAGTGGTATGCGTTACGATTATATAACGAATTAATAGTATATTATGATATTAGGAGAATAAGTGATACTTTAGGAGGCTCCGTGGCGGAGAGGTTATAGGTAGCGCTATGCCATCTTCGTTGACGGAGTTGGTGGGTTCGATTCCCACCGTATTCCTGGGTGTTTGTGTGCGTTCTGAGTTTTCAGTGGTTCCCCTCATTTAGTAATTTGATGGCTAATGTCCATAGATGATGAAGCCAAATTGTACGGGGGTCGGGCGGTGTGAGAGGGCACACGTCCCACCTCTTTTTAAAAAAAAAAGAAAAAAAAAAAAGTGATACTTTATGTGCTGAGCGTGGATTGTCTGACTCACTACGTTCGTCAGACAATCCATGCGAAGCACATAAAGTATCTTATTCTCCGAATATCATATACTATTTTTTTCTTCACACGTGCATAATTTCATTCGAAATAAAACAATAAAAGGAAACGAATATTTTAATAAAGATAACAAGATTGAATCTTTAACTTATTTCACTGTATATTGCCTTTTTCGTATCGTTGTCATGGATACGTACTTGTTTGACATCCATTAAAACAAATATTTCAAATTCGGTGAAGAAAATGAGTTTAGAAATGTGAAATGATCCTCCCGAGGTGGTAGAGGCAGCTAGAATAGCTATGCAAAACTTGCTGCCGACGAAATCTGCTGCAGTATATGAAGCTGCGTTTGTCAAGTTCAACAAATGGTGCAATGGAAAAAAAGTAGTGCAATACTCTGAGAACGTTTTGTTGGCATATTTTACCGAAATGGCACTGAAAATGAAGAGTTCTAGTTTGTGGGCTCATTATTCAATGATAAGGTCTGTGTTGAATTTGAAGCATAATGTGAACATTGAAAAATACAACAATTTGCGTGCATTTTTAAAAAAGCATCAGGAAAAGCAAGGAAATCTAAGCCAAAGAAATCGAGAGTCTTGTCAAGGGAACAGTTCAGCAAATTTTTGTTTGAAGCCCCAGATGAAAAGTATTTGGCGATGAAGGTAATAAAATTACATTTTGTTTGTTTCACATTGTGCTAACCAACACTTAATTTTTTAGGTAGGTAGTTTTGATTTTTGGAATATCTGGGGCATGTCGTTGCGATGAACTAGTGAATATGACAGTTGATGATCTTGAAGATATGGGTTCTTTGCTGCTAATAAACATTCCCAACACTAAAACTAATAAGAGTAGAACCTTCAACATCCTGGGTGATGAATATCTGAGCAAATATAGAAAGTACGTTAATTTGCGCCCTGCCGATTTTAGGGAACGACGTTTTTTTTTTTGAAATATCAAAATGGGAAATGTTATAAAACTGTTATGGGTATCCATAAAATTGGTAGTGTAGCAAAAGATGTGGCATTGTATCTGAAGATTCCAAATTGGAAAGAATATACAGGGCATTGCTTAAGAAGAACTTCCGCAACAATGCTTGTTGATAGTGGGGTGGATATCACTACGCTGAAAAGGCACGGGGGTTCGAAATCTGATGCAGTTGCCGAAGGGTACACCAAAGACTCTGTGCAAAGTAAAACCAAAATTGCTAAGAGAATTTTTCAACCTAGCTCCACGGAAAATCTCGAACAATCTTCATTTAATGAACCCGATATAAGTAATGGATTTGTCAATGCCGTTCACTCTGGAAAAGTTGTTATGAATAGTACTGATATTGCAAGAAGTGGAGGATTCTTAAATGATGCAAATCTTCATAATTGTACTTTTACTATAAATATTACGAATAAATAATAAATACCATTGTGAATAAATTCATAGTACTATAATGTGTTTATACGCTTAGGAGTATAAGTACTTATACTCCTAGTCATATAAATCACACTTAATGTCATTGAGGAACGTCACAAAAGTTATCACTTATATGACGTTTGAAGAAAAAAATATTAATTTTCATTGACAAATGCAAAACACCGTCAATATGAAAATATTCACATTTTGACACGAGGCGAAACACCAAAACGATTATATCACGTCGTCAAGGGTATATTCACTCATCAATACACAGTAACTATGTAAAATTCACGGATTCTATTGGCTTATTCATACATGAGTTATATAATCTATAAAAAATCTGGAAATATAAGAGCAAAACAAGTTGATCTATAAGATAAATAAGAAAAACTTGTGAGCAGCAGAGCTCCATCACTAAGGTCGTATTTTGCGAGCGAAATGCATCGCGTCGAGATGCGATTCTAAGGAATTTAATTGTGTATTGAAAAATAACGCTTGAATACCAAACCGAATTAAAATGTAGAAAATAATTTATTTTATTTTAAAAAAATATTAGCAAAGTGCATCGTGGTTGAGGAAGTTGAAACCAACGAAGGAACGTACCTCAACATCAACTCAATCCACGTACGAAAGAACAACCCCAGATTGCACTAAAAGTGCATCGTGTACTGATAGCGAAGCAGGTCAAGATGCGATTTGAACTTGCGCAGGGCAGCGCGATACTTTCGTTTTTCGACGAAGAAAAGGTACTAAATTTCAGCTCATTTTACATGATGGGAGCTGCTGGAGATGCCAATATGTACCGGGAAAAAAATAAATGAACATACATATATACCTAGGTATATATCAAACATAAACAATTTTTCGAAACTCCAGGTCTAGGAGGTCTGAAACTATTCCCGCACCTGACTACTCTCTTTGAAACACTGCAATAGTAAATATTTTCGTGGAAAATACGACTAAAAAGTAGACTTGGCATTCCTGAACTTTAACTGATGCTGATAACGGATAATTCTCGAAAGTTTTATTCCAGCAATAGATAAATATATATACAGGGTTGGGATAAAGTATGGAACCAAGTGAATATCTTTTAAACGAAAAGGACCATATTTATGAAATTTTGAAGGGAAGTGCAATGGCGCAAAATGCATCTGATGTTTATTACTTACTACATATGCATACACACAACATCAATTTGTATATTAGAACGTTCGGTAATGTAAAAAACTCAAAAGAAGTTGAAACTTGCGATAATTCCTCGTGTATACAGATTTTTCACTCTAAACCCAGTATGTGCGAATTCGAAATCCCAAGCTCTCTCAACATCTGCAAAGATATAAAGGAGGTCCCATATGAATTAAAAAAGTTGAGGGTATTTCCAGAAGTACATTATCAACAAAAAATTGTACATTAGATGCATTTTGCGCCATTGCACTTACCTGCAAAACTTCATAAATATTGTCCTTTTCGTTCAAAAGATATCTAGGTACTTGGTTCCATACTTTATCCCAACCCTCTATATATATATATATATATATATATATATATATAATTATATATATATATATATATATATATATATATATATATATATAATTATTTATTCGAATTGTTGTTGCCTGTGAACTATTTCTAATCTCTTGATAATTATTAGCAATAACAGGCTTGTTGAATCTTAAAAAACTCGATTTTATTAAAAAGTTGACGTTTCGCCACGACATTCGTGGCTTTATAGTTTTGATAAAGCCAAGAATGTCGTGGTGAAACGTCAACTTTTTAATAAAATCGAGTTTTTTAAGATTCAACAACAACAAGCCTGTTATTGCTAATAATTATCAAGAGATTATATATATATATATATATATATATATATATATATATATATATATATATATATATATATATATATATATATATATATATATATATATATATATATATATATATATATATATATATATATATATATATATATATATATATATATATATATATATATATATATATATATATATATATATATATATATATATATATATATATATATATATATATATATATATATATATATATATATATATATATATATATATATATATATATATATATATATATCAGACATCAAAATTTCTCCGAAAATCCTAGTCTACTACTCCCGCCCCAAACTGCTTTCCTTCGATACACTGCAATAGTATGTATTTTATGGGATATAATACGACTAAAAGGACTAAATCCCAAGAGGTAACCCTGCAGAACTCGAATATATCCAGTTTTTGCCTGAGAGTATACCCAACAATTTTAAAATTGATTTTGAGGTTAAAAGTAGGCGAGGTTTAAACTTTACAAGCTAGTCGTCTGCAGTTGTCTTCAATCCATTGAAGAACTGAAGAAAATGAATTATTATGTGAAATTTAAGTACATAAACAATTATTGTTGATGTGAATTGCCCAATTTATTATTTATGTAATATTTCCAAGCTCTGTGGTGACAGATTCTACCAAAAATCTGATTTACAGTTCTATTTTTGAATGAATAAATAAATATATATATATATATATATATATATATATATATATATATATATATATATATATATATATATATAGATATGTGTGTGTGTGTATAATATATTTCCCGGTCAATTTTGGCATCTCCATAGGCTCCCACGCTCCCATGGAGACCATTTTGAACAACTCATAAAGTATTTAGATCAGTATGTCACTACTTTGATTATCATAATAAATAACAATTAAAAAATTTGTGATGTTAGAAGTACTGCAATTTTAAGGAAAAAAAATAGGGATTGCTTTTCAAAATTTCAGGGGTAGGTGCGCATGGGCTGAAGGGGTTGAATATAATACAACAAAAAACCCAAAAGTTGTCCCCCTTGATACTGAAATCGCCTGTTTCGCTATATTTTCATTGTATCAATAGTTAAAGAAATATTGAGTGCTGCTCGTTTTCCAATTGACATCCTATACATATATATTTATATATGAAAATATATATATATATATATATATATATATATAAATTGTTTGGATTTCAAATTAACTTTTGCATCACTTAATTCAACGATTACAATTGAAGATTTCATTTTTATATAAGTATGTGGATGATATAATTTGTGGTGTGGGTACCCCAAATTCATACTCAAATAATATAAGATTCAATTCATTTAACAACAATTTTCAGTTTATCATAAAACTCGAAAATAAAAACAGTGTAGGTACCATTGTCAAATACGAAAGTAATAGTAGGAGAATAATACGATTATAAATAGTTGATGGAATCCGTCGTTACTACGTGATAATTTAACATGATGAACAAAACTAAATTTGGATTTACTACGTTGATTATCACAAAATATTTTGAAAAATATAACACTGCGATTGCAATTTCGGTCACTAGACCATCATCGGGCAGATTGAGTTAAGAAATGAATACAGAATAATTATAGATTTGCGCTTACGGGTGGGAAAGGATTATTGCAGGTACCTAAATAGACAAGAGGAACATATTTCAAGAAGGGCTAATCGAGTGAATTTCCCAAATTGGTACAATACAATGTTCTTAGAAAAGTCATTATTGTTTGAATACACTAAATATAGGAGAATATATCAAGTCAATCTGGTCGTTCAGCAAGATATCTTTTGCATTATTATTGAGTTTAAAAATTTCTAATGATTCTAAGTAAGTAAGTTTGGTTCCTTTCGGTAATTTGTGCATGATTTGAAAATTATCTATTTGTGGAAATGGGTGGTGGTTTTCACGGCAATGATTTGAAAACGTTGAATCCGTTTTATTTTTCAAGAAAGATTGTTGGTGTTCTTTAAATCTTGTCTTGAACGATCGACCAGTCTGACCTATATATACTCCTTTACATACAGGACAAATCAACTTATAAACTACTGAACTTTCAAATTTTGAAGTGATATCTTTGGCATTGAATAAAAATCCTGAGAGTTTTGTCTTAGGTTTGAAAGCAATTTTAATATTACATTTAGGTATGACATTAGCAACTTTTTCTGTTAGAGGACCAAAATATGTTAAAGATGTGAATTTTTCCGATTTTTCTACTTTTAATTGGGGATATATGCTGTTGTACGCTAGTTGACTACGTTTCTTGTTTATCATTTTATCTATCAAACTTGTATGAAAACCATTATTTGACGCAATTATTTTTATAGTCGAAATTTCTTTTGCTAAATTTGTTACTGATAATGGAATTGAAAACGCTCTGTGGATCATTGAATTAAAAGCTGAATGTTTATGGGAAAGAGGATGATTTGAATCCGACGGAATACATATATCCGTGAAAGTTGGTTTTCTATATATATCGAAACTCAAAGTATTATTATTATGAAAGATAGTTAAATCCAAGAAGTTTATTTGTCGATCCAATTCCAATTCGATGATGGTCTAGTGACCGAAATTGCAATCGCAGTGTTATATTTTTCAAAATATTTTGTGATAATCAACGTAGTAAATCCAAATTTAGTTTTGTTCAATACGATTATACTTAAATGGCGCGCAAAATCCACATCTTTAAGTATCTTTTATAAATTTTTACTCACATCATCCATGAAACCATATATTTAATACATAGCTAGCTATGAAAAACAGTTAGACATATAAGTGATGACACAAATTTGAAAGAAAATCTGAAAGAGCTATTTAAGAGATTCGGAAATAATGGATATGCTCAACATATCTTACATATGTTATTGAAATATTCTGATTTTTCTGAAAGTGCCACTAAGTCACTTGATTCACAGTTGTTCATTTAGAAAAACAACACTTTATAGATAACATTAAAATCACAAAAAAGAACTGATCTAAAATTTCACAATTATTTCCCAAAATCACAGATGAAAAACTGATTCTTTACAATGCAAATGTTATTTATAAACGATCATGAATTTCAAAGCTGTAATACGAACCAAACATTCAAATTATTGAAACAACAGATTAGCCAACATAAATATAATTGCGATCTATTAAAAATTATATGTGCAACTGTAGACAATCATTTAGAAACCGGACACAACTTTTATTATAATGATATAAAAATTTCAAATCGGTCAGATAATTATCAAGCCAGATTATATCTTGAAATGAATCACATACATAAACATGAAGATTCAATTAACTGCAAATTCGATACGAATAAATTGAGTAATATTTACTGCAATATTTTCAACCAATTTGAATAGTCTAACTAGTAACTATTCATTAAGTGCCCCCAGATATTTTCAATCACCCACTAGGTACATGCATCTAAATTCTAAATCGTCAATACTTTCAGTTTAGTTCACGTTATAAAGCTCATGACGATTATGTGTGTTAGCATACTGTTCCTATTTCTGTAAGCACCTACACTATCAATTATATTTCGTTTTGTCTTTGTCAGAATTGTTTTAGCAGGTTTTCACTTTGAAAACAATAGGGTTGAAAGTTTGTAAATAGGTAGTTTCGCATAATATCTTGGATGGGATTGTTTTTGGTTCGAATTGGTTGAGGAGTTGACTCCCCTGGGGGGGAAATAAATCTTGTTTACACGACATAAGGCGCAATTTTGTAGCAATAGGGTTGAAAGTTTGTATCTAGTTATTTTTGTATGATATCTTGAATGGCATTAGTTTTGGTTCGAAGTGGTTGGGGGGTTGACTCCCTGGGGAAAGAAATAAATCTTGTTTACATGATAAAGGTCGCAATTTTGGAGTAATAGGGTTAAAAGTTTGTAGGTAGGTATTTTCAAAAGATATCTTGGATAGGATTGGTTTTGGTTCGAATTGGTTGGGAGTTGATCCCCTGGGGAAAGAAATAAATCTTGTTTGCATGGTAAAGGGTGTAATTTTGGAGCAATAGGGTTGAAAGTTTGTATCTAGTTATTTTTGTATGATATCTTGAATGGGATTAGTTTTGGTTCGAATTGGTTGGGGGGTTGACTCCCTGGGGAAAGAAATAAATCTTGTTTACATGATAAAGGTCGCAATTTTGGAGTAATAGGGTTAAAAGTTTGTAGGTAGGTATTTTCAAAAGATATCTTGGATAGGATTGTTTTTGGTTCGAATTGGTTGAGGAGTTGACTCCCCGGGGGGGGAAATAAATCTTGTTTACACGACATGAGGCGCATTTTTGTAGCAATAGGGTTGTATCTAGTTATTTGTGTATGATGTCGTGAATGGCATTAGTGTTGGTTTCGAAGTGGTTGGGGGGTTGACTCCCTGGGGAAAGAAATAAATCTTGTTTACATGATAAAGGTCGCAATTTTGAAGTAATAGGGTTAAAAGTTTGTAGGTAGGTATTTTCAAAAGATATCTTGGATGGGATTGGTTTTGGTTCGAATTGGTTGGGGGTTGATCGCCCGGGGAAAGGAATAAATCTTGTTTGCATGGTAAAGGGTGTAATTTTGGAGCAATAGGGTTGAAAGTTTGTATCTAGTTATTTTTGTATGATATCTTGAATGGGATTAGTTTTGGTTCGAATTGGTTGGGGGGTTGACTCCCTGGGGAAAGAAATAAATCTTGTTTACATGATAAAGGTCGCAATTTTGGAGTAATAGGGTTAAAAGTTTGTAGGTAGGTATTTTCAAAAGATATCTTGGATAGGATTGGTTTTGGTTCGAATTGGTTGGGGGTTGATCCCCTGGGGAAAGAAATAAATCTTGTTTGCATGGTAAAGGGTGTAATTTTGGAGCAATAGGGTTGAAAGTTTGTATCTAGTTATTTTTGTATGATATCTTGAATGGCATTAGTTTTGGTTCGAAGTGGTTGGGGGGTTGACTCCCTGGGGAAAGAAATAAATCTTGTTTACATGATAAAGGTCGCAATTTTGGAGTAATAGGGTTAAAAGTTTGTAGGTAGGTATTTTCAAAAGATATCTTGGATGGGATTGGTTTTGGTTCGAATTGGTTGGGGGTTGATCCCCTGGGGAAAGAAATAAATCTTGTTTGCATGGTAAAGGGTGTAATTTTGGAGCAATAGGGTTGAAAGTTTGTATCTAGTTATTTTTGTATGATATCTTGAATGGGATTAGTTTTGGTTCGAATTGGTTGGAGGGTTGACTCCCTGGGGGAAGAAATAAATCTTGTTTACATGATAAAGGTCGCAATTTTGGAGTAATAGGGTTAAAAGTTTGTAGGTAGGTATTTTCAAAAGATATCTTGGATAGGATTGTTTTTGGTTCGAATTGGTTGAGGAGTTGACTCCCCTGGGGGGGAAATAAATCTTGTTTACACGACATAAGGCGCAATTTTGTAGCAATAGGGTTGTATCTAGTTATTTTTGTATGATATCGTGAATGGCATTAGTTTTGGTTCGAAGTGGTTGGGGGGTTGACTCCCTGGGGAAAGAAATAAATCTTGTTTACATGATAAAGGTCGCAATTTTGGAGTAATAGGGTTAAAAGTTTGTAGGTAGGTATTTTCAAAAGATATCTTGGATAGGATTGGTTTTGGTTCGAATTGGTTGGGGGTTGATCCCCTGGGGAAAGAAATAAATCTTGTTTGCATGGTAAAGGGTGTAATTTTGGAGCAATAGGGTTGAAAGTTTGTATCTAGTTATTTTTGTATGATATCTTGAATGGGATTAGTTTTGGTTCGAATTGGTTGGGGGGTTGACTCCCTGGGGGAAGAAATAAATCTTGTTTACATGATAAAGGTCGCAATTTTGGAGTAATAGGGTTAAAAGTTTGTAGGTAGGTATTTTCAAAAGATATCTTGGATAGGATTGGTTTTGGTTCGAATTGGTTGGGGGTTGATCCCCTGGGGAAAGAAATAAATCTTGTTTGCATGGTAAAGGGTGTAATTTTGGAGCAATAGGGTTGAAAGTTTGTATCTAGTTATTTTTGTATGATATCTTGAATGGGATTAGTTTTGGTTCGAATTGGTTGGGGGGTTGACTCCCTGGGGAAAGAAATAAATCTTGTTTACATGATAAAGGTCGCAATTTTGGAGTAATAGGGTTAAAAGTTTGTAGGTAGGTATTTTCAAAAGATATCTTGGATAGGATTGGTTTTGGTTCGAATTGGTTGGGGGTTGATCCCCTGGGGAAAGAAATAAATCTTGTTTGCATGGTAAAGGGTGTAATTTTGGAGCAATAGGGTTGAAAGTTTGTATCTAGTTATTTTTGTATGATATCTTGAATGGGATTAGTTTTGGTTCGAATTGGTTGGGGGGTTGACTCCCTGGGGGAAGAAATAAATCTTGTTTACATGATAAAGGTCGCAATTTTGGAGTAATAGGGTTAAAAGTTTGTAGGTAGGTATTTTCAAAAGATATCTTGGATGGGATTGGTTTTGGTTCGAATTGGTTGGGGGTTGATCCCCTGGGGAAAGAAATAAATCTTGTTTGCATGGCAAAGGGCGTAATTTTGGAGCAATAGGGTTGAAAGTTTGTGGGTAGGTAATTTCGTATGATATATTGAATGGGATAGGTTTTAATGCGAATTGGTTGGGGGGTTGACCCCCCAGGGAAATAAATCTTGTTTACATGATAGAAGGCGCAATTTTGATACCATAGGGTAGAAATTTTGCAGGTAGGAAGTTTCGTATTCGGATAGTATGTATTTCTATATGAATTGTTTGGAGGGTTGACCTCCGGAGGAGGAAATAAATCTTGTTTACACGATAAATAAATTTTATAGAAATAGGGTTGAAAGTTTGTAAGTACGTAGTTTCGTATGATACCTTGGATGTGATTGATTTTGGTACAAATTGGTTGAGAGGTTGATCCCCCGGGGAGGAAATAAATATTGTTTGCACATTAAAGAGCGCATTGTTTTTTGAAATTTGGAAAAAAATCATAATTTAATGAATATATTTTTTAAACTGGAGACGTTATGAAAACCTGCTCTTCTAATGCAGCTCGCTGCGATAGAGTTTTTTTGTTTAATATTGTTTAAATAATGAAAATATTGAAATTTTTGATTGATTGGGCTGATACATGAAGTAAATTAAAAAACATTTTAAAAAATGGTTAATAAAAACAATATACACATTTATTAAATAAAATATCGCATGACGCACGTTTCGGTAAAACTTCGTCTTCTTCAGATGCTAAAAGCAAACTGAAAATTTTTCTCCGCTATATCGAATATAAGAAATAAAGAGATGGCAAATTGCGTAGAAGGGTTAAATAGAAGGATGATTACAAATAATTAGTATAATAGGAACAACCCATTCTAAACTGCTAGTCAGCTAGTTCGGTAATTTTGAAAAAATTCAGAAGGGGCTTCTAGTATCATCAATTTGGCCATTCAATAGGATACCTGAATGCTGTAATGATTCTAGGAAATTAAGTTTAATTATCTTACTTTAAGCATTTAATATTTCAAAATCAGAATTGAATGTGTGATTTTCTTGGACTAAATAGTTTGCATTTTTTTGATTAACAAAGCTCCGTTTGTGTTCTGAAATTTTGGTCTGAAAGCTTCCGAAAGTTCTACCAATGTAAAACTTTTCACATTATGAAAACCATTTAATCCAAGAAAATCACATATTCAATTTTGATTTCATATTAAATGCTGCAAGTAAGTGAATTAAACTTTATTTTCTAGAATCATGAAGGGAGGAATAAATACAATCATTCAGGTCTCCTATTGAATGGCCAAATAGATCATAGTACAAGCTCCCTTCTGAATCTTTTCAGAATTACCGAACTACATGACTAGCAGTTTAGAATGGGGTTTTCCTATTTTACTTTTTATTTGTAACCATCCTTCTATTTAACCTTTCTACACAATTTGTCATCTATTTATTTCTCATATTTAGTTTGCATTTAACATCTGAAGAAGGTGAAGTTTCGCTGAAACGTGCGTCATGCGTTATTTTATTCATTAAATGTGTAAATTGTTATTATTAACCATAGTTTTGATATAGAAATATTGAAACACTTTAGAGAAGGGATTTCATTAAGTCTACTGTCAGCTATAACCCGATAATTTTCAAGCGTTTCGAGAAATGAATATATATATATATATATATATATATATATATATATATATATATATATATATACTCAGGTGCAAAAAAACTCAACAAGTTAATATTTGGTAATATTAGAAAAGCCATAGTTTTTTTATTTATACTTCAATTTCGAAAATTTTTTCAGAAAACTGTAGATAAAGTTATTAGTTTCAACTTGCACATTCAGTTTTTTTTTAAATGCTGGTTCATTAGTCATTATACAGGGTTAATGAGAAGTTTGTTGTTAAACCCTAATTTTAAAACATCCTGTGGAATAATTTCGTGGTCAAATCCTTTCCAAATACCAGTTATTCTTGAGAATCATTCCTTTTCAACATTTTGTATTTCATTTCATGCCTTTGAGTGCACTAGTTCATTTTTAAGAGAGAAAAGATCTCCAAACAACACTTTACCCAATTTTAAGAAATGTTAATTTCAGACGAGATGGCTTTGCTGATTGTGCCATAATCTCAGTATGACAGCTCAGTTTATGAATCCAGCAATGAGAAAACAACAATATATTGTTCATTTATAATAATAACCAATTATTGCAGAATTGTTTTAAGCAAATTTATTCAATACAAATTAAAAATCAAACTATACGATAAACGAGCTTCGTTAAGCAATTCAGGAGGAATTTCAAAATATCAAGATATGAACCAACGCATGCAGGCAGTGATATGAGCTAGAGGTGGAAATACAAAATAATAATCTGAATTTGTTGCAAAAAGTACGTTTCTTCAGGTTATTCAAGATGCAGATGAATTGGTTTGTTTTGAAGTTTGATTTTTAATTTGAATTGAACAAATTTGCAGAAATAAATTTTGCAATAATTGCTTATTATTATAAATGAACAATATATTGTTGCTTTCTCATTGCTGGATTCATAAACTGAGCTGTCCAACTGAGATTATGGCACAATAAGCAAAGCCATATCGTCAAAAATTAACAATTCTTAAAATTGGGTAAACTGTTGTTTGGAGATCTTTTCTCTCTTAAAAATGAACTAGTGCACTTAGAGGCATGAAATGAAAAACAAAATGTTGAAAAGAAATGTTTCTTAAGAATAACTGGTATTTTGAAAGAATCTGACCACGAGATTATTCCACAGGGTGTTTTAAAATTAGGGTTCAACAACAAACTTCTCATTAACCCTGCATAATAACTGATGAGGCAGCTTTCAACAAAAGGCTGAGTGTGCAAGTTGAAACTAAATATTTCATCTACAGTTTTCTGAAAAAATTTTCAAAATTGAACCATAAATAAAAAAACTACGACTTCTCAAATATTAACTTGTTGCGTTTTTTTTTGCACCTGAGTGTATATATATATATATATATATATATATATATATATATATATATATATATATATATATATATATATAATATACTCGCATTAATCTGCAAATGAATATGCAATATTAAAATTTGCATTCGTTCTACGATGACGAGTAATATAATGTATGCCTAAATAAAACACTAATTATTATAATATCCCATTAAAAAAAAATTAAGGAACTGCAAGAAACGTTATCGTAAACAATTTAAAATGAACTTACTTTTATTTCCGGAAACTTTTTGTGTCTGGCGCAACTTAAACCGTATCCGTTCGAGATTGAGCCCCCGGGACAGAAAATCCCATCGCCTTTTCCATCTTTGAATCCTATTATCTTCCTCATCTCCCTAAGAACGGTCTCTTCCATCAGAGTGAAAACAGGGGAAACTTCGTAGGTGTACACGCTGGGATTAAGGGCATCCGTGAGCCACTGTCCGACCAATCCATACGGATCTAGCGATGAAAATAGCTGATTCACGAAATACGGATGCCCAGTTTTGACGGAAAACTTTATGGTGTCCCTAAGAAGACCAAGAAGTTCCTCGTGGCTTGACCCATGGTCATTGAGTTGGAAGTCGAAAAGTTTTTTCAGTTCTTCGGGATTTTTAAAGTTCAAAAGTCTGTTTTTTCGATTCGTGCCTTCGAATACGGCCTCTTTCAATAAAATATCCACGCATTGTCTGAGGAATACTTCGTGACGGCCCTTGTTCGGTAAACTCTCGAAATTCACTTCTTCGTGCTGTTTTTTCATTCTGAAATTGTTACGGTAGTCTTCTTGGGCTACGAATTGGATGCCTTCGTCGTCAGACGACCCGATTTTCTTATAATCTGCCGTTTCTTCATCGGAAGAGGATGACGGAAGCGAAAATTTATCGTAAGATATTATATCTACGTTGTTGGCAGGCATTTTGAGTGATTCCTCTACACGATTTTTCGGAAAATCTCATAGACTGAATCACTGCTCTGAGTAAGATCAAACTTATGAGGCTATTTGCGCTATTGAATTGTTCTTTTATATACTTTCCCCGGAGGTTGCATTGAACATGGTCACGGCTAAATTGTTCCTGGTAAATGGGAATTATTCTTATTAATGTTGCATTTTTCGTGACAGATGTTGATCGTTTGATCTACGTGAGCTGAATTAATATGGAGACTTTAATAAAATATCTCAAAGGTGAATGTTGGGTGCACTAAAAGGTAATTAAAAAATGTAGGTAAAGGAAGAGAGACGGGTTCTTACTTTCATTCACGATATTCTTCAGTTCACTCGAGTTGAATAAACTAAATTTAATGGAAATTTGAGTAAATGTTAACAACTTTTTATCAATAGTATTGAAATATTTTGGAAAAAAAATTATTCAAAGAATAGTTTCTGTGCTACACAAATAAGTTTATAAACTTACAATATATATTTTGATGGCAGTTCAATAATAATATTGGTTAAATTTTCAATAATTTTCATAAAAAAATGGAATTAATTCTTCAAAGAGAATCTGAAAAGGAAATATGTTATTTCAAAATTAATCATAAGAAAATAACTCATCAAAATAATTCAATAATGGATATAGTAACAATCGCCATTCAAAAAATATGTAATAATATAATATATATCACTTATTTAATATATATATATATATATATATATATATATATATATATATATATATATATATATATATATATATATATATATATATATATATATATATATATATATTATATATATATATATATATATATATATATATATATATATATATATATAAAATCTCTTGATAATTATTAGCAATAACAGGCTTGTTGAATCTTAAAAAACTCGATTTTATTAAAAAGTTGACGTTTCGCCACGACATTCGTGGCTTTATCAAAACTTTTGACATTTATTGATTTGAAAAATTTAAATAGAAAAGGACTACTATGTTTCACTAAAATTTTTCGGCTGTGGCCGTTCAAATCTGTTATTATTAGATGGTAAGGGAAACCACAGAAACCTTTACCCACGTAATGTTCGAAATAGGTTCAAACTATTTTGATTTTGAAGAGTCAAAGAATGGGTACTATTTATCTTACTTTTTTTTCATTTTTTTTTTAATCGAGTTTTTTAAGATTCAACAAGCCTGTTATTGCTAATAATTATCAAGAGATTAGAAATAGTTCACAGGCAACAACAATTCGAATGAATAATATATATATATATATATATATATATATACCTATATTTATTGATATAACATTTTTAAATTCAAAGGTAAATGCTGTGTAATTATTACAAAATACAATATTATATTTGAGCAATATGAATATTAAATAGTATTCTTTGAAAATATTGAAATATATGTCAAATAGAAATATTTGTAAAAGGATCCTTAATAATTGCCAGTTTTTGATTGATGGTAATAAATTCCGAAATCTATTGCAATATCTCTGGTTAAAAATCTAATTAATAATGAAAATTAAAATTAAAATACCTACATTTACATCACATCAAAATGGTTTCAGTGAATATAACTGTCATGTTGACAGGAAATTTGAAAATTTGAATTTATAAAATATTATGTGGACAGGAGTACGAAATTCGTACAGCAAAAATGATTCCACCCATTTTTCAATTGAATTATACTCGAATGTTTCCGAGTTATAAATCAAAATTTTAAAATTCGTAGTTTGCCGTGACCTACATGGTAACTATGCATCTTGCAAAATTCGACCAATGAAAAATGACGCTATAAAGAGCCATTGCAAAAAACGGTTGCAAATTTATATGTATAATACAATCAATTTTAGTTGGTACTTTTCTATACTGAAAGTGAGACAAAGTATATTTCAAATCATTAAATCATAGTGACAAGAATGAATTAAAAGGTCAGTACAATTAAGTTAATGGTGATCTAAATTCACACACACACACACACACACACACATATATATATATATATATATATATATATATATATATATATATATATATATATATATATATATATATATATATATATATATATATATATATATATATAAATATATATATTTATATATATATATATATATATATATATATATATATATATATATATATATATATATATATATATATATATATATATATATATATATATATATATATATATATATATATATATATATATATATATATATATATATATATATATATATATATATATATATATATATATATATATATATATATATATATATATATATATATATATATATAATCAATTTTTGTGGGTTCAATTCTATTTTTAGGAGTATTTGTTCTTGGTTTTGTAGGTTCTTTTAACTAATCCACTAGTTTTTAACTTTCGCATTGTTTATTGTGTTTGAACGTTTCGGCTGTAATTGTCTTCGTCAGAAAAAATTTTAATCTAAAAATCTAAACAGGAACAAAATTGTAATAACATAAACAGACAGAATTTGTTCTTTCTTTTCAATACCGTATTAATAGTTTGGGCATTTAATCATTATTAGTGGAGCATTCAAAGTGGAAAAAAATTACAAGAGAGAAGAATCGTACTGGAAATCTACAATGAAAAACAGTTGTACAAAAACTGTGAGTTTTTGCTACTTAAAAATAAATCATTTTGAAGGTACCTGAAATTTTAATAAACTAGTTACTAGTAAATTGAGATAGTTAGTTTTTTTTTGTAAGCGTTGTCCCAATATCCTTTTATAGTAATTTGAGAAATAAAGAAAATCTTCGAAATTCGGGTTCAATTAATGAAAGTAAGATATATTATATTTTCTAATATTTTTGAATTTACTAAAAAGTGAATCACCTCGGAGCAAGGTTCCAAAGCCAGGCATATTATGAAAGTGAATATAAAAACAAGTAAGTAGATTTAGATTTAATGAGTAATTTTTTGTTTGCATTCAAAGATTAGGAACGATTAAATTAAGGGAATTGAATTAGTGTTGATCAAAAATGTATACAGTACAAAAAATCAACACAAATGGTAAAACAAGATTCACAGAACATAACTTTTAGCATTAACGATAAAAATGAAGAAAAATATTTTCAAAAATTTGACAGGCAAGATAAGAGTATGAATGATAAATGTGAAATGAGTTTCAAACAAGATATGAATAAAAAATTTGAAAAACATGATATGAATATAAGTGTATGTAGATTTATTTTCAATAAGTAATTTATTTTTTGTACAACTGTCGAAGAATCTTGACATTTCTGCATCTCTATTTTTTATTTTCCACACACATTTTAGTGTGGAAAATTAATTTTCCCGCACCGTGTGGAAAATGTTTTCCGCACCGTGCGGCAATGGAATAGCAGGGGTTTTTTCCGCACTGTCAATGTGACTTTTTACGAATTGAAATGCTTGATTAGTACTGTTGACTTTCCTCACGCTCGTAGAGAAACTATTGTACGTAACACTTGCGGAAAATGTTTTTCCGCACTCGGCTGCTTCACCGTGCGGAAAAATTTCATTTCCGCACTTGTTAGGTAAATAGCTATTTTCACCGTGAAAAATAGTTTGTTTTATTAGGAGTAAAAGTGAAACGAGTCTAAATGTTTGTCGGCTGAATGCAGTGAGGCCGCCAATTTTAGACGAACCACAAAGAGTGCTTTTCTCCGAATAAAACATAAGATTTTTTCAGCAAACGGTGTTCAAACCATCGAATTAAGATGATATTTTCAAAAAGGATTAGATCTGAAGAAACGTAAAACTAGATTGCTTTGATTACTGGTTTTGTAGATGTCAAGGCAACACAAATTTGACAACTCAATTAAATAATTGTCAAAAACATTTAAAGTCACTTATCTGCTCATTATAGGACTGTGCGTTTTTGGTAAATACCCGAGTATTTATTAAGAAATTACTAGTTTTATTAAAATATATATAAATTTTCTCACAGATTACATTATGTCGGATTCGGAACCCAACTGTACGCCGCCCGACGTTCTTGATATTTACGTCAGAGTACAAAAAAGTGTACTTTTTTGTACGCTCTCGGCCGGACAAAAAGTAAAAACAAAAGGACGTCTGTGAAATCAAACTTAAAAATTGAGAACTGAGGTTGAAAAAGTCGTCATTTTTTGACGTTTGCAAAAGGTTGAAAATAGTACATTATGTTACTAGGAATAGACGGTTATCATCAGGGCCGGCCTAAGGCGAAAATTGCAAGTGTGCTAGACTCAAATTTTATGCCCCTGCCGGGGGACTGGGGGGTATGGAATTTTTTGAAATTTAAGGTCCAAAATACAGTTTTTGTGCACTTTTGCGCCTTGTAGAACATTAAATTTATGTATGACAATTTGATTCATTATTGATTGACTTGATATGTTCAGTACTCTTCCTTGTACTATAACCACTATTATGTCAAATAAACTAATGAAAGCTTAACTCTAGGTAACGTTGCAATGATTTTTATGCTTATACTGCAATTACTCTAAGAATGAATACCTAGCTAATGTATATGTATATGTATATATATATATATATATATATATATATATATATATATATATATATATATATATAAATTTATATATATAAATATATATATATGTATATATATATATATATATATATATATATATGAAATTGAATTTTTGGTGCCAAGCATCATATAAAGTCATGAAAATATCTTGGTCCCAGGTCGAACTTTGCTAATTCCTCCCATTTTAATAAGCAGGATTGCAAAGTGAAAAGCTGCTAATAATCAAACAAAAACTAACGTATACACCTGTGAAAATAAGAGAATATACCCGGAAAATTTGTGAATGGGAATGTGAGAAGAAATTCGGAAGAAGTTTGGGTAGGTACCATAATTTTCAGAGACTTAAAAATTGAATTATGGAAACAAAGGAAGTACAAAAAACAAAGAGGACTATTTATTGGAATAATTGTAAAACATGATGGAAAAAATTCCAAAACTAAAACAAAAACCATATTGAATGTTAATAAAATATAAAGATAAGGAAAATAATGTGAAGAAAAACTAATTATTCCATCGACACATAAAAAAATTGAATAAAGTAAAATAAAATTAATTATCCGAAAAATGGAGACGAGCTTGTTCAATACTTTCATATTACTATGTAACTCATATCTTCAATATTGGAAATGTAATATGAAACTACCACTTACTTCACAAATGAGCGATGGATGAATGCTTTCATATATGGTGTGTACGCTTCATAGAAACGAAAAAAAATATATATCGCAGCGAGCTGCATTAGAAGAGCAGGTTTTCATAAAGTATCCAGTTTGAAAAATATATTTCCAAATTAAAAAAAAAATGCGCCCTCTAATGTGTGAACAATATTTATTTCCTCCCCGGGGGATCAACCCCCAACCAATTCGTATCAAAACCAATCACATCCAAGGTATACGAAACTACGTACTCTATTTCTATAAAATTGCGCCCCTTATCGTGTGAACAAGATTGATTTCCTCCACCGGGGGGTCAACCCTCCAACCAATTTATATTGAAATAAATAGTTCAACCCTATGGTACCAAAATTGCGCCTTATACCTTGTAACCAAGATTCATTTCCCTGGGAGGTCAACCCCTCAACCAATTCGCATTAAAACTTATTCCATTCAATATATCATACGAAACTACCTACTCATTTAAACAAGATTTATTTTCCTCCCATGAGGGTCAACTCCTCAACAAATTCGAACCTAAAACAATCCCATCCAAGATATTATGCGAAACTACCTATTTACAAACTTTCAACCCTATTGCTTCGAAATTGCGCCCGTGTAAACAACGCTAAAATAAATAAGCACATACATACGAACATATATACAGGGTCACTCACGGTGGATGGTAGGTTAGACGTTTACGGAGAACGGGACATGAGATCATTCTGAAAATTTGGTTTCATGGATAATTGATTTTGCTCTATCGATCTAAAATAATAGTGACGCTGCGGCGTTGCCGCTTATACTAAAAAGTAGCAGCAACTGTGAAATTTCAAATGAGATACCCTATATATTATTCCATTTTTTGCTTCTCTATCATTTTCCAATTGTTTTTGTATGATACTTCCCTATACCTATCTCCAGAGGTTTTCGAGAAATTAAATGATTTCCTTATTTTTTTGTGCAAAACATAGCTTCAATTAAATGTTCAGTACTAAGGTATTCAGATTCGTAGGACGCTGAAATTTTAGGTGTAGTTTACCAAGTTCCAACGTATTAGGAATATTCCAAAGACTTTGTTCTCCATTATACAGGGTCCTCCAAAATTTGCGATTTTAACGATGAATACAAAAATAGTAAAAAGTGCATTTTTTCAAATGTAATGCCCTGTATATTATTGAATATCTCGAAAGAAAATTGAAATCTCTTTCAAATGATATATTATGTTCTTATACCTAAAATGTCAGATTTCCGAAATAAAAGCAAGTTTCTATAAAAATCGGATTATTTAGGCATATTTTGTATTAGGTAGCTATGAAATGTCAAGAAAGATGTCATTATGAAATTTTGACAATTAGTCCATCCACAATGAAACGTTGGCGCGTTCATTAACGGAAATCTGATTTGAAAACAATCAAAATGGAAGGCAATAACTATTCTCATGAAGTTTTGATGAAGTTATTTATTGTACATAGTCAATGTGACCAAATAATAGCAAGAACATGCAGAAAATCCAATGAAATGTATACCTATTGACAACCAATAAATGAGAGAAAATTTGTACGTTTACAAAATAATTTTATCTGGATGGGGCACCAGCTCATTGCACTGGGGAAGTAACAACTGAGTTGTTCCAAATGTTCGATGATCGCTGGTTTAGACGTTTAGGACCATGAAATTGGCCTGCGAGATCACCCGACCTAACGCCAATTGATTTTTACTCGTGGGGTACTTTGAAAAGAAAAGTTTACATTACATCAATAGCCAGTAAACAAGACCTGCGCCAACGAGTGATCAATTCCATCGAGGAGCAAAATGCCAATGAAATAAGGAGGGCCACAAATCATTCAACAATTATCCGAATTTTGAAATGTTTGGAAACCAACGGCAGTCAATTTGAACACTTATTATGATCGTTTTCTTAACTTGAATACTTATGTCATTGTATTAACATGGTTTATTCCCGTTATACCGTTTTGTTATTTGTTATTTTACGTAATGCTTTTTTTTTATTAGTTTAGTAAATTTCGTTTCGCTTTCAGTATTGACCCATAAGTGATAAAATCATTTTGTGAACGTACAAATTTTCTCTCGTTCGTTAGTTGTAAATAGGGATACATTTCATTGAATCTTCTGCTTGTTCTTGCTATTATTTGGTCACATTGACCATGTACAATAAATAACTTCATCAAAACTTCATGAGAATAGTTATTGCCTTCCATTTTGATTGTTTTCAAATCAAATTTTCGTTAATGAACGCTCGAACGTTTTATTGTTGATGGACTAATTGTCAAATTTGCATAATGACATCTTTCTTGACATTTCATAGCTACCTAATACAAAATATGGCTAAATAATGTTATTTTTATAGAAACTTGCTTTTATTTCGGAAACCTGACTTTTTAGGTATAGGAACATGATATATCATTTGAAAGAGATTTCAATTTTATTTCGAGATATTCAATAATATACAGGGCATTACATTTGAAAAAATGCACTTTTCACTATTTTTGTATTCATCGTTAAAATCGCAAATTTTGGAGAACCCTGTATAATGGAGAACAAAGTCCTTGGAATATTCCTAATACGTCGTAGCTTGGTAAACTACACCTAAAATTTCGGCGTCCTGCGAATCTGAATACCTTAGTACTGAACATTTAATTGAAGCCATGTTTTGCACAAAAAAATAAGGAAATCATTTAATTTCTCGAAAACCTCTGGAGATAGGTATAGGGAAATATCATACAAAAACAATTGGAAAATGGTAGAGAAGCAAAAAATGGAATAATATATAGGGTGTCTCATTTGAAATTTCACAGTTGCTGCTACTTTTTAGTATAAGCGGCAACGCCGCAGCGCCACTATTATTTTAGATCGATAGAGCAAAATCAATTATCCATGAAACCAAATTTTCAGAATGATCTCATGTCCCGTTCTCCGTAAACGTCTAACCTACCATCCACCGTGAGTGACCCTGTATATATATATATATATATATATATATATATATATATATATATATATATATATATATACAGTATGGTGCAAATGAAAGGAATAAATTCGTTATTTCGTAAACCGGCGACTCTAAGGAAAATTCCTGAAACCCGTCGATTTTTATTTTAAAACGGGCTATTCGTAAGGATACCTTTTTATTTTTGACGTCATCTATGTGAGCGTGATGACGTCATCGCTAAAAATTTTAAATGGAAATGTGGGTGTTGTAATACATTATTTGAAAGGTCTTTTAAATACCTATTCAGCTATATGAATATGTACAGTAATTGATTTTTGTATTCGTTTAAAAAATTAATAAAATTTTAGTTTTTACCTTTTTTAAAAATCTAGTTAACTTATCAACATCAACATTAACACTTTGACATGAGGCCTCGGTAGACCAGGCGGTATGGTTTACCGCTTGTAAACCGAGGATTGTGGGTTCGAGTCCCACCTTGCTCTTGGGTGTTGTATATGTCCGGTATTTAGTGGTTATAGTTTTAAGACGAATTGTTGGGTAATGTGCATCGTTCACAAGCCCATTGGCCGTTCGGAACCGGCGTTAAACTGTAGGTCCCTCGAGTTAAAAAAAAAAAAAAAAACACTTTGACATAATTAACTTTCTGACAATTGATTGATAGTATTATTGTATAATGCCCGCCATATACGCTACGGTAGACCGGATAGGAAACCTGTGCAGGTATACCTGAGCAGGTCTGTGTACGTACAAAAACATGCAAATACTCTTCTCACATACGCTCCGGTCTACCTGCGCAGGTATACATGCGCAGGTATACCTCTCCGGTCTACCGTAGCGTATGTGGCGGGCATTAGACGAATTCAAAAAGTCTTTGTATCTATCAACATGAAGCTGACTGAAACGCAAAGAATTGAAATTCTAATAATGATTGGTTGTGGAGATAAAGCACGTACGCAGAAAGAAGTATGTACGTTATTTAATAATAAATACCCCAACCGAGAACCAATTTCACAATCCACTATAAGCAAAATTGAGAAGAAATTCAGAGAAACGGGTCATGTCAAAGACCTCCCTGAAGGTAGTAGAAAACCAATATCAGAAAACGAACAACTAGATGTTTTGTTAGCCTTTCAAGATAATCCCCATACCAGTTCACGGCAAGTAGCATTAGATAATGACATGGACCATTCAACAGTTCTTAGAAAGCTAAAGAAGGAAAAGTGGCATCCCTACAAAGTAAGTTTAGTACAACAGCTTATGGAAGATGATTTTGATAAACGAATTGAGTTTTGCGAAATTATGATGGAACAAAATAACAGAGATCCGATGTTTTTAAACAAAGTTCTTTTCTCGGATGAAGCTACATTTCTACTAAACGGTCATGTCAATCGTCAAACATATCGGTACTGGGCTACGGAAAATCCACACTGGATGCAAGAGTACCGTACTCAATACCCAGAGAAAGTTAATGTTTGGGCGGGAATAATAGATAATAGGATTATTGTGTCATACTTTTTCGAAGAAACCTTAACAGGTCCTCGATATTTGGAGTTTCTTCAAAACTTCTTGCTACCCGAATTGAACCGGCTGTTTCCAAACAGAAATAATTTATGGCTGCAGCAAGATGGTGCGCCTCCACATTATGCTGTCTTGGTGCGCAACTATTTGAACAACGTCTTTCCAAATCGGTGGATAGGTCGAAGAGGAACAATAGAATGGCCGCCTAGGTCGCCTGATTTGACTCCTCTTGATTTCTTTTTATGGGGATACTTAAAAAGCAAAGTGTACCAAAATAAACCACAAAATATCAATGAACTCAAAGAAAGGATACGTATTGAGGTTGCACAAATAACTCCGGAAGTTATAGAGAAGGTTCGAGAAGAGTTCGCGGCACGTCCTTCTCGTTGTATTTAAGCTGAAGGTAAACAATTTGAGCACTTAATTTAGGTTTAGTTGTATTTAATGAGTAATACATATTAAATATTTATTGTAATAATAAAATTTATTAAATTTTTTAAACAAATACAAAAATCAATTACTGTACATATTGATATGGCTGAACAGGTATTTAAAAGACCTTTCAAATAAATTATTACAATACCCACATTTCCATTTAAAATTTTTAGCGATGACGTCATCACGCCCGCATAGATGACGTCAAAAATAAAAAGGTATCCTTACGAATAGCCCGTTTTAAAATAAAAATCGACGGGTTTCAGGATTTTTCCTTAAAGTCGCCGGTTTACGAAATAACGAATTTATTCCTTTCATTTGCACCATACTGTATATATATATATATATATATATATATATATATATATATATATATATATATATATATATATATATATATATATATATATATATATATATAATCTTTTGATAATTATTAGCAATAACAGGCTTGTTGAATCTCAAAAAACTCGATTTTATTAAAAAGTTGACGTTTCGCCACAACATTCGTGGCTTTATCAAAACTTTTGAAAAAATTGAAATTTCTTTGACATTTATTGATTTGAAAAAATTTGAATAGAAAAAGACTACTATGTCTTACTAAAATTTTTTTCGGCTGTGGCCGTTCTTTGTTATTTATTACGTGCTATTCAGTCCAATATTAACATTCAAATCTGTTATTATTAGATGGTGAGGGAAACCACAGAAACCTTTACCCACGTAATGTTCGAAATAGGTTCAAATTATTTTGATTTTGAAAAGTCAAAGAATAGGGTACTATTTATCTTGTTTTCAAAAATTTCTCATTGCGGCTGTGGCCGTCTTCAGTTATTAATTACGTGCTATTTAGTCCAATATCAACAGATAGGTCCGTTGATATTCTGCAAAAATCTCATGTTGTTTATAGTATACCCTGTAATAATTGTAATAAATCATATATAGGACAAACTTTTCAAAATTTAGAAGAAAGTCTAAAAGCACACAAATATACCAGAACACAAACCACAGCACTGATAAAACATAAAAACAATGAGAATCATACTTTCAACTTTAATAGCACGAAAATTTTAGAAATAGAAAAAGATCAAAAACGCAGAGAAATTTTAGAAATGTTACATATTCAAAAAAATTTAAATAAAGTCGTAAATGATAGAACAGATATCAAACATTTGAGTTCAATATACGCAGATTTAATTCTTTAATTTTTCGAAGAAATAACATAAATCAAAACAAACAAACTCTAACCATAACAACTCATCTAAACAAAATCTAAACATCTAGAATTTTCAATTTTTCTAAAAAGAAAGTATAGTTTAGAACATGTGATCTCAAAAATTACAAGTAATGTCTTTTTAAAGACAACAATCAAATATTTTAAACCTATTTTGTACATTACGTGGGTGAAGGTTTCTGTGGTTCCCTTCCCATCTAATATCAACGGACCTATCTGTTGATATTGGACTAAATAGCACGTAATTAATAACTGAAGACGGCCACAGCCGCAATGAGAAATTTTTGAAAACAAGATAAATAGTACCCTATTATTTGACTTTTCAAAATCAAAATAATTTGAACCTATTTCGAACAATACGTGGGTAAAGGTTTCTGTGGTTTCCCTTACCATCTAATAATAACAGATTTGAATGTTAATATTGGACTGAATAGCACGTAATAAATAACAAAGAACGGCCACAGCCGAAAAAAATTTTAGTAAGACATAGTAGTCTTTTTCTATTCAAATTTTTTCAAATCAATAAATGTCAAATGAAATTTCAATTTTTTCAAAAGTTTTGATAAAGCCACGAATGTCGTGGCGAAACGTCAACTTTTTAATAAAATCGAGTTTTTTGAGATTCAACAAGCCTAAGAGGCAAAAGGTAAGAAAATTATAAGCACAAAATATAAAATGAATTTAGTGTAGTTCTTGATGTGAAGTATTATCACTTTATTTTCTGACGTCGTTACTGGTTGATGGTGCATGAGAAAAATGAAATTGAGAATGTTTCATCAAAATTTCATCATAGTGCGGTTCCATTTGCGAAGCTTAAATTGATGAAAGGTGCTCATCTGTAATTCTGTTTCTTGAAGAAGTTTTCCTAAGCTTCATTGTTGAAAAGATTTGTTCGCATATATAAGATGAGCCGAACATTGTCATTATCTTCATTGCATGAGTAATTAGATTTGGGAATTTATCTGGACTTAAATTACGCAAAATAGCGGCCGTTGGAAAAATTTAACCAAATTTTAATAGTTTAGTTCTGCCTCGGAAAACATTTCAAATACAAAATTTCGGCTCATTAGGTGTGATACGATCCGCTGGAGATGCCAGTATGCGGTTGCAGAAATTTACCTAAATGTTGATACTTTTGTTCTGCAACGAAAAAAATTAAAAAAATTGTTGGCTCATTTCAGGCCTCATTTCAGCTCATCTGAGTCGATGTGAGCCGCTAAAGATGCCAATATATACGTAAGACATGAAAAACTTTTGGAGAATTCTGGCCTAGGAGATCTAAAACGGATAAAAAAAACCTCTCCCGCACCTGACTGCTTTCCTTCGATACACTGCTATAGTATGTATTTTATGGGATAAAATAAGACTAAAAAAAAACCACAAAAATGATCACAAAAAGTAGTAGGGTTTCTCTTTACTAATAGCAAAAATATGCTCAGAACCACACTCGCCACAAATAGTGAGCAATTAAATAATGATATCCTAGCTGTTAATTATCTACTAAGATTTTTAGAAAATACATGAAAACGGCAATAATTTTCAAACTATCAACAATCGGCTATCTTAACACGAAAAATATAAAAGTTGTTATTCCTAATAATTATCAAAAGATTAGAAATAGTTCACAGGCAACAACAATTCGAATGAATAATTATATATATATATATATATATATATATATATATATATATATATATATATATATATATATATATATATATATATATATATATATATATATATATATATATATATATATATATATATATATATAAATATTATTTTTTTTCACAAAAATGTGTCAATTTAATGCCCCTCCAAAAGGCTTGAGTGTGCGGCTGCATACTTCGCACACCCCTTAGGCCGGCCCTGGCTATCATTATTGTTGAGCCCAGATTCTTGCACTGCCGAGGCGTTAGCCGAGGCTGTGCAAACTGGGCGAAACATATAAAGGGTCTTCTGCTCCGAGTGACATATACTATTTTTTCTTCAAGCGTAAATTGAAAAAATTGAATACATTGTTTATATCTCACACTTTTCAATACTGACAAACATCAAATTAAATAAATATTAAATGACAGTTCCTACCTACATGACAGTTCCTACCTACTTGGTTACAACGCTGTGTTGTCGAAAATAATATAGATATTATTATACGCTTGAAGAAAAAAGTTATTTTCCGCAAAATTTTTCAATATTTTCAGACTGATATTAGATGGTAAGGGAAACTACAGAAAACATTCACCCACGCAATATAACCATCAAATAATTTCACACGGTTATCAAAATTTTGCTCTGTGTAACACCATGACATATAAATATGTCACAGCGCCAGTCGCAATCCACGTCCCTGGATCAGGCGGAAACGTACGGCACCGACAACCAGTGCCGTATTAGCCACGTAGCAAGAGTAGCAAATGCTACGGGCCCCGCGAGTTGGGGGGCCCCGCGCTCCAACGCTTGTCTGACAGTAACAAAAATTAGTTTAGATAAGCGTAAAATATCCTGCATGCCTTAAACGCGAAGCGTTTAGGCTATGCTTTACTCACACTTAAAAATATTTAAATCGATTTCGTTACGTTAAATCGTAGGTACCTATAGGTTGTATAATACCTACCACGAGAAACGTAAGTGTCAAAATCTACAACAATAATTTAAAGTTGAACCACATTTCTAAAAATTGAGCGCTGACCGCACAAGTTATGTGTTTGTAGTACTTGCATTGCACTAAATGCAAGTTTGTAGCACTGCAAAACTAACAGGGGAATTCCCTGATATTGTCATCTTTCGAGCAGTGAGCTAGTCGCAAAACCCGTACAAATAAAATAGGATTCTATTGACTATCAAACTATTAGAATTTGATATACATTTATATATGCGCAACGTAAAAAACTGTAAAATGCTCTTTAGATGTTAGTCTAGCGTTGTATTTTAGTTGCATTAGTTTATATTCCATCATATTATTGTAACACCAACACTTGTGACCCCCTGGCGAATGAAAAAGAGTGACCGAATAACTTGTCAGTTCTCATAGCTCAACGCCAATCAGCTAACTGACCGTAGGGAAATTGGCTCAAATAGCTCTTTCATATGTGTCATGGATGTCATTTACTAACAATAAATTTGAATTTGATTGTGCGTATCCAGCTTTGATTGTACAAGATGAATATTTAAGATAATATAGGAACATTTTATTATATATTTTATGACCAAAGTTAAAAAAAACAAACTATTTTGATTTGTAAAAGCAATAAAAAAATATAGGGAGTTATATTTCAAAAACTGGTAGGTATCATTTCACGCACACAGATAAACGTGTTCCTACATAGCCGCTCCGAGTTGTCACGTGCACATTTTCGGTTTTATTCTCTAATCTGAGTTTAATACCATCAACTTGAGAACCTAAAGTAAACCAAGGGCCCCTTGGCCGAATTTGCTACAGGCCCCGCTCTGGCTTAATCCGGCACTGCCGACAACTAGTGTGTCCTGATACCAGAAGTTTGGTTCCATTTTGCGATCATATCGATATAGGTACCTAATTCAACATTCACACACCAACGCAGTAATAAACGCTCCGAATTATTTTCCTATCAAGGTAATTATTGAAAATCAACTAAATAAATCATTTCAATATTCACACGTATTTGTCAATGAAATTCTAACGCCTTCAGTAAAAAAAATTTTTAACAACTCACAAGATGCATTTTTCTTTTCTAAATTTATCATTTCAGAGCACAATCATCACTATATTGCTCACCTTGTAAGAATTAATGTGAGTTATGAAAATCTATTTCCTCTTGATATAAACTTTCAATTTTTTTGAAATACTCCTAAAATTTGAATAATGCTTTAAATAATCATTAAGTTTTCACATATTCTCTACAAAGAACAGAGATTTATATATATATATATATATATATATATATATATATATATATATATATATATATATATATATATATATATATATTAATAAATATATATATATATATATATATATATATATATGTATATATATATATATATATATATACATAACATAATAAATTTCAATATTCACACGTATTTCATAATTTGCGAACATAAATGAATTTTTATTGCCTTAATTGATAAAATTTGTGCGATAGGATATAGATAAGTGAACTGTTTTTCAACAACTCACAAGATTAAGATTTACATAGGTTCCGTTTCCGTGTCTAAATTTATTCTGTCAAAGCACTATGATAATTATATTACTCACCTTGTAAGAATTAATTTGAGTTACGAAAATCTATTTCCTCTTGAATTAATCTTCCAACTTCTGTAGAAATACTTCAAAATTTTGAATAATGCGCTAAATAAGCATTACGTTTTTACATATCTTGTACAGAGAACAGATATATATATATATATATATATATATATATATATATATATATATATATATATATATATATACACTCAGGTGCAAAAAAAACGCAACAAGTTAATATTTGGTAATATTTGAGAATATTACTCATAGTTTCTTAATTTATAGTTCAATTTTGAAAATATTTTCAGAAAACTGTGAATGAAATTATGAGTTTTCACTTGCACATTCAGTCTTTTGTTGGAAACTGGCTTATGAGTCATCATACAGGGTTAATGAGACGTTTTTTATTGGACCCTAATTTTAAAACATCCTGTGGAATAATTTCATTGTCAAATTCTTTCAAATACCAGTTTTTCTCAAGAACCATTCCTTTTCAACATTTTGTTTTTTCGTTCATGTCATTAAGTGCAGTAGTTTATTTTTCGGAGAGAAAAGATCTCCAAACAACAGTTTAACCAATTTCAAGAAATGTTAATTTTTGACGAAATGGCTTTGCTCATTGTGCCATAATCTCAGCTAGCCGGAGCTAATTCGCGATCTCGGACTCGCCTACCAAGCATGTCCCACACATGCTCTATGGTCTATGCCAGTGGTGGGGAAACTTTTTTTAAGACGGGCCATTTGTAATAACTAGACAATCGTAGCGGGCCGTAGAATAATGCTTAATCGTTAAAAAATTTATGTGTTCTATAAACATATACATATATTATTACAATCTCTTGATAATTATTAGCAATAACAGGCTGGTTGAATCTTAAAAAACTCGATTTAATTAATAAGTTGACGTTTCACTATGACATTCATAGTTATTCAAAACTTTTGAAAAAAATTGAAAATTCTTTGAAATTTATTGACTTGAAAAAATTGAATAGATAAGATTGATCTGTCTTGTTAAAAATTCTTTCGGATGTGGCTATTTTTTGTTATTTATTACGTGCTATTCAGTCTAATATTAACATTCAAAATTGTTATCATTAGAAGGCAAGGGAAACTACAGAAACCTTTACCTATGTAATGTTCGAAAATAATAATAATAGGGTACTATTTATTTAACAGAAAAGAAATTAGTCACGGGAAAATATTAAAAAAGTAGAGTAGAATTATCGGTATAGAACGTTTATATGGAAGCAGCCGTTGACACGTGTTTCGGACTCTTTGGTCCTCATCAGAACGGCGTAGCTAAGTATTGGATTGAAAATTTGGAGATGAAAATAATTTAATAAATAAAATCCTCTGTTATGGAAGAAAATCACTTATTTGTGGTTTATTGTTTGAACTCTCCGGTATGGGAGATTTGGTCAAACTTTGTCACGGAGGCGATTAATTCCATCCGAGAGATCTCAGAAAGAGTAAATTAACATTAAAAAAGAAAATTAGTTTTGGGAAATATTGAACAAGTAAAGCAAAAATTATCGGTATAGTTCGTTTATATGGAAATAGCCGTTTTTAATGAAATTTTTATTTAGAATTTCAAATTTTTTAAATGAAAAAGGTACTTACAATATAAAAGAATGTAGTTTGGGATCATTGCCATATAAACGGCTACTTCCATATAAACGAACTATACCGATAATTTTTGCTTTACTTGTTTAATATTTTCCCAAAACTAATTTTCTTTTTTAATATTAATTTACTCTTTCTGAGATCTCTCGGATGGAATTAATCGCCTCCGTGGCAAAGTTTGACCAAATCTCCCATACCGGAGAGTTCAAACAATAAACCACAAATAAGTGATTTTCTTCCATAACAGAGGATTTTATTTATTAAATTATTTTCATCTCCAAATTTTCAATCCAATACTTAGCTACGCCGTTCTGATGAGGACCAAAGAGTCCGAAACACGTGTCAACGGCTGCTTCCATATAAACGTTCTATACCGATAATTCTACTCTACTTTTTTAATATTTTCCCGTGACTAATTTCTTTTCTGTTAAATAAATAGTACCCTATTATTATTATTTTCGAACATTACATAGGTAAAGGTTTCTGTAGTTTCCCTTGCCTTCTAATGATAACAATTTTGAATGTTAATATTAGACTGAATAGCACGTAATAAATAACAAAAAATAGCCACATCCGAAAGAATTTTTAACAAGACAGATCAATCTTATCTATTCAATTTTTTCAAGTCAATAAATGTCAAAGAATTTTCAATTTTTTTCAAAAGTTTTGAATAACTATGAATGTCATAGTTATTCTATGAGTTTTTAAGATTCAACCAGCCTGTTATTGCTAATAATTATCAAGAGATTAAAAATAAATCACAGGCAACAACAATTCGAATAAATATATTATTACATACACTTATTATTTTAATAGTAAAAAAGCAAAAGGTAAGAAAATTATAAGCACAAAATATAAAATGAATTTAGTGTAGTTCTTGATGTGAAGTATTATCACTTTATTTTCTGACGTCGTTACTGGTTGATGGTGCATGAGAAAAATGAAATTGAGAATGTTTCATCAAAATTTCATCATAGTGCGGTTCCATTTGCGAAGCTTAAATTGATGAAAGGTGCTCATCTGTAATTCTGTTTCTTGAAGAAGTTTTCCTAAGCTTCATTGTTGAAAAGATTTGTTCGCATATATAAGATGAGCCGAACATTGTCATTATCTTCATTGCATGAGTAATTAGATTTGGGAATTTATCTGGACTTAAATTACGCAAAATAGCGGCCGTTGGAAAAATTTAACCAAATTTTAATAGTTTAGTTCTGCCTCGGAAAACATTTCAAATACAAAATTTCGGCTCATTAGGTGTGATACGATCCGCTGGAGATGCCAGTATGCGGTTGCAGAAATTTACCTAAATGTTGATACTTTTGTTCTGCAACGAAAAAAATTAAAAAAATTGTTGGCTCATTTCAGGCCTCATTTCAGCTCATCTGAGTCGATGTGAGCCGCTAAAGATGCCAATATATACGTAAGACATGAAAAACTTTTGGAGAATTCTGGCCTAGGAGATCTAAAACGGATAAAAAAAACCTCTCCCGCACCTGACTGCTTTCCTTCGATACACTGCTATAGTATGTATTTTATGGGATAAAATAAGACTAAAAAAAAACCACAAAAATGATCACAAAAAGTAGTAGGGTTTCTCTTTACTAATAGCAAAAATATGCTCAGAACCACACTCGCCACAAATAGTGAGCAATTAAATAATGATATCCTAGCTGTTAATTATCTACTAAGATTTTTAGAAAATACATGAAAACGGCAATAATTTTCAAACTATCAACAATCGGCTATCTTAACACGAAAAATATAAAAGTTGACCATGGTCAATTTAATATATAACACAAGGTAAACAAGGAAATTTCCTCAATAATTTAAAAAAATATCAAACAACTTCCCAAGGAAGCTGATTATATGTATTCCGGGCTGCGAATTCTACATTCACAATCCAACGGGAATTATGATGTTTTCTATAATGCAATGTTGGATTGTGGATGTAGAATTCGCAGCTCGGAATACATATAACCAGCTCCCCTAAATTATTGAGGAAATTTCCTTGTTTACCTTATGTAATATATTAAATTGACCATGGTCAACTTTTATATTTTTCGTGATAAAATCGCCGCAGGTAGTTTTTATGCGTGTCGTCACATTACGAAGTAAGAACGCGTTCAAACATTCTCACGACGGCACTATTAAGGGCGGCCGCACATTTACTACAATCGGATCCGATTGTCTGAAATGATTTCAAATCGGACCACTAGCGCACACTGCCGACAAAATACGTCCGATTTTATTTGAATGTCACAAGCAGGGATATTTTTCGACCGTGGTAATCAAATTTTCAGTATCGCACACATAGATAATTATATAGTATCAGATATATATTAAGATTTCTATGATCGCACATGGTTTGACAATTGCTTTTTCTATACTCCCTGTCAAAAACTGACAGAAATAATCGTATGTTTGCGGTAGACTATGCAAAAACAATGCACGGTTTGCCTTCCGGTAGTCGGATCAGACTTTTTATCGGTCCGATTGGTAGGACGCACTGCTCGTGCATCCGAGTCGGACGTCCGATTCGATATCGGATCGTAGGTGTGCGATATGATCGTATAAAAGTATAGAAATTTGAGCGTCAGATGCCCTGATCCGACAATCATTCCAGACAATCGGAACCGATTGTAGGAAATGTGCGGCCGGCCTAAACGGGCCGGCTTAAACCTTTCCGCGGGCCGGACTTGGCCCGCGGGCCGTAGTTTCCCCATCACTGGTCTATGCTATGGGGTTGGGATCAGGCGAATATGCTGGCCAGTTCATTTTGTTAATAATTACTTCCGCGAGATATTGTGTGACACAAATTGCTGTATGTGGCCAAGTAAAAATTACATTTCATAACGTAAACCGTTGATGACAAGTTCATTTCGTTCTTTAAAATGAACTAGTGCACTTGTGCCCGATTTCACCAACTAAATTTTAGGAAGTTCCTAACTAAGTAATTCCTAAGATAGGAAATCACCAACTAAATGTTAGGAAGTTCCTAACTAAGTAATTCCTAAGATAGGAAATAGCTAAATCCGAAACTTACCTAAATCGGAATTCACCAACTAAGAAATACTTAGGTAAGAAATACCTTGTTAAAAACTTGATTCGGAAAGTTTTGTACATATAATTGGCACCACTGGTTTAATACTAGACTGTAAATTTGACAAAGGATAGTAAAAAAAAGGGCAAAAATGATAGAAATATAATAATTTGATTATATTTCTATGGAAATAGCTCCAAATTTGATGTGTATTTGACAACTAAACAATTTGAGGTTAAGCATTTCTTAAAAAGCTATCCTAATGTTAGGTATTTCCTATCGTCCTTAGGCAATACTTAACGCGTGGTAAAACGCAAATTGCACTTAGGAACTCCTAAATCCGATTTAAGTGTTGCCTAACTTTAGGAATTAGTTGGTGAAATTGGGCATTAAAGGCATGAACCAAAAAACAAAATGTTGAAAAGGAATGGTTCTTGAGAAAAACTGGTATTTGAAAGAATTTGACAATGAAATTACTCCACAGGATGTTTTAAAATTAGGGCTTAAGAACAAACTTCTACTTAACTTCGTATATTGTCCAATAGGCCAGCATTTAGCGAAATACTGAATGTGCAAGTTAAAATGCATAATATTATCTACAGTGATAAATTTTGAAAATCGAACTAAAAATGAAAAACCTGTGAGACCTCATATTTTGCCAAATATTAACTTTTTGCGTTTTTTTTTGTACCTGAGTATATATATATATATATATATATATATATATATATATATATATATATATATATATATATATATATATATATATATATATATATATATATATATATATATATATATATATATATATATATATATATATATATATATATGAGGGGTATAGTTTCAAAGTGTACAATCTCCATGTTTCATGAAAAATGAGATAGATGTCGTATTACATAGAGTTTGTAGCCCTGCATCGAAATAATTCATAATTTGTTGTCAAAACACGCAACATCCAACGGATTTTGAAGGCAGAAAATTAGACTTGGATTCAAAACGTACAATCTCCATTGACATTTAAGCTTCGAACCGTACAATCTCCAATGTAAAGTTAAAAATCAAAGTGTACAATCTCCAATGGGGTTCTTTGTTGTTAGAATCGAATTATTTCAAAGCGTGCAAAATCCTGTACAGTTTTTACAAATTCGTCATAGAACAGGACACAGTTCCAGAAAACGAAACCGTCGATGATGAAACTTCGTTGTTGTGTGAGAATGTCGAAGAGGACGTGGATCTTTCTATTTAATTAACTGTTTTTAATTTTTTGTCAGCTACCCCCTGTTTGTTCATTGTAGTTTTTCTGACTGAATTTCATTTTTATATAATGAATAAAAATAAAAATAATTAATGAAAAATGATCTTACGGTATTTCCGAATTGAAAAAACTCCAATTGTTGATTTCAAAGTGGACAAAGTCCAATTGTTATTTTCATAACGTACAATCTCCCAATTTTTTTTCGAAATAACTTTGATGTTTTTGAAAATTTTAAGCAAAAAATTGGTACAGTAACTCTTAGATGTGACATAAATACAATACAATAGAAAAAGTACCTTAAATTGTATGTGTTAATGAATTCATCGTTTTTTTCTCCTCCTGAGAATTTAGGAAAAATGGAGAATGTACACTTTGAAACTATACCCCTCATATATATATATATATATATATATATATATATATATATATATATATATATATATATATATATATATATATATATATATATATATATATATAATAATAATTATAATCTTTATTGTACGTATGGCTTATACAGCGTGTACTCGACATAATAATAATAAAATATAATAAAAATGTATATAATATGAAAATAATCGTTTTTTGTACATAAAATAAAACATGCAATGTAAATACACTCTATAATGTAACATTCACAGACAAAATACATAATATAAAAAAAAAATCAGCAGGACAAGTATTCGGAAACTGAATAGAATGCTCTATTCAAAAGGAAATCTTTTATTGCCGTTTTGAATCTGGGCATGGTCAAATTCCTCAGATGTACAGGTAACTTATTGTATATTACGATGGAAGAGTACTTTGGGCATCTCTCGTGAAATGAATATCTGTGTCTGGGGATAGACATAACATTTGCATTCCTTGTGCAATACCTGCTATGATCATCCAACTTCTCGAATTCCTGGTTGTGCTTCTTGGCATGTAAAGCAGCTTTCAATATAAAGATACTCGGGAATGTGAGCAGTCTGTTCTCAATAAAGTACCCCCTACAGGAGTCTCTCGGCTGAAGCCCAAAAAGCAACCTAACAAGTCTCTTCTGGGATACAAAAACTCTTCGCCATCCCACCGAGCAAACCCACAGGAGCACTCCAGAGGACAGATGACAGTAAGCCAAACTGTAATATATACCAATCAGATCCACCAGGTTCAAAACAGATTTCATCTGCAATATATATATATATATATATATATATATATATATATATATATATATATATATATATATATATATATATATATATATATATATATATATATATATATATATATATATATATATATATATATATATATATATATATATATATATATATCATCATCATCATCGTTTATTTACACAAAATATGATAACATTTATAACAAAAGTATTTACATTACTGCAAATAAAAATTAAAAAACAACCACAGAAATAATAAATGCTGCTTGTACGTGGTGAAAAAAAATATATACACATACTAATAGATCTGAAACAGATCTGCATACAACGAAATATAACAAGCACTCAAATGTAAGTTAATCCCAAAATTTTAAAGTATATAAAAGTAAACAGCAAAAATGGTAAATATAAAATATGTATACAGAACAATCACAAAATATCGAAAAGGTTCAGGGACAAAATGAACAACATGGTAGCACAAAAAAAACACCGAATTCATCAGGACCTCCTTGGGATATAAACTTTCAACAACCATGGTCGAATATTTCACAAATTTTCCTCCAGGGCATACTTTCTATCAATCTACCGATCTTTTCAATGATTGTAGAAAAGATTCTGAAGATTGTATGCCTTCTGATAGGGAATTGAATACAGTCGAACCCAAAACATTATAGGATCTCAGTTATGCATTCTTGAATGCATAAGGTATTATATACTTATTTTTATGGCGTGTAATATTCGTATGGCTTGGCCGACTGAACGTTCTCTTGTCTTTGTATTGATTCAGTGCCAGTATCCTATAAAATAACTATATATATATATATATATATATATATATATATATATATATATATATATATATATATATATATATATATATATATATTATATGTATATATATATATATATATATATATATACATATATATATATATATATATATATATATATATATATATATATATATATATATATATATATATATATATATATATACAAGGTTGTCCAGAATTATGTGCATTAATTTTCAGAGGTGATAATTTTGCATGTACACTTTTTCCCAAAAGCGAATAATTAGGAATATATAAACCTTCAAAGGGGTATCTTACCCTAATTTTTCGAATATCTTCCAAACGATTTTGGCTAGGAAGTTCATGTTATAGGAGCGATTATAAGACATTAGTTGAATTAATTTCATATCACCACCTACCCCATCCCATATGAATACAGGGTAGTTTTGGAAAATCGCTAATCCTGAAGGTCCTGATCAGGATAATGGGACAAACTATTTAAATTATTGCATTGTCATCGCTCCTTGATAAGTGTGCAAAGTATCAAATCAATCCAATCTTTTGAATAGGGTGAAAATCACGTTCAAACATTCCGTTACATAGATACATACATACATACATATGAAGCTAATAATAGTATATTAATTTATTAGGAGTAAAAGTGATACTTTTTGTGGCGAGACTAGATGTTTGTCGACTGAACGCAGTGAGGCTGACAATGAGCTACAAAAAGTGCTCTTCTTCGAATAAAACATGCGATTTTTTCCGCAAACGGTGTTCAAGCGATAGAATTAAGATAATATTTTTAAAAAGGATTATATGTCAAAAACGTAAAACTAGATTGCTTTGCTTACTGGTTTTTTAGGTGTCAAGGCAACACAAATTTGACAATTCAACAAAATAATTGTCAGAAACATTTAAAGTCACTTAACTACGCATTATAGGACTGTGCGATTTTGGTAAGTACCCGAGTATTAAGAAATGGCTTGTTTTATTGAAATATATACAATTTTTCTTACAGATTACATCACGTCGGATTCGGAACCCAACTTTACGCCGCCCGACGTTCTTGATATTGACGTCAGAGTACAAAAAAGGGTACTTTTGTGTACGCTCACGGCCGGACAAAAAAGTAAAAACAAAATGACGTCTGTGATATCAAACTTCAACATTAAGAACTGAGGTTAAAAATGTCATTTTTTGTCGTTTGCGGAAAAAAGTTTGTTTGCTAATTAAGCGTGATTTTTCAATATATAATTCAATCCATTAGAATCGCATCTCGACGTGATGGAGCTCTGCTGCTCACTCTATTTAGTTGGTAGTTCTTTCATCATAATATTATTATTATTATTATCTTCTTAATTATAGGAGATGCCTAGTATACAAAACATTTATTAGGTACATCCATTTTAAAATAAATTTCTTACAACAAATGGCATAACTGCACACAAATTAAAGCCTACAATAAACATAGCATTAGGTTAGGCTACAAATCATACAATGTTTAGGGTACCCAATCCACAACAGGACAGGGAGCACCAAAGATATAAAGTTACAAAATTACCGCATTCAAAGGAAATGTTATCTATTCTGAGACCAATCACACTCTATCCCTGATGAGTTTTTTAATTCTTCGTTTAAATTGACTAACGCTAATTGACTCTTTAATAAAATTCGGCAGCTTGTTAAACTCATTTAAACCCTTGTGGAATAAACTATTCATTCCAAACCTTGTATTTGTTCATGTTATATAAAAATTCGCATGCCTTTTCACGTTGTAATTATGTATATCATGATTTCTAACTTCAAAACCTCCAAAATAGTCGGGCAGCAATCCCTTACTCAGCCTATAAATAAAAACCATACCCAATAAGAAAATTCTGCCATCCACTGAAAAACAATTCAAGCAATCCATCATAAACCTAATTGGTGTATATCTATTAACTCCCAATATCAGTCTCATCCCCCTGTTCTGAAGTTTTTGCAATTGTGAGACCTTGTTTTTGCCAAGCAGAAAGAACAATGTTGGGCAATAGTCAAAATGTGGTTGTATGAGACTGCCATAGAGAGTTAATCTTGCATACACGGATATCTTTCTGCATATTCTAGAGAAAAAATATAACTTTTTAGTAATCTTTCTATAAACATATTCAGCATGACTATTTAATTTCAAGCATCTGTCAATTATATAACCCAAGTATTTAATCTCATCAACAAATTCAATTGTACTGTCATTAATTCTGATTTCAATATTATTCCAAACAATCTGATCATATTTATATGAAGTTGATAAAATCATACTTTTAGTTTTACTAGCATTTAATTTAAGTTTGTTCTTGAATAAATGTTTATCAATATTACGTAATGAGTTATTCATATCCACAACAGCATGATCCAGATCATCACCTGAACAATACACTAAAGTGTCAAAAAGATTGATGGAATGTGTACCCTCAACATGATTAATATCATTTATATAAATAATGAACAGCAAAGAGCCAAGCACACTCCCCTGAGGAATTCCATTTTCATTAACGATCTCATCAGACACACCCAATTCATATTTAGTCACCTGTCTACGGCCAGAGAGATAATTCTTAAACCAAGAAAGAGAATTCCCTGACATCCCATAATACTGCAGCTTTTCAAGTAGAATCCTCCTGTCAATAGTCTCAAATGCCCTTTTCAAATCCAGAAAAGTTGGCACAACATACTGATTCATATCTATGATATTTTTCCACTCTGTTATAATAAATTAAAGGGAAGTTTCACATGAATGGTGTGCCGTAAAGCCCGATTGCTTACCCAAAATAGCTTGTTCATATCAAAATATGCAACCATCTGATTATAAACCGCCAACTCCTTATTGTATAAATTCACTTTCATAATGTGGAGCTTTGTTATTCCACGAGGAAAATAAAGTTAAAAAAATGCCAAAGTACTAAATAATATATCTATCATGATGTAATCATCATAATTTCTATCACCTGTTGATTATTTTCATCAAGAATTCATATCTCATACTTATGCATGTTCAGTATCTAATTGAATATTAAAGGCAGAAACTTGATGTAAATCAATTTCAACGAGAAAATAAATAAATTGAAACACTTACTTCTAATGAATTTATTCAAAACATGCAGTGCCCAAGACGTTGCTCGCGTGGAATTCAATTTATGTATTAACATTAACATGCAGATATATGTCGTCGCAAAATTTTTAATAGCCTTTTCTGATTTATACCTACCACTTATCTATGTAAAGCATTTAATATACTTTACCATTAAGGCACCGTCAGTAAAAACGCGTTGGCTAGTCCTTTTTGCGTCGACTTTAGTAGCAAAATTCATCGCCAGGAAGAATCCTTTTATTTTAACAGGATAATATATAGACTGTGCCCCTAAAGGTCCTTTCTAATAGATACTGGTGAAAGTATTTTTGAAAGTGGATGAATAGTTTAGGATAGTACAGAGTGGTCAAATAAGAATGCATAGTGCTGTTACTCGTAAACTATTGGTCGTAGAGACTTGCGGTAAAAAATATTATGACGAAAGTGGCCAACAGAAAATCTTGGAAATTACTTTCAGGTTTCAAAGATGGCCGCCAGGGGGCGTAACCACTTTCTAAATTTTTTTAATGATTTTTCTCTGAAATATATCTAGTAAATGTATCAAAAATTCATAGAGATGAACGTACTGGTGTTTATACACTCGACTGTAACGATTGTGAAAAATTCTATATAGGACGTACTCTTAGAGATTTTAAAACTCGAATACACGAACACCAACGTAGCTATATTAAGCAGAAAACTGATTCTAATTATGCGTGCCATCTTATTCAAGAAAACCATACCTTTAATCACAATTATAATATATTACAATTTGAAAATAGTTTCCATAAAACCAACTGTTGGGAATTCCGGAAATTTAGTTAACGACCAGATTGAAGTAAACCCTTCTCCTCTCCTTAATCTGTTCAATGTAGGTATACCTACTAATGGCTCTGAATGAATTGCTTATTGTTATTTAGTTTCTCTAGGAGCCCATCTGTTATATTCAATTTTCGTATAAATAGATTATTTTGTAATACCATAGTTTAGTACGAGATGAAGTCAATGTTATGACGAAACGCGTTTACTCAATAGATTTTTATTTCAACCTGTGAAAAGTTAATTTTATTTCTTTATAAAGTTATGAACAAATTTCTGCTCATTTGGTTTTATGGTAGCCGCTGAAGATGTCAATGTGTACAGGGAAAATTGAATAACACAGGCATCAGCTTCGATTGAAGAGGATTTCTTGTGAAGTTTGTATGTATTTTTTCATGGAAATGTGGTGTGATTTTTATTTCTAGGTATTACATTGTTTAGTCTGTATATTTTTTGATTGATATGTGTTTATTTTTATGTTTTACATTATTTAGTCACTATTTTTTCGCTTTGTCAATAAAATGTATAATTTCAAGACAATAAAGCATACTTGATTTGATTCGATTTGAAAATGGTTTGCGATAATTTGTTAGTACTCCATTTTAATCAATGACAGAATAAACATTATTATTATTATTATTATGATTAGGTACTCCGCATCTGAAGAATGTTGATTTTTCCTGAAAAGTACAGCACGCAACTATAATGGAGGAAAAACATATTCATAGAACGGATATTGAAAACCAAAAAAAAACTAAAGACCGGTGTGTGAATAATTTAAAGGCGTTGATTGATTGAAATTTTAATCGATATCATCGGCTAACTAACTTATTTTAATTGATTACTAATTAAATGGTTTATAACACTATTCGTTTCAGAATTATCATGTATTCTGTTCCTGTATTTTGCGAAAAACATGCTTTCCCAATTAGGCCGCAATTGTAATTAACACAAATAATATAAACTGAATTCCTCCTTTATTGCCATAAAATGAATTATGGCATAGTTATAAAGTTGATTTATCTGCATCTAGTCTGAGTCTTAATTGAACAAAACTTCGGTGGTTTTCATTTTTTCGTTATTATTCCAATATTACTGTTAAATTATATTGCTAGTTTAAGATAAATATGTTTCTGTAATTCCTGATGTTTGTTCACATTTCGACCGAAGGTTGTTAAACTAGGTTATATATATACATTTATTTTTAATAAAATTGTTCCGTTTCATTGAATAATTCTAATTCCCCTAATTTTTTCTGATATTTAACGCATTATTACATTATTCATTGATTCAGGCTGATACCTGTAGAGTTTAAAATGGGCTTAATTAGGCTTATGTGTAGGTTTATTAATGCAGAATCTTGGCTTCAAGAATATGCATAATAATCACGTATTTTATTCATTCCAAATAATCAACGTGATTATGTGCCTTTTTATGAGTAGATAATAATTACTACATATCCTGTGGGTAATTTTTCAACAGTGGGATATCTGACCGGATATAATAATTTGATTTATGATATTGATATAATTGTTGTTATGTAGGTATAAAATGTGACATATTCTTCTCAATATTTTTGTCGTAGATATTGAAGATATTGCATCATAATAAAACATTTCAAAAGTTTATTCTGGTAGTATATGTAAATGTTAAGTGTCTAACTTCATTGACATCACAATCCAAAACCTTTCAATGAATGGTATTTTTAATTTCACTCATTTCACAACGTTCACTATTTGTATTAGAAATGTTGATTTTATTATATTCATTTTTCATAGCGTATCAAGTGATGAATATCTTATGAATACGGTACCCGTCCGGTTAGCTTTTTAGATGTTTTCAAATCCGTTTTATATGTAGTGGACCACAATAATTGATGTTTTTTGATGTCCGATGTCTGTAAGACTTTAAATTCTGAAATCGATACATGAAACAATTTATAGATTTTTATTACGAAGAGAAGTATTGTTTGTTGATAATTCTTGATAAAATACTTATTTTCAATAATGTGTATGACCCCCTCTTACTCTAATAAAATCTATCATACGATTAGGCATAGATCTAATCAAGTTCTATAGTGTTTCTTGTGGGATAATGAGATATACCACTCTTCTTCTACGGTAACAATAAGCTCTGGGATAGAGGTTGGGGCACGACGTCTTGCACGAGTTCTACGTTTTAACTCATGCCAGATATGTTCAATCGGATTCAGGTCTGGACTGCATGTTGGCCATTGCATAAGTCGGAAACCCACTTCTGTAATGTAATTTTTCACGATTTGTGCACTATACGCCCCAGCATTATGATGATTATTTTATTTCATTGTATATTTCTCGCTACTTGAATAATAAGAAACGCGTGAGCAACAGAGATTCGCCACTGAAGTCTTATTTTTCTTTTTTTATGGTTTTGAAAAACCAAGCTTGAATAGCAAAAGAAAATATAAATTAAAAAATAATTTATTTTATTTAAAAAAATTGCAAGGTGCATCACTTATAACAAAGCAGGTCGAGATGCGGTTCGAACGGATTAGTCTTCACGAAGTGCACCGTGGTTGAGGAAAAAAGTTTAAACCCTTTAAAAGATTGTGTTTCCACATGTACTCAATCTACGTACCAAATTAAAACCCTCTAACTCAGAGTTTGCCAACCTGTGCCCCCCCACATAAGGGGGAGCAAGTTTACTAAAGGAGGGCGCGAGGATATCCAGGATACTATAATTTTAAAAAAATGATAAACTGACTGGACGGAAAGCACACTCGCACAAAGAAAACAAAAACTCCTTTTTTTTCAGGTCGTAGGATACCTATCTAAGAGAAATTGTTCATAATGAAAATAATAAACTGACTGCACACACAAAGAAAACGAATACCTGTATTTAGGTCGTAGCACCTAGCACATATACAGGGTTAGTTTAAAGTATGGAAACATCTGAATATCTCACAAACGGAAGAAGATAAAAAAAAATATTTTAACACGTGTTGCAAGGTTGCCGTAGGAGCATATTTTCATGATACAACAAAACTTACAGGGTGGTCCTAAAAAGCGTAGTGACTGCAGATATTGAATTTTTAAATGGAGCACCCTGTATAATATATCATTTTATGAATATTTTTGACTTCTAGATTAACTTTTGTATGATGTACCCTATGCCCAAATTCTATGGTTAGGCAGATATCGACAATTACAAAATAAGTACTTATTCTCACAAAGCTGGCTATGCTTTGCATATAAATATTAATGAACTGTCAAAATTAGTTAACGTCAATCACTTTATGAAATGGCATATCTTAGTGATACAGAACGCGTACAAATCCTAATTTTACGAGGCTTTGGCGACATGGAAAGAACGTATGAAGAAGTTTCACGCATATTTAATGAATTGAATCCTGAACACGTTATTAACAGATCAACCGTTTTCAAAACTGTCAAGAGGTATAGAGAGACTGGAAATGTTAGAAACTGTCCTAAGCCTGGCAGGCCGAAAACTGCTACAGATGATGAAACAAAACTAAATGTGCTACTCCAAGTTGAGGAAAATCCTCAAACATCTTCAAACCAGTTGGCACTAGACAACAATATCGCTCAAACGTCCGTGTTAAGAATTTTGAAGTCAGAAAAAATGAAACCTTATAGAATTCACTACATTCAAGAACTTACGGAAGATGACCCAGACCGCAGATTGCAGTTCTGTGAAACAGTTGAAGAAAAAAGGAACGTTGATGTTAATTTTGAAAAAAAAATTGTATTTTCTGATGAGGCAACGTTTTGCCTCAACGGAGAAGTAAATAGACATAATTGCAGGATTGGTCTAGAGGTAATCCGCGTTGGATGAGGGAGAGACACACGCAGTGGCCGCAGAAAATAAATGTCTGGGCGGGGATTATTAATAATCACATAATCGGACCTTTTTTTGTAGAAGGTAATTTAAATGGTGACAGATATCTGGACTTGTTAAGAAATAATATTGTGCCAGCTTTAGCAGCCATATTTCCCAATTCTAACAATCCAACGTTACCTTCTGATGACATATGGTATGAACAAGATGGTGCTTCCCCTCATTACACCCTAGCTGTACGAACCTATCTAGATACAGTGTTTCCACAGAGATGGATAGGACGTCGAGGAGCAATAGAATGGCCGCCCCGGTCACCAGACTTGACCCCATATGAATTTTGTAAAAGACTTGGATACTGTCAAATCGTAAATGGTTTGCACTTTGAACATTTACTATAGAATTTGTTCAGTTATTTTTCTTCATTTCTTTGAATGTTGATTATTATTATTAGGATTCAAGATGTAATAATAGAATAAACATTTAGAGGCTTACTGGCTACGGTTTTCATTACCACTCCGCGTACTTTATATTTCCGTGGCAATCCTGCAACACATGTGAAAAGATTTTTATTTGTTGACTTCCGTGCATAAGATATTTATAGTTACTATTAGTTTCATCAATACATGTAATGCAATAATTAAAGTGCCGATATCTGCCTAACCATAGAATTTGGGCATAGGGAACTCAATAACATAATTAATCTAGAAGTCGAAAGGATTCATAAAATGATATATTATACAGGGTGTTCCATTTAAAAATTCAATATCTGCAGTCACTACGCTTTTTAGGACCACCCTGTAAGTTTTGTTGTATCATAAAAATATTCTCCTACGGCAACCTTGCAACACGTGTTAAAATATTTTTTTTATCTTCTTCTGTTTGTGAGATATTCAGATGTTTCCATACTTTAAACTAACCCTGTATAAGAGAAACTACTAATAAATAAATTGATTTGCACACGCAAACCAAACATTATTATTTTTATTATATTGGGGGGCATATTATGCAAATTATGATGGGAAATTGGGCAGGGAATCCAGAAAGATTGAAAAACGCTGCATCTAACTCAATCTGCATAAGTTGTGGAGTCGAAGAATTTTTCAAAAGGCACAAAAAACCAAGAAATATCTATATAAAAATGGCGGAAAAAAAAGTTGTAAAATATACCCATTTGGTTCGATGGAAGCCGCTAGAGATGCTAATATGTGCTGGGACGATATAAAATATATATATATATATATATATATATATATATATATATATATATATATATATATATATATATATATATATATATATATATATATATATATATATATATATATATATATAGACCTACATATATAAATTATATTTGTTTTGCAGGACAACTTTTTTCGAATAACAATTTGACAAGAAAAAAATATATATATTTATATGAATACATATATGTATGTATATATTAGACATAAAAAAATGTAGAAGGTCTGAAACATATAAAAAACTACTTCCGCACCTGACTACTTCCGATACACCGCAATAGTCTATTATCTTCAGGTAAAATACGATTACCAAGATATATTCAGTTACTTCAACAAAAATCTATGTATGTCCACTAGCAATTACCAAATATCAAACATAGAAACCGTATATTCAAGATTAAATACCTTGAGAAATTATGGAGATCAATAACTATGAAAGAGTACATGAGCAGATTGAGTTTAATAATTTGGTCTTGATTGAATATTTTTTTTGAAATTCTCCTATTGCTGAAAAATATTATTTTGTTATTTCTTCTATACCTTTAGTTACTTTTTGTAATGTCGTTGCAGATCATTTAATAAAGTCATAGTTAAAATCAAAAATGACAATTGCAAATTAAATTTGTTTTGGTCTATAATATCTATAACGTAAATAACGAGTTATGGCTAAGGCAAAAAAATAAGGATGACTTGCTCGACTTCAAGCAGAACAAAAGAGCACTCGTTCGTATAACTTCTTCACGGTCAGTGATCGTTCAAAATTAATCAAATACAACCTTGAGTATCGAATTAAATGAAATCAATCATGTTCTTGATATAGGTCAAAAGACAACGAAATACAGCAATAGAGAACACGATGACGAGTTTGCCAAGTTAATGTATTCGCAATTAGTCTAATTTTTTTTTAATTAGGAGGAAGGTGAGAAGGTTAGCTATAAGAAAAAACCAGTTCAATCTAGCGTTATAGGTTCTTTCGATTTTTCTAACTGTACTGTTCATTTGAATAAATAAGAATTGTACTGAAGCAGAGCAATACAAACGCTCATGTATATATATATATATATATATATATATATATATATATATATATATATATATATATATATATATATATATATATATATATATATATATATATATATATATATATATATATATATATTATCTATATATATATATATATATATATATATATATATATATTATATATATATATATATATATATATATATATATATATATATATATATATATATATATAATGCACCTATGGCGACTTACTATGGTCTAGTCTACCCAGCATTATCATTCCATGTTTTAACATGGGGTCAGGCTCAAGATTTTAATAGAGTTTTTGTTTGTCAGAAAAGAATAGTCAGGATGATCTTTGTCTTAAAACCCAGAGACTCGTGCAGGAAAACATTCTGTGATAATAATATTTTAACTGTTGTTGGTATATATATTTATAAATTGTTGTGTTACGTTTATGTAAATACAGATATTTTTGTATTGAATGGTGAAAATCATCAATATAATACTCGAAAAAGAGATGATTTTAAAATACCACACTTTAATCACTTTTATTACATAAAGTGTCTTAGTTATGCTGGGCCAAAATATTTTAATAATTTGCCTATAGAGATCAAGCAGGCCAGAACTGTCTCTGTTTTTAAGCTGAAAATTAAGCACTTCTTAATACGGTATTCTTTTTATTCACTTAATGAGTTTTGTGATGAATGTGGCATTAGCATAGGTTTCTGATCCCATAAAGTATTTTTGTTATGTATGTTTTTTTTGCTTTGTTATTCTATCTTGTTTTTTGTTTATATAATCTTTTGACTTATCCTATCTGTATTATGCATAACACGTTGTAAAACAGCCATTTGGATCAATAAATTTCTTATTCTTATTCTTATTCATATATATATATATATATATATATATATATATATATATATATATATATATATATATATATATATATATATATACACAGAGCGTAACATAAGTACGTTAAAATATCCAAGTGACAATTTTAAGAAAAAAAGTCTATATAAACTTTTATCTGAAAATGCTTCGTTTCGGAGGTACAGGGTGTTGAAATGGCACCATGTCTAGGAAAATTTCAACTATCTGTATCTTAAGAACTACCAGATACTTCACTTTTTGTAATGTTCTCAGCAACTTCACTTAGGAGCTAAGTAACGTGCATCAATATAGAATCTCGAAAACGACCACATCCAGAGTGTTTGAGGAAGTATACCTTTTTTAAATGAAAAAGGTGTGGGAATAAGGTTTTTTCAAGAAAAGCGCCAAAAGTTTACATAATTTAACATGATGAACAAAACTAAATTTGAATTTACTACGTTTATTATCACAAAATATTTTGAAAAATATAACACTGCGATTGCAATTTCGGTCACTAGACCATCATCGAGCAGTTGGAGTTAAGAACTCAACTTCTTATATATATATATATATATATATATATATATATATATATATATATATATATATATATATATATATATACTGCCAAAAACACGTAAATCGAGTATGGAAATGGAACGGAGAAGAGAAAATAAAGATTAAATGGTATGGGAAAAAAGTCGAAGCAGATTTTATTTTAACTTTAAAATAAAAACACTTGGCTTATGTTGCCGAATATAAAAAATATTTAGATACTGTATTTAGCAGTAACGAAAAGTCGACATGTTTCGAGTTATGAACTCATTATCAAGACTGACTACAGGAGAGTATTGCATCCTAATTTATAAAACAGACAACAGCAAAGATGATACCTGAAAATCAATTTGTTCGTTTACAAGGGGTAATTGACTATTATGGGCGGAACTTATTTCGAGAATTTCAAGAAGGTCAAGGCGTTTTCCTTTGTTACCTGAATGTAACAATTTGGTTTTGTTGAAATCCAGGAAGTGATTGAATTTTATACAATGTTCAGATAAGCCAGTGGTAGTTTTGTTTTGTAAAATTGACTTTTTATGTTCTTCAACACGAATATTTATATTCCTTCCTGTCTGTCCAATATAGAAAGCAGGACATTCGTCGCAAAATATTTTGTAAATACCACTGTTTTCTCCGATGTTAGATTTTTCTTTATTATTGACCAAGAATGACTTCAAGTTTCTTTTATTTGTACAAATTGTTTTAACGTTATTTTTCGATAGTCTGTTACAAATTTTGCTACTCAAATTAGGCACATAATTTATTGGGAAGTATTTTTGTTCTTCGTTAATAGTTTGCGTGGGGTATATTGAATGCAACAGATTTTTTATTCGTTTTTTCCAAATGAGCTTGTCGATAAGACTTTCATTGTAACCGTTATTGATGGCTAATAATTTAATTATATTAACTTCAGTTTGAAAATTTGTTTGCGATAATGGAATCGTGAACAACCTATGTATGAACGAATGAAAAGCACTGAGTTTTATTTTAATGTTTTGGTTACTGTCGCTGTGAATTAAAGTATCTGTGCAGGTTGGTTTTCTATAAATGTTGAAAGTAAGAGAATTCAAATTCCTAGCAATCTGAACGTCTAAGAAATTCAAGGAACCGTTTTCGTTTTCTACTTCTTTTGTAAACTGAATCGAGTTGTAGAAAGTATTTATATATTTAAGTAAATTATCTAACTGCCTATCTGTACCGGTCCAAATACAAAAAATATCATCTACATAACGCCTAATACAGTATCTAAATATTTTTTAATTTGTGAAACATAAGCCAAGTGTTTTTATTTTAAAGTTTATACTTTATATATATATATATATATATATATATATATATATATATATATATATATATATATATATATATATATATATAAATATATATATATATATATATATATATATATATATATATATATATAGATATATATATATATATATATATATATATATATATATATATATATAAATATATATAAATATATATATATATATATATATATATATATATATATATATATAAATATATATATAAATATATATATAAAAATATATATATATATATATATATATATATATATATATATATATATATATATATATTTATTTATATATTTTATTTATTTATTTATTTATTCTTACACAACTTATACAATTATTATCATTACCAACACAAATTCAGGCAATTAATTATAAGTAAACACAAGAAACAATCCATGAAAGAACTATACTATATAATACTAAACTATAAGGTCAGGAACAATAAAGTAATGTTCATGCACCTAAGTGACTGAACATTTGTGTTGTGCAATTCCAAAAACACATTACAGTGATGTGGACACTTTTCAGACATGTTTGAGCAAAACATCTCAGCAATTTATCATCTAATACCTATCATTCTAAAATTTTTATAAAATCTATGTAATTTCGAAAAATAAATTTTTTTGATTCAACTGAAAAACTTTTTATTCCAGTCATAAGCCTAATCTCTATTGGTAAGAGATTGCATGCTTTGGGCAAGGTGTGAATGAAAAATCGATGGCAAATTTCCTTCTTGAATCTTTAGGTCGACAGAAACCCACCAGCACATCCACGGGTTTGATATATGAAACGACTACAATTCCGGAAAAGTTTTTTTTTGAAGGCATGTACACATAAACTATGAAAGTATAGTGTCCGGATATTGCACACATCTTCAGTATAAAGTAGACTGGTGTGATATCTCCTTAGTTCCTTTAATGAGTTCCTGTACATACCTCCCCATACAAAGATGCCATATCGAAGAAGTGATTCGGCTAGAGACTTGTAAATCAGGATAAGTAACTATATATACATATGTATGCAATGTACAGTGCCATTACATCTGATCCTTTCGAGGTTAATAATGTCCTACCTGAAAATAATTTAAAATAGGATAAGGAAATTCTGAGAAAAATTCTCTATTGTGGGGGTCCCACCTGGCTCTACATGAATCTGGCTCTATATATACCTACGTGTAAATATTTATAGGTCATATAGATGAAGTTGATGAAAATATACATATACTTTATAACGATTTAATAGCATCAATTCCGAATTAAATATATTAACTGAGAAGTCAGCAAGAAACAACGTTAATTTCATCATATCAATATCCAGTAGGTGTATAACGATGTCCTTTATTACCTATTAATTATTAGCCAATATCGTTATTATATATGGGATGTTGATATGGTGGCTATAATGTTGCTTGAAACTGGCTTCTCATTAGACTTTTACATCGACCAGTTCAGCGTTAAAGAAAAATAATAGGAATTTTTGTTTCTGAGTATTTTCACTATCTTATTAGATGATGCAAGTTAATATTGATAACAGTCATTTCAGACATAAATATAGTTTTTATGATTTCTCTTTGAAATTGATAGACAATAGCCACAAACAATATATTTGGTCATAAAATTCAAGAGGTTCGTGTTATTCCTTCATAAGTGTATTTCTTTTATGCAGAAAATAATAATAATTATAGGTGCCCTATGAATAATTATTATACTTGATGAACAAAACTAAATTTGAATTTACTACGTTTATTATCACAAAATATTTTGAAAAATATAACACTGCGATTGCAATTTCGGTCACTAGACCATCATCGGGCAGATTGAGTTAAGAATTGAACACAGAATAATTACAGATTTGCGCTTACGGGTGGGAAAGGATTATTGCAGGTACCTAAATAGACAAGAGGAACATATTTCAGGAAGGGCTAATCGAGTGAATTTCCCTAATTGGTACAATACAATGTTCATAGAAAACCAACTTTCACTTTTATATGTATTCCGTCGGATTCAAATCATCCTCTTTCCCATAAACATTCAGCTTTTAATTCAATGATCCACAGAGCGTTTTCAATTCCATTATCCGTAACAAATTTAGCAAAAGAAATTTCTACTATAAAAATAATTGCGTCAAATAACGGTTTTCATACAAGTTTGATAGATAAAATGATAAACAAGAAACGTAGTCAACTAGCGTACAACAGCATATATCCCCAATTAAAAGTAGAAAAATCGGAAAAATTCACAGCTTTAACATATTTTGGTCCTCTAACAGAAAAAGTTGCTAATGTCATACCTAAATGTAATATTAAAATTGCTTTCAAACCTAAGACAAAACTCTCAGGATTTTTATTCAATGCCAAAGATATTACTTCAAAATTTGAAAGTTCAGGAGTTTATAAGTTGATTTGTCCTGTATGTAAAGGAGTATATATAGGTCAGACTGGTCGATCGTTCAAGACAAGATTTAAAGAACACCAACAATCTTTTTTGAAAAATAAAACGGATTCAACGTTTTCAAATCATTGCCGTGAAAACCACCACCCATTTCCACAAATAGATAATTTTCAAATCATGCACAAATTACGGAAAGGAACCAAACTTACTTACTTAGAATCATTAGAAATTTTTGAACTCAATAATAATGCAAAAGATATCTTGCTGAACGACCAGATTGACTTGATATATTCTCCTATATTTAGTGTATTCAAACAATAACGACTTTTCTAAGAACATTGTATTGTACCAATTAGGGAAATTCACTCGATTAGCCCTTCTTGAAATATGTTCCTCTTGTCTATTTAGGTACCTGCAATAATCCCTTCCCACCCGTAAGCGCAAATCTGTAATTATTCTGTGTTCAGTTCTTAACTCAATCTGCCCGATGATGGTCTAGTGACCGAAATTGCAATCGCAGTGTTATATTTTTCAAAATATTTTGTGATAATAAACGTAGTAAATTCAAATTTAGTTTTGTTCATCATGTTAAATTATCACGTAGTAACGACGGATTCCATCAACTATTATTATACTTATTTCAACCACAAAAAAATTATTCGGATTATCATAATTTATGTGCAATATGCAACTATTGATAATTTTAGTAGCTCCAGTGGAAACAAGAAATTTACGTATGTTACCATAAGTTTCTACCTGTGGCAACAAAGAGAAACATTTAGCAACAAAATGTTCCTCCGGTGGAACCGTAGCTTTAGCAACAAATGTTGGACAACGTGATTCTGTTTTTGCGGTAAACATCAAAAGAATACGCTTGCCGCAGATTTTTTTTCGCTCTGTGGATACACTTTCAGTTGAGAGCATTTGTTGGAAACAAAAACATGTCTCTCGCGTGGATGAAGGAATTAACCGATACGTAAATTGATTTATATCACTTACAAAATGTAGGTACTCAACTGATGAAAATAATAAAAATATTAAGAAAGATGCATAGAAAGCTATAGTAGGGGAGCCTGAGATGCTAAATGGGGATTTACTCGAGCGTCGTGGGGATCTTTTGTGTTGTGAAGAATAGATGCTAAAACGAAAAAAAGGTTATATGATGTATACCATTTCACTGGGGGGGAAAACGTGTGCAGATTTTCAAAAATGTAAAAAAAAATCGTTATATAGATTTACTCGAGCGCGTCAGATATTAATAGTTTATACACCCCACATCGTTTCTGATGACGAAGGTAAGTTAATCTGCCGATTTGCATGGTGGGGGTGACCGTACGAGACCAAAACTCATCGCCGATATTCAAAAATGCAGGAAAAAAATCGTGACATTTCTTTCAAACTAAAAATTAAAATTTAACCGTGCTCGAGAATGTCAAGGTGACGTTTTTTTTGCAACTTTTTCAGTCTCCTTATGTTTCCTTATGCCACGTGCAAATCGTCAGATTAGTGAAACTCTTCTGCATGTAATAAACTCACCTTGCCTTAATCTGACGCGCTCGAGTTTTTCGAACGATCGATTTTTTTTTACTAATCTGATCGGCAGCCCTAGACGAACGCCCCCATATTGAGGATTCATGTATGGTGGGGTTACTCAACAGGGTGCAAGGTTTCCCCCAATATGTTATTCTGCCGCGCTCGAGTAAATCCCAAAATCCCCGCTTGGGCTCCCCTACTACTATCAGTGATGCAATTGGGTTATACGAACTTGAAATACAAAAAAAATGAAAAATTTGATCATCGTCGGTCGGGGAAATTGCCGATGGTGGAGACAGCTTGTTGTCAACTAAAATGTTTCTCAAATTGTTGGCAACTAGGTGTAGACACAATGGAAATAAAAGTTGTTGATTTTCTATAAAGAGTTGCAAACAGTTGGAAACACTAAACTTGCCAAAAAATTCGGTGGAAATCAGTGGCGTAGCGTGCCTTGGAGGGGCCCTGTATCAAAATTAGTTGCGGGGCCCAAATCAAGGATTACTCACAAAAAAAATGCTTACGTTAAATTGAAATAAATGTTTATTGATCATAAGTTATCAATGCCTTCTAGAAATTGAACTAGAAAACAATTCAAATTAAATATTCACTTTTCTTGATTTTTTTCGGCAAATTGATTTATTAAATGATCTATAACTGAAGACGATTTCAGTTTTTCTAACATTTCTGCCTCTATAGACAATAGTGACAAGTCTGATAGCCGTTCCTGTCCCATCGAAGTCCTTAGGTAATTTTTTATCAGTTTCTATTTCGAAAAACTTCTTTCAGCTGTTGTAACTGGTAAGGTCAAGAATAGAAATCATGCTGTTATTACCTCCGGGAAACTGGATGCAAGGCTATTGAATTTTATCAGCAATAATTCCATGAGTTCCTTAATGGAATTAATTTTTGAATTTCACATTTTAAGCATGTTTTCAGTTCATAAAGATTAACTGAGATGTCTTATGTCAAACAACCAAATTCACCCTTCGCTAGTGGTAGATAATTAAGTAGTACTTACCATTGCAATCTATATCACTCACACAGGCTGATTGCTGAAAAAATGAAGAAATTTTGGGTATTTTTTTCATAACCTCCTCCCTTTTCTGTTTACATTTTCTTTTCATAGCTCCACTGGGATAATCTCTTTTCTTTTCACTCATTCTTTTCACAAATCAAACTAAGTAACCAACAAATAATCAGAAGAACAAGATTGTATTGTATTACACAATGTAATAATAATAACGTTTGAACCGGGATGAAATAATTCAATATTATGAATTTGTTGTAATGAAACCAGTTTATCAATGCTTTCAAATCTTCTGCCGAATCATTATTCAATTCGCTTCCAGAAGTAATGCTATAAAATATTTCTTTGTCATATATATATATATATATATATATATATATATATATATATATATATATATATATATATATATATATATAAAAGGTTATATTGGGCACTCGGCAAAAGGAGGCTAGATTTAAATCAAACAACCATTGGTCATGAACATCTATATTTCGGTCCTTAGTTTGGGACCTTCATCAGGATGCTAGAAGTCAGAGAACTCAAATAGTAACACAACAGATCAATAAAAACTGCAAGAAGTGGAAAAGCCACACAAAACTACACTTATAAAGTTACTTACATGTGACGAGTTGTGAAATCAAATCCTTGTATATATATATATATATATATATATATATATATATATATATATATATATATATATATATATATATACACTAGCCACGCTACCTGTTTTTATGTTGAGGGTCAGTCTGGTTATTAATAATATTTTAAAGATGTAACTTTAATACAAAATGGCGAATGCGCCTGAACCCTTGCCCCACTTGTTTTACAAAATACTATTTTCCCATTTGAAAACGAAGGTTCCTCACAATTTTTGAAATACAATTTGGGGTTTACATTCGGAAACAAACAAATCAACCGCTTCGATCGACAATGTAGAATACATACTTCCTGAAATGAAATGTCATATCTGCAACTGTGGCGTAACATGTCAGGAAGTATGTATTCTCGCGACGGGATTCTGCATTTCCATCTAAGCGGTAAATTGTTGTTTCCAATATCCTTGGTAGAGGGCGCTCTGGGTGGTTATCCAGTTAGTAACTTGGACATGATTTGTATTGGGGATCAATTGGAAATTTGTTAATTCACTCCGAGTCAAATAAGCTGCACTGATGAGATCTAATGAGATCGAAACAGCTGTATGCAGATTTTGAGTCCAGGTGACTTGATGATTTCTAAAATTCACTCTTGGATTGTGAATTCAGAATTCTCGTCGCGAAAAAATATAACCATCAGCTTCCTTGGAAAGTTGTTTGATAATTTTTTTGAATTATTGAAGAATGTCCATTTGTTCACTTTGTGTAATATATTAAATTGACCATTGTCAACTTGTATATTTTTCATGATAGGATTTTAAAAGTAATACTCCTATATCATAGTGGATATGATAAATAAATTCTCAAAATACTTATATTTACATCGATTTAAATTATTTGAGTAGAGAATTTAAGGTTTAGTAGATAGGAATAAAACATTCAACATGTCGTTTTTGATGCAGTGTTTTTTATAGTGTTCGTATTCATTATGAATGAAGTAATGGAGTTTCCTTTGCAATGTTGAAATCAACTCTGCCGTGTCCCCTTTCTGATAAAGTTCCTCTTATTAACGTCAATTTATTTTTGATTTATCTTCATATATTGTTATGTGGACTTTTGTGATGATAACAGGGTATTGTTCTGAATGAGTTAATAAGCTGCTATGACTGTTGAATGCGACTAAACACTTTATTGTTTCAGGTTTTTTTTTTATCTCGAGGGACCTACAGTTTAACGCCGGTTCCGAACGGCCAATGGGCTTGTAAACAATGTACATTACCTAGCAATTAATCTCATAATTAGAACCACTAAATTCAGAATATACACAACACCCAAGAGCAAGGTGGGACTCGAACCCACATCCTCGGCTTACAAGCGGTGCACCTTTCCGCTGGTCTACCGAGGCCTCTCTATTGTTTCAGGTTAGCGACAACAACTATTCTCGAAAGTAAACAATGAATTAAGATAACAAGAATAATATAAAAACCATTTTTTCTAATTTTGACATATGAAGTGACACTTTTTAAAACTGATTGACATTATGAAACGTCTTACTTTTTGTAACTAGTTGCATAAAGTAAAATTTTATGCAATTGGTGACGAAAAATGTATATCAAAATTAGTGACAAAAAGAATTATTCTATTTATTAAACTGTTATAATACAAGTCAAAAACATAAATTATAAATTAATTAATTATTATAAATATTGATAACACAATTATTGCAATTATTCAAATTAATTCCCGACGACATATTTTTTTCATTGCTCGAACTTGCTGTTATTTGGGAAGCGGCGCACATTGCATTAGATGTTTCACCAAATATTTCTTGCGCTATAAGTTTTTTATTATTCGTGGAATTTTCAACATATCCCTCCGCAACAGAGGTAGATTTCCAACCTCCATGCCTCTTTAATTTTAAAATATCAGCGCCACTGTCTGCTAGGAAAGTGGCAGAGCTTCTTCTGAAGCAGTGGCCAGTATATAGAACAGGATTTGAAAGACCAAGAAATTGTGCAATAACTTTTGGCAGACTGCTAAATGTGTTAATTCCCACAGGATTTCTGGTACATTTTCCATTCGCATATTTTACAAAAAATCTGTTGTGTTTAAGAACCTGGGGACGCAACTTAATATATTTTCTTAATATTTCAACAAGCTTCGTATTTTCAATGTCTCCAGTGGTAATTGCAAACTGCCGTATAACTTTTGTTTTTGAAGGGATATCAACACGAAAATGGCTTCCTTCGTCTATAGCATTTTCAACTGGAAGAAATGTTAATTCTGCTTTTCTGCATGCTCCTGCCATTCCAATTATCATTGCAACCTTAGCCATTAAGTATTCTTTGTCATCAGCTTCCACTAAAAATTTGGCAAAATCTTCTTTAATAAAAACTTTTGACTTTTTAGCACTGTACCCGTCCGCTTGCATTTTAATATATGCCAGCAAATTTGTATATTTTTTAATATCAATATTCCTTTTCAGATTTAGTTCAGACCTTAACATTGAGTAAAGTGTCCATAATGTGGAAACTTTTAGATCTTTCTTACCCTCAAAATATGCAAGTAAAACTTTCTCATTAACATGTTTAATTTTCTTCTCATCACACCACGTAACAAATTTTTCGTATGCCAAATCATAAATTGCCTTTGACTTTTTGGGAATTACTGATAATAGAGCATTACCTGCTGCCTCTTTAATATCGCTTGGTAGCTCTTCAGAACTTGAATCACTCATTTTTAAAAAATAAAACTAAAAATATATCAATCTCGCTAAAAACCTTCCGTCTAGACTTTTTTACAAAATGTCAAACTGACAACTAACATGAAGTAACAGCAACAAACTAAATTTATGTTTTCCAAATTTTTATCAATTATATTAAATTTTATTTTTGTATTACTTTCTTCAAAATTAGAAAAAATCTTGTATGCAATACGTTACGAAATGAAATTTTGTGTAACTTGTGAGTTTTTGCGGAACGAACGAAGTGAGAAAAATCTCACGCGCTACACAAAATTAGGCATTTCGTAACTGATGGCATAAATAACTATTATGTGACGGCAGATATCTACAGAATTGAATAAAATTATCTGGATTATTTTGCTATTGTACTTATGAAAAATTGCAAAAATAATTGCATTGTATTATAAGTAGAAAAAGCATCATTCAACTCCACAAGGACGGCATTATTTATTTATCCACTAAAAGTGATAAACTTGAAGATATCGTATAGAGTGTTGAATATGTCGATTAAATTTATCAGATACAGAAAGGATTCTATATCGCGGTTAGTAATCAAAGATGTTTCACATCTTAAATTCAACCATTTTAATGATCGATAATAGATCGGCTGTACCTACTATTCGAAGTTTAATGCCATAATTAGGCCAAGCTACAGAGATTAAGAGTGAGCATTTTGTGTAAAAAGTGTTAGAAGACAACCAGCTCCGCCATTGTTTGTAAAATAGTTTCATATGATATAGTGATATGTTTTTCACTCGACTTTATTATTTTTAACTTTGTTGTTAACAATTGTATGCAAAAAATCGCGGTTTTTACAGTTTCTTGCTTATAAAATTGAAACTATCAGAGTAATCGTAATGATGTCAATAGACTAATTGTAGAAAATAAAAAGACGAAGAAAATGACAGGTCGGACGAATCGATGTGACCCTTATTTTGAGAGAAAATCGTAAAAAACCGGCCAAAATGCAGTTTTTTCAAAATCTCATAACTCGGTTATTTTTTAAGTTGTAGCGTAGATCCTCCGGTAAGTAATAGTTATTAATATAAACTTCATTTGTGCGAAGAGCCATAACTGTCCGATGCATAGTTTTTGATATGTGGCCATTTGAATATTTTACTATACAATTTTCCAGCAGACCTGAATGCGACAGGTATAGTCCGCTTTCATTTTACAAAAAGGATTTTGAAAGTAGAATTCTCATAGTTCAAAACGTTCATCTTGGTTTCACATGAAAACGCTGAGAAATATGTCAAAAATGAAGCTGAACATGACGAAAAACGGCTGAACTCGTGAGAATAGTTGAAGAGTGGGGGTAGAGCAGCAGGCAAGGAGATGCATGACATCCGAACCGAAAGCGTCGGCATTTTGAACATGACGGTAATTTCTCGGCCGTTTTTCGTCATGTTCAGCTTTATTTCTAACATATTTCTCAGCGTTTTCATATAAAACCAAGATGAACATTTTGAACTATGAGAATTCTACTTTCAAAATCTTTTTTGTGAATTGAAATCGGACCTTACCTGTCGCATTCAGGTCTGCTGGAAAATTGCATAGTAAAATATTCAAATGGCCACAGATCCAAAAATATGCATCGGACAGTTCTTGCTCTTCGCACAAATGAAGTTCATATCAATAGCTAAAACTAACCGCAGGACCTACGCTGAAACTCAAAAAAATAACCGAGTTATGAATTTTTGAAAAAACTGCATTTTTGCCGGTTTTTTTCGATTTTCCCTCAAATTAAGGGTCTGATTGAGTCGTCCGACCTCTCATTTTCTTCGTCGTATTTTCTATAATTAATCTATGAACACCATCACGATTACTCTGATAGTTTCAATTTTATAAGCAAGAAACTAAAAACAACGCGATTTTTTGCATAAAATTGTTAATAACAAAGTTATAAATAATAAAGTCGAGTTAAAAACATCACTATATCATATAGAACTATTTTACGAACAATGGCGCAGCTGGTTTTCTTCTAACACTTTTTACATGAAAAAATCTCTGTAGCTTGGCCTAAATATGCAAATATTGAGTTCAGAGAATTCTCATACTTTAATGAATTCCTGGTTAAGAGAGAACAATGTCATTGTGTTATTGTACGAAGCAGTAGTTTTGACATACCATACCATAAGTCATGCAGAATTGAAGAGGCATTCTCTTATCAGGTTGTGAAGATTCTCAATGAATGGATATTTTTAATAACTGTCTTAATGTCAATACATTGTAAAGGTACCTTAAGGAAAAAAACTTTCGGATGAATTGTATACACAGTGATTGTTTCTTTTTGGTGATAGTGACAGCAATAGCTGAAGTTCCACCTAACTTATTCTTTCTGTAACTTTACTTAGGTGCAATTAAGAGTCCTAGGTCCAACTTTGCTAATCGTACCTACCCATTTTAATAAGCAGGTCTTCAAAGTGAAATCCTGCTAAAAAAAACTAGTACTTATACATTATTCTTTGTAGCTTTTTTGCTACCAATTAGGTATCACTTAGGAGTTGCCTATTTCTTGCAAGTTAGAACATGTGAAGATATTACTTATTATTGTAAATAAAACTTTCGTTTTTGATTTTCACTCGAGTTTGTCAAACATAACAATGGTTTCCCCAAACATAATGGCTTCTTCAGATGTATACAACATGTACTAACTTTTACAATGAATACAAATTGGATGAAAAAACCTAAATCTAATCTATTTGCAGGTAGAAAATAATTGGTACTGAGAAGAGTAAACCAACAGGTAGAAAGATTTAATACGTTATCTACAATAAATTTAGGTAACTCTAGGAAAGATACTGAATTTTGTCGATGATATATAGCCAGAAACTAATTTTCATAATAACCCATAAAAAATTTTAGGTACTGGGCCACGAAGGAAAAATATTAAAATAACTGGGTCACGAAGAAAAAAGTTTGGGAAACGCTGGTCTAACTCAATCAGCAGACGCTGTGGAGTGTGGAGCGAAATATGAAAAACCAGGAATAAACAAGAAATCGCTAGGCGGCGTTTATGAAAAATAATTAAAACCACTACATTGCCCTTTTCCCTAACAAACTTCTAACTCAATCTGAATAATCTGTGGACATGAGCTAATCTTCAAGCTAATAACAAGAAATATCTACATAAACATGGCAGCGAATAGAGAAAAAAGTTTATACCACAAAAATTGAGAGTTGTGGTTCAGTATATTTCCATCACTTAACTGATGTGGTTAAAGATAACCTACAGAATATTTGTATTAGTTTTTCTTACAGTATTCATAAAAGAGATCGAATGACACCTCATTACAAACTACTGTGATTTTTGAAAATAGAAAGTCAGGTTTTATATCTCTATTATGTGTTTCAGTGGCGGATTTACCAGCAGGCTGAGTAGGCTGGAGCCTAGGGCGGCAGATTTTAAGGGCGGCAAATTTGGGAACAAGATTTTCAACCACCAAGTAAAAAACTTCAGAATTTTCTAAAACTGAGAAGTTATTATTTTCACCCCGATTTCCGAAAATCGAGTTTTCTTCAGATCTCGACGTTTTGAGATACTAGGAAGCCATGATTACTATTTTTACGATAATCCTGTAATTCTATCATATTTTCGATAATTCTCTAATTTTTTGTATCGTGAAAATTCTTATCGATAATTACACTACCCCACTCTTCTGTCTTTTCTTTTTCGTGTTTTACCTGCAGCTTATTCGTACGTGTTTATATATTTTTTCGATGCGTTACCTACTTTTTGGAATTGTTGAATTGTAATGAGGCCGGAAATGGTTTTAATTAATCACAGAAAAGTTCTGAACCAAAAATAATTGATATGGTATTAGTGTGGTGCCGCTTTAGACTAATTCTACATCACAACCTCATAACTTGAGTTCTGCAACTGTAATAAATTCGGGAATAGGTGTAATAAATTGTAATTAATGTGTAAAAAATTGACATAGAGCAAAATAGGGTGTGGGGTATAAAAGCTGGTGCACCGTGACGGACATACACTTTCCTTTCATCAACTTTTCAACAATACAAACACGAAATTTCATTCATCTAAATCAATCTGGATGAGATGTAGAGGTGCGCAATTGAATCTATTCAGTAAATGGATAAAATCTTAAATCTATCAACTGAAATCCTCATTTCCGAAGGTATTCCCGAGCAAACTCAAAGAAAAGGTTGCTAAACTCATTTTTTTAGTAATAGAAGGCCATTTGGGTAAATTGTTTAGGAAACCCTGTCTTGTCTTTGGATATGCTCTTCTGCTGATTTTTCTTCCAGTTTCTTTCTGGAGTGTCATCCAAAAATCCAATCCTGGGGTTTTATGGTATTTCCCAAGTTCTAGGTTTTTGATGTATACAGTATAACTCCTGATTATAGCTCCTGAGGTTTGAGGAGTCTGTAGAAGCCCCAGGATGGGAAATACTATAAAATTCCAGGAGTTCTGTGTATATCTCATGAATTAGGATTTAAGGATTTTGAAAACCGTTATTTTCTTAATAACAGCGAGATTGATAATATTGTAATGACTGGCCCTGGTTACGAAATAAAACACAGGTTCATCTTGTACTTAGTCTTTATTTATAGTAGACTCTAGAATCGCAAAAAAAAATGATAGTATAAGCGGGACTATTTTTGAACATCAAATATCATGAAAGTCATTAACAATATTTAATTAACAAATGTGCCGATTTTATAAAAATTTCAATAGTATATCTAGTGCTTCAAAAGGACCATTTTCATTTGCTTTTGAATAGTCCCCTATTCGTGTCCAGCTGTGATCGCATAATACATTTTGTATTCGAAATTAATATATTTTACATGCATTGTTTGAGTGACGTACTGTAATCGCATAAGTGACATTTATGAGTTTCGAGTGAATCGATTTCACTTGGTTTTAAATAGTAGCACTATGTGAAGAACTGTAATCGCATAAGTGACATTTGGGATCTGTCAGTTTTAAAAGTGAATAGATTTTATATGGCTTTGAAGGTTCACTTTATGCGATGAACTGTAATGACATAAGGGACATTTATGAGCTTTGATTTTCAAGTGAATCGCGTTTATATGATTTTGAAGGCTCCCTTTTGCTGTCGCACTATAATCGCATATGTCACATTTATGAGCTTTAAGTTTCAAGTGAACCGCGTTTATATGATATTGAAGTAGATTCTTATGTGAACAACTGTAGTCGCATAAGTGACATTTGTGATTTTTTAGTTTCAAGTGAATAGATTTTATATGGCTTTGAAGGTTCCATTTTGATATCGTACTATAATCGCACATGTCACATTCAAAATCTTTAAGTTTCAAGTGAACCGCGTTTATATGATATTGAAGCCGATGCTTATGTGAAAAACTGTAGTCGCATAAGTGACATTTGTGATTTTTTAGTTTCAAGTGAATAGATTCTATATGGCGTTGAAGGTCCCGTTTCATTGTCGCACTATAATCGCATAAGTGGCATTTGTAATCTTTCAGTTTTAAGTGAATAGATTTTATATGACTTCGAAGGTTCCATTTTGATTTCGTATTATAATCGCACATGTCACATTTATGAGCCTTAAGTTTCAAGTGAATCGCGTTTATATGATATTGAAGTCGATGCTTATGTGAAAAACTGTAGTCGCATAAGTGACATTTGTGATTTTTTAGTTTCAAGTGAATAGATTGTATATGGTTTTGAAGTTTCCGTTTTATTGTCGCACTATAATCGCATAAGTGACATTCATAATATCCGAGGTTCGAGTGAACTGATTCTATATGCACTTTTAAAGAACTCTTATATGACGAACTGAAATCGCATAAGTGACATTTATGATTTCTGATTTTCGAGTGAACTGATTTTATATGCTTTGTTATATCTCCATTATGTGATGGAATGTAATTGCATAAGTGACATTGATAACTTTTTTGTTTCAAGTTCTTCGGGTTTATATGTTTTTGATGGTTCGCACTATGTGACGTACTGTAATCGCAATTCTGATTTTTCAAATGGACCAACTTTATGTGCGTTTGAAGAGCTACTTTCCTTGATGAACTGAAATCACATGAGTGACATGAGTAACATTTGTGGTTCTCCAGTTTCGAACGGATACAATCCAAGTTCATCGGATCGTCACACCTTGGCGAGTTCGTTTCCATCTGTATTGAGGAGAGCATCTCACTTACGTCTTTTCTGTTGTTCTTGGTACATTCAGTTTTACTATTAACATCCTCACTTCTTTCCATCTTGACGGAGAGCAAGTTCCTGCAATAAAAAGAGGATGCAACAATTTACAACATATAAACATTTTGGTAGTTTGAATTTACAATCGTTAATTGTCATTAAATATCTGATTTCCACACATATATGCGATAATTACGTGCCGTACAGATTTAATTGAAAATCAACATCATATAATATTATTTTTTCTCATCGAGGTGAGCTTGGATTACAATGAATTCAAACTTAGATACTGACTAAAGTCTACCATTATTTGCCTTTGGTATGTTTTGATACTGATTGACATACAAAAGAGTGGTTACACCCTCAATATTCATATTGAGGGTGTAACCACTCTCTCTTTTTATATGCCCAAGCTAGCTGAGAGAGAGAGATTTGTAACGTGTAAATTCTCCGCTTAACCGCCGCCACTGAATGGTTGATCGAAATACCGTGATTCACGCTATCAAATGATACCTCACTTTTGTTTCACCTATGAATAATAGACTCGTCCAGTTGGGAATGACTTGCGTACGACGAGAATATCGATATTTGCACGTGAAACAACTTCCTCTTTTGGCAAATAGTTGTTGAAGAAGCAACATCGTTAAGTGTCAAATTATATTAAATATCTATTGAACGAATATTCAGTATATTAAAATTATTAAGTATCTGTGGCGTCTGATAGACGGTAAGTTATGAGAAGAAATCTAATTGTTTCGTATAAATGCATTATCTTGAAAATCTGAGTTCATTTTTTTTTTCATATTCCGCCATTTCACTTTTTTTCATTTATCTATATTAAATTATTTATCTTTCAATATTGAAATAATCATCCTACATTTCCTAATTTAAAATGTTTTAATTTATTTGCTTATTTTACTCTTTCAATTTGACACAAGATTTTTGTAGGCTAACTATGGCAAATTTCACGTGGTCATATCTTATGTTCAGTTTAATGTTGGAACATATACTGTCTTTCTTAGCATCTTTGCTTGAGATCAATATAAATGTTAATTTAAATTGGCCATCGATACCCTACAGAGACTCTTGGAAAATTTTAAGTTTGAGATAGTATGTTGATTTGCCCCGAATTATTTTAGTCACCTTGGCTGGAGCTAAAAAAAAACACGTTGGCTGGAACCATAAAGAAAATTTAACTGAAGCTACAAGATAACCTCAACTAGAACCACAAAACAACCAGGGAAGAAAACTTCCAAGCTTGGGGACAAGAATAGGCAATTAACAGAGTACAATCCACCTAGACTATATTTGATAAAACGTCGATAGAAAATTAAAGAAATGATCAGATAAGTCTCTTTGTAAATGATAAGAAAGTAGTAAATTCCTTAATTTTATATCTTGTTGTCATCACTGAAAACTTACCAGAACCTATATATATATATATATATATATATATATATATATATATATATATATATATATATATATATATATATATATATACAACCTCTCTCGGCTAGCTCGGGCATATAAAAAGGGAGAGTGGTTACAGATTATATATATATATATATATATATATATATATATATATATATATATATATATATATATAGGTTCTAGTTAATTTTCAGGAATAATAACAAGAATATTATATGAAGGAATTTACTACTTTCTTTGCATTTACAAAGTCGACTTATCTGATTATGTTATAATCTTGGTGGATTGTATTCACTGTTGTCTGCCTTGCCTTTTCTTGTCCCCCACGATTGGAAGTTTTCTCCACTGTTGCTTTGTGGTTCAAACTGGGGTTATTTTGTAGCTCCAGTTGAAGTTTCTCTAGCTCCAGTTAAAGTTTCTTTAGCTCCAGTTAAAGTTTCTTTAGCTCCAGCCAAGGTGACTAACATAATTCAGGTCAAATCAACATACAATTTCAAGCTCAAAATCTTCCAAGTGTCTCTGTAGGATATCGATGGCCAATTCAAATTAACATTTATATTGATCTCAAGCAAAGATGCTAAGAAAGACAGTATATGTTCCAACATTAAACTGAACATAAGATATGACCACGTGAAATTTGCCATCAATTGCCTACAAAAATCTTGTGTCAAATTGAAAGAGTAAAATAAGCAAATAAATTAAAACATTTTAAATTAGGAAATGTAGGATGATTATTTCAATATTAAAAGATAAATAATTTAATATAGGTAAATGGAAAAAATGTGAAATGGCGGAATATGAAAAAAATTAACTCAGATTTTCAAGATAATGCATTTATACGAAACAATTAGATTTCTTCTCATAACTCACCGTCACTCAGACGCCACAGATAATTAATAAGTTCTATTTATTGATCACTCGCTCAATACTTATTGAATATAATTTGAAACTTAACGAAGTCAGAGATGTTGTTTCTTCAACAGATATTTTCGAAAAGAGGATGTTTCACGTGCAAATCCGACGCTATATCGATATTCTGGTCGTACGCAAGTCATTCCCGACTGGACGAGTCTATTCTTCCGAGGTGAAACAGTAAGAGTCCAGTAAGGTAGCTATTAATAGCGTGAACCACGGTACCTCAATCTACAGTGCAGTGGCGGCGGTTAAGCGGAGAATTTACACGTTACAAGGGCCTCATTGGCCAATGAATAATGATTGATATATTTTCATGCCGTTTCAAATTGCAATTTACTTCAGCTACGACTGAAAAGACACAATTATATACAAACCAATAAAAAACAAATTTTATGATGCCAAAAATTCCGACAAGGAAATCGAAGAAATATTTGATAAGTTGCAGAAGAAATACAGGGCATTCCCAGGGAAGTACGAAGTATTTCCTAGAAAAAGCAGGAAGTTCTTAAATTTTGGGAAGTGGTGTACAAAATTTCGATCAGCCCTTCGGATTTTACCCAATGCTGGGGCTTCAAATAAGACAGAAGAATGGTGGAAAATTATTGCATTTGTGACTTCATAACGATCGGTTATCCTTTTCCAAGCGGCTTGTTAATTATTGTCAGAAACATTAAGAGAAACTATTACACGTTCTGCTTTACCTACTAGAGCTTCGTTGAAAAATCCTTATTTTTTAATGCAATGAATTAAACAATTTTTTCCTATTAATAATATCTCAAACTTATCAATGATAGAAATAAGGCAATTACAAAATTGCAAGACCATTGATGCGTGTCATAGTTTGCTTTGAAGCACGTGCGGGTCACATCCGTGATGTCTTTATTCCTTGAAAATATTCAAAGCAATAAATGAAACGACGAAATGGCAGAGTAATGAAACATCGAATGAGAAACAATTTACTTTGTTTTTAATCAGTATTTTGTTAACGACTGCAGTTTCCTAGTACTCTATATTTTCAATCAAATGTTACATTTTCTTGACAAGTAAATAAAAGTAGTGATAAAAAACAAAGTCAATTATTTCTCATTTATTGTTAAAATGTATTATAACAAAGTAACGGACAAATCCATTCAATAGAATAATAAAATGAATGCAAGTACTCTGAAAAAAAAAACAATTATGACACGTCAAGTTTTTTAAGATATAAACAGATATTAAACTAGATGTAATAATCAAAAACCAAACTATAAATATATATATATATATATATATATATATATAGCTATGGTATTTTCATTATAATTTGTTGACGACGGCGAAAGATTATGAATAGTTTGAATTGAATTGAACTAATATATTGATAAAATTTCAATAGACTAAACTAAATGAATATGTAATTTCAAACAAATCAATGTTATGATGTAAAAATTAAAGCATCTGATGATAAAAATAGGGCATTATGGAGTGTAGAGCAAACGATAAATAATACTAAGCAAAAAGCTAATGGAATAAAAATAAACAAAGATCCATACCAAATACCAAATGAAATGAATAAGGTCTTTATCAATGCAGCAAAAAACATAAGGGAACAAATTACACCTATTGATCCAATTAAAATAAGAATGAAAGAATGTCCAATGATAAAACAATATTTTTGCAACCAACAACAGTTGCAGAAATTCAACAAATAATAAAAAAACTAAAAAATAAATATAGTGCTTGGATAGACGAAATATCGAATAATATTGTCAAGTTGAGTACTGATATATATAAATCTGAACCATGTCCCACATAGTTAATAACTCAATGAAATATAATATTTTTCCAGAACATCTGAAGATAGCTCTCGTAAAGCCTGTCTATAGAAAAAGGAAATGAAGATGTAGATAATTATCGACCCATTAGCCCTTTGCCATCTTTCTCAAAATTATTCGAAACTGTAATGTGTAACAGAATAATGAAATTTTCAATTGAGTTAAGTAATAGTAATCAACATGGATATCTATGAGGTCAATCCACACCGACTGCAATATTTCGGTATATAAAAGATATATTGGATACTTTGGAGGCTGGAGACTTGGCTTTCGGTTTGTGTTTTGATTTGTCGAAAATCTATGATTGTCTGGATTTAGAGATTCTATTTAATAAACTGGAGAGCTATGGTATCAGGGTACATGCATTATTATGGGTCAAATCGTACTTTACTATACAATATGTTTTTAAAGATGGTAATGAGGTTAAGTCAAATTGTAGATATGTAGACTTGGATGTACCACAAGTCCACAAGACATGTTGGTGAGAGCACAACTGTATCCAGACCTTATCTGCATATGGACGAACATTTATCTTGGAAAAAACATAAAATAGAATTGAGTAAAAATTTTAATAAAGTATGTTATAGTCTTAAGTTACATCAAAATATTTTAATTTCAGTGGTTTAAAGCCAGTTTACCATGCTACATTTGAAGCTAAATTTAGGTATGCATCAATATTTTATGGAGCATCCAACCTAAATTCAATCTTCATAATACAAAAAAAGAGTTTTGAGAATCATGCTGAAACTGACATACTTAGAAAGTTGTAAAAACAAAATTTTAACTGTTTATGCTGTTTATATCCAGGAATGTTTATTGTACTTTTTAAAAATAGAGAATTATTCGAAGACTGTAAAATTAAAAAACAGTTCTATAACACCAGATCACTGAATTATATATATCCACAACATATAGTTGTGTCTATGTTATGATAAAATATAATAAATTACCAGGATCAATGAAACGAAAAGGAATAACTTAAAAACAAATAAAAAACTGATACATGATATTATTATTATTATGTTCACAATAGCAGGCAGTTAAACCGATGAGTATTCTAATTCACACACTGTAATGAGTCATTTGTTCTGAGTTTTCCTTTAGTTCCCTGTCAACTCTATTTTTAAAGACATTTGTGTTAGGTGCACTGTTTCTTGATTGAAGTAACTATGAAGGAAAAAAATTGTTTCTATGTTATGATAAAATATATACTAAGTGACAAAGAAAGGTAAACACCCAGTATACTGTACTTTATTTTAATAATTCTTTGCAGGTAAACTTGCTTTAAGTCGAACAAAAAATGATTAAATTTTCAGCCTAATCTGCGGCGTATCAGACCCGTTTTGTATCACTTCTTTTTTTTTGGAATTTGCATATTTTACGATTTTTATTCACATTTGGTGAATCTATCGTTAAAAAATTGGTAGCAAAGTTCTTTACTTTAACGACCAAGATCCCCCGTGCGCGAAGACTAGCTCGTGTATCCCAGTTAAATGACTTTGAAAGGGGTCGAATTGTAGGCTTACGCGAAGCCGTAAAGCCGTTTAGAGAAATGTAATCAGGCATGGACTCAAGAAGGCCGGCAGCGTAGAGCTATAGGCACTGGACGTCGTAGGGGCACAACAGGGCGTCAAGATCGGCGACTAAGACTTTTAGCCCTGAGATCGGTTTAGGTCTACTCGAGCGATTGCAGATCAATGGTTTGAAGAACATGGAAGGATGGTTGGGATGCGTACAGTTTACAGGAGAATAAGAAGTTTTGGGCTTATTTCTTGCCGACCCCATTGGGTCTTACCATTGACTCCTGAGCATAGACGAAACCGCCTGCAATGGTGCCAAGAGAGATTAAATTGGGATCAAGAATGGAATCACGTGATCTTTAGCGATGAATCGCGCTTTTGTTTGGGTATGCATGACGGCCGAGCAAGGGTGAGAAGGAGACGTGGTGAAAGAAGAAATTCACAATTTGATGTTGAAAGGCATATCCACCAAACCGTGGGTGTTATGGTATGGGGTGCCATATCCATTGGTAGCAGGTCACCTCTAGTTTTTATCCAAGGCAACATGACCGCCCTTCATTACATTCAGGAAGTAGTGGAACCACATGTTCAGAGAGTTGAAAATGCCATTTTCCAACAAGACAACGCGAGGCCGCATGTTGCTAGAGTAACTTTAGCCTTCATGGATCAACACCATATCAATCGTTTTCCATGGCCTCCAAGATCGCCCGATCTTTCACCAATTGAACATGCGTGGGACATGCTCAGCCGAAGGTTGCTTAACTTACCCCATCCCCCTCAGACTCTAGCAGCTCTTAGACATGAGTTGGTGGTAGGGTGGAATGAGATACCTCAGGAGGACATTGACCACCTCATCAGAACAATGCCCCAACATACCAATGAGTGTGACATCGAGGGTCTGTGACACATTATTAACTGTAACTCGGTTCGACGATAACCAAAGTGGTCTAATCATTTATTTATTATTATTAGTTAAACATGTAAGCAAAATATTAATGAATATGATTAAATACATCTAGGTGTTTACCTTTCTTTGTCACTCAGTATAATAAATTACCAGATTCAATTAAACGAAAATGAACTTCAAAACAAATAAAAAAAATGATACATGATATACTTATGCTGGCAAACTTGTAATCATGTGGAATTTTGACACTACGTCTGTATCATTTTGTTGCAATGTTACCGTTGTATTGGGATGACTTTGAAATAAAGAACTATTATTATTATTATAACACGTCATGTTACTTAAAAATCTCGTTTTGTAGAGGGGGATGAATAATAATTCCGGTGATAATCCCTGTATTTTTTCAAATAGTTCAACCTCTCCAAAATGACAAAAGACCTGTACGTAGTTATACACTATATTTTTTATAAGGCTATAAAATATAATAGCGAAATTATTTTAGCCATCTAATATTCTCTTAAGGAATGTTTGAAATTTGACATTCCATGGAAGATGTGATAAATTGCATAATTATATTACTATGATTTCATTGTGTTATTAGGTAAGGCAATGAAATTGAAGACATATAATGTACCCTATTGTTTACTTAAAAACAGTTAGAAAAGAGCATTACTGTGTTATGATCGTAGAAAAAAGTTATTATTGAGTAATTTCAAATCAAGGCTCAAGAATTTGGAAGTTCTGAATCTTAGTATATGATTTTTAGTTGAATTTTCCATTTTTAGATTATGATACTTAGCTAACATATGCAAATACATATAGTTTACCATACATACATAATATTGTATGAAGCATGAATAAAGTCTTCTCTAATCAGGTAGAACAACTGGTAAAAACTCACATAGCTATCGATATCTTGACAAGTGTTCATGGGGTAGGTACAATAAATTATCTCCATTGTAAGAAATAATGGTTTAATAATAATCTTACCAAGTTGTTGAGAAATCATCCTTAGACCAAACCGTGCCATTTTCATCAATAATTTGATCAATGATACATTTACTTTCTTCCATATAGAATTCATCTGGTATACTTTCTTCCAAAATGGGTTCATTTCTAACGTCAACAATTTCATCTATTTCTTGCTTTACAGAATTGAATGATTCAGATTCATCAGGGTTTGAAGTATCAACATTTTTAACTAGACGGGTAGAAGACATTATAAAATTTGTTGTAACCCACTGTCACTGATAAGCTGATGTCACTACAGATATATATGGTTTGTTAATTATGTAGTATAGACTGCCGAAATTTGACGATTTACATATATATCCAACTTCGAAAATTCAAGGAACAGAAGCTTGCAGTCCCAGGCTTTGAGGCTTGCACACTAGCGTCTACGCAATGTTGCCAGGTTGAAAAATTAAAAATCACCAGAAACTTACTTAAAAAGTTGCCAGATTTTTCAAAAAATCACCAGAATTTATGGTTTTGCAGTATTTACACAAAATACTTCAAATAAAATTACATATAATGTTTTAGAAATAAAACAAAATTCTCAATATTAAAAAAAATAACTAAAACAAAGTTTCGTATATAAAAAAACTAAGATATTTAAATGACATCTAAATCACTCATTGGTACATACTATTTTTGTGTTTATTAAGAATATCTTTAGTAACAGAAAAATTGAATCAGCTCTTATTATTTCGTGAAATTAATGCTTTTGCTTTTCATGTAAAATTCCACTCACAGTTTTGGAGCCCAATCTATTTCTCATTTTTGTTTTATTTAAATTAATTTCAAAAAATAATCATTTCACGCTTGCGCTGCTGTGCGGTAATGTAAATAAAATATTAACAAATTTTTACAGCTCTGGAAAAGACAAGACTATTGACACCTTTTTTGAAATTACACACTTCTTTCCAAAATTCAATTCCATCCTGGCGTCTCGCACGTGTAATCTCCGGTTTAAGCAGTACAGTGGAATGGAATTTGAAACATATTATTATATTAATACAGTCGCGTACCTACCTATGTATAAATTAGAGACTTTTTATATAATATATTATGTACCTATATGACAGAATTTTTATTCATAAAGAATAAAAAACATAAATTAATTGTGTTTTTCAATATAAATTAAAACTTATAAGTAGGTCAGTGTCGTGTCAAAAAAATCACCAGAAATCGACCTTTTTAAAAAGTTTTCACCATTTCACCAAACGGGTTATAAAATCACCAAATCTGGTGAATTTTCACCAGACCTGGCAACATTGCGTCTACGTCTAGCAGTAGCAAGCAGTGTTGCCAGAATATTTTTCTGTCGAATCGAATAGCCTTGCCGGAGCGCGCGTGTAGCCCCGAGATAGCCCCATCATGGCCATAGACATATTTACTCTTACTCATTTTCTCTTTTTCTATGCCCTCGGTTGCGGTGACCATCTTACCACTTATCTTCTTCTTTTCCTTTACTGTTTTTGGCAACTATGGCCATCTGGACAACTATCTTCTTGTGGTCATCTGAGTCTGCTAGGGTTGCAGATCTTGGAAGTTCCAATACTCAGATGGGTTTGACTTTATCACTTACACAGTTACTATCGTTACGTTTAATTTCTGTGTACATATATATTATATATTTTTGTGAACTGACCGGAGGTTAAGGGATCCCAGGTTACTAATAAAACATACACAATATTAGGTTAACATATATTGACGACACTAGGATTTTAGGAGGGAAATTAGTTTTCGTTAGTAAATTGCTGATATACTTTAAAATTACACATAATTATTCATATGGTTTTCTATTTTGATTTTAATATATAATTAAAGTTTTATTTTTGATACTGAAAGAAAGTTAATTAATACTTTAATTGTTTTTATATCATTTTTAAAAATAGTTTGATATATATCCAATGGCAGTTGTTGATTGTCATCTTTAATTTTAATAAGGTCAGATTGTAGTTTTTCGATATTTGACTTGTTATTAGCACATGAAAGGAATATATGAAGAATATCCTCTCTCTCACCACATTTGCATTAATCATTACTAACAATTTTGATTCTATGTTATTGAGACTGCGTTAAACAATGAGAAGATCTTATTCGACATATAGTTGTTACATATTTCCTTGGTAAATAGAATTGGTTAAACCAGGGCTTTTTATTAAGCTTCTGATCCTTCATCATGTCAAAATAGATCCTACCCTAGTGTTCACATGTCTCCCTCCAGTCAGCTATCCAATTAACCCAAGTTTTTTTATTAAGATAAGACCAAAACTCCTTTGGATTTCCCTGCATTTCTGTCTCTGTTACTAATGAAGCGCCTAATTTCGCCAGTTCATCGGCTTTCTCGTTACCCTTTATGTTAGTATGACTGGGAACCCAAAGGAATTTTATCACATTATTCATTTGTATTATTTCATTATTAGTATTAAATGATCATTGTATATTTTTTTGTTTTTACTACATAATTTTTCTAAAGCACTTTTGGAATCTGATATTATTACACAATTGTTTAGTTTGTTTTGTTTGATCAACTCAAGTGATTTTTGAATTGCTAGTAATTCAGCAGTGCATATTGAGAAAAATTTAGGGATTCTTTCTGTATGATATATTCCTTGTGAACTATAAACACCTATTCCTGTAGATTGTTTAGTTTTGGATGCATCTGTAAAAATTAAAAAGTAATTTGGAAATTTATTCTCAATAAATGTGTTAAAGATTATTGAGTTATCTGACATGGATTTTTCGAGATTGGAATTATTATATTTTAAGGAATAGTAAATTGTTGATAGTGGAAACCTGAAGAATGAAGGGACATTTTCCTTTTGATTTTATCAAGTATTTCAAAATTTCCCCATGAGTCTACTAAAGGAGGGGGCTTATTACTGAATATAAGTTGTTTCCAGTGTGCTAGAGATCGGATTTTGTTGATAATTGGATTATTATTAAGAGAAGCCAATGTTGCTATGAATCTCGACGCTAACAGTGATCTTCGGTCTTTTAGAGGTAATTCTCCGCTTTCTGCAAGCAAAATGTTTATTGGGGTGGATTTCATTAACCCCAGCGCTGATCTGATCGCTGCATATTGAATTTTGTCAAGCGTATATAGGAGATTTTTGGAACACTTTCCCATAAAAATACTGCCATAATCCAGATGTGATCTTATAATAGCTTTATAAATATTTAAAAGGGTTTTTGGGTGGGCCCCCCACCAAGTTCTTGAAAGAGCTTTTATGATATTTATCCCTTGTAGAGCTCTGTTACTCATATTTTGTATTTGGGCGTTCCATTTTAAATTTCTGTGGATAATTATACCCAAATAATTGACCTAATCGACCCATGGAATATTTGTTTCATATATCTGTAACGGAGGAAGATTAATCCATTTTTTATAGGGATGGAAGTGGATAGCATTACATTTACTAGGGGATAGTTGTAGACCTTTTATTCTGAAGTATTGTTCAGTTTTGGCAAGTGATTATTTCATGTTGGCTAAGGCAGATTGAAAATTGGCTGCTGAAGACATGATGACTGTGTCATCAGCAAATTTTATAACTTTAATACCTATTGTTTCAATTTCTTTTGCTATATCTTTTACAAAAATATTGAAGAGAATTAGACTCAATGGTGAACCTTGAGGAAGACCTTGATTTGCTTGCTTTGGACCTATTAACTTATGAGAATATGGATCTAGAAGTAGAATATTCCTTTCTAGAAATAATGATTTGAGAAGGTTAATTAATTTAGAGGAGATGTTCTCATATGATAAAATATCAGTAAGATCTTGGAGATTTACGTTGTCATAAGCAGATTTAATATCTAGGAAAACTACTATAATGGATTCTTTCCTTGCAAAATTTATATAGATAGATGATATAAGATATGCTAGTGCATCGTAAGTAGATTTCCCTTTTCTGAACCCAAATTGAAGATCACTATTAGAGAATTTATTTTCATATATTGCTTCTATTCTTGTAGAAAATATGGATTGTAATATTTTTAAAATACATGATGATAATGCTATTGGTCTATAACTACTGCTCAAATTAGGTGATTTGCCAGGTTTACAAATAGGGATTATAATCGTGGTTTTAAGTGCTGATGGTATCAATTTATTATGAAATAATTGATTAAAAAGTTGTAATAATTTGATTTTGGCTCTAAGGGGGAGTTGTTTTATCATAGAATATGTTACATTGTCATCTCCTGGACACGTATCTTTGTTTTTAGAGTGTATTATAAGTAGTAACTCATTCAGCATTATCTCAGGGAATTCAACCGTGTTACTTACTTTCATTACTTGTTCTCCTAAAGGATTGATAGGAGGACACAAATCTTCTAAAATTTCTTCCCCACATGGTATGGTAGCTTTTGGCACAGTATGAAAGCTTCGTCCGGATTTTAATCTCTTAATGTCCTTCCACATAAGTTTCGAGGATTTATAATTAAGGTTGATACAGAATTGTGAGAATGCCTCTTTGTTCTTTTCTTTGATGTTTCTTTTAGTAATTGCTTGAATTCGTTTAGTTGATAGATAATTATGTAGAGTTGGATTATTTAAGTAACTGCGGACTGCATTTTGTCTTTCTTTTATACCTTTTCGAAGAGTTTCATCCCACCATACTATTTTGTATTTGTTTCTTCCCTTATTGTCTTTGGTTTTTTGAAAAGATTCATTTGCAGCTTTTTGTATCATTTCTTGAAATGTTTCCAATGATTCTGGTTCATTCGAATCCATAGTTTGATTGATAATATCTATATATTTATCCCAATTTGCTGATTTGAGATTATATCTTTTCAAGGGATTTATATATGGCGGGAGACGTGAAATTGATGTACCATTAGTATATATAATTTCAATCGGTAGATGGTCACTATTACCTGGATCTTGAATAACGCTCCACTCTAATGATAGTGCTATGTCCGTAGATGAAATTGTAATGTCGGGAGCACTTATATTTGTATTGGGGAGAGTTAGTCTTGTAGGAGCTTTATCATTGATAATTGTGCATTCGTTATGAAGTAAAAAGTTTTCAACATTTTGTCCGTTCCTGTTTTTGATGCCTGAACCCCAAAGAGGGCTTTGGGCATTTAAATCACCGCATATTATAAATTTGTTATTGAGGTTAAGAAATGTCTCGTTTAAGATATCTTCAGAGAGGATTTCATTCGGAGGACAATAAATGTGAACAAAGGACATACTGTCTATTTTTATAATTTGCATTTCAATATTAGGAGGTGTTCAAAGAAAGGAAACGTAATTTCATTATATTTTAGATCATTTTTAATTAGGGTGGCCATGCCACCACCTTGTCTAGTTCTGTCTTTTCTTATAATGTAATATCCTGGAATTTTAAATTGAAATGTTTCAGTAAGCATAGTTTCTGAAAGGAAAAAATGTCAGGATTACTTTCATGAATTCTTATTTTTAAATTGATTAAATTTGATTTAATGGATCTAATATTCCAATGAATTAGTTTGAACATAATTTATAGTTAATTTAAATCTACGAAAGTAATACTGTATGTATATTAACAGAGATATTTAATGACAATCTTCCGAATCCATATTGTTTGATTCAGAAGGTTCGCCTGTCATTTTTATGTGTTTTTCCAAATTATATTGACCCTTAAGGCATTCTATCAACTCTACTAATTCTAAAAATTCGTAATCGATATAGGATTTTGTTCGAGACTGTTCTTAAGTTTGATAAGGTTAAATGTATTGATTGGGCTTTGAGATTGATTGAGTAAAATCATTGATGGGTCAAAACTCGTCGAAGATTCTCGAATTAACTGATTTTCATGAGCCTCTCTGTCGTATCCGACTATTTTGGGAAGTGATGTTCGTCGCTTTTTTGCAGTAATGTTATATGATGCGGACGTATTAGTTTTCTCTATTAGTAAACGTCTATTAGCTACCGAAATCAGATTTGGTTCCTCTGGTGTTTTAGTTGATTTTCTTGAGTTTAATGAGGAATATGATTGAGGTTGTTCTATAGGGGAAATGTAATCTTTTTTCATTAATTTAGCTGCTTCAAAATATGATATATTTTCTATAGCTATTATTTCATTAATTTTTTTAGCAAGAACAAGAGTTTTCTCTCGCCTCCATCAGAGAATGTTCTCCAATATATAAAAAGTAAAGCATCATTGGAAAATAAAGAGGTTGAAGATCGATCAGAACAAGAAATCATAGAAGAAGATTCAGAAGATCTCAATGAAATAACAGAAATGAGAAAAATAGAGCGAGAAAGTTCAACGGAGCATGGAACAGCAGAAGACCTAGATGATATTGAAGAAACTGAACGTGATATAACAGAAGAAGACTGCATCAATGTGAGAAGACAGCTGAGACATAGAAGTGAAATGAGGAAGCCTAAACATTTTGAAGACTATGTCATGACAGTTGCAGCAGAGATCAGTGAACCTAGAGAACCCTTATCCTACAAAGAGGCTATAACTTGCAATGAAAGACAAAATTGGATTATGGCTATGGAGAAAGAGATACAATCACTGCAAGAAAATTGCACCTATAGGAAAGAAAGCGATACCTTGCAAGTGGGTGTATAAACTCAAAACAAATCCTGACGGGCCCATTGAAAAGTATAAAGCAAGATTGGTTATCAAAGGCAATTCACAGTGAAAAGGTGAAGATTATGACCAAACATACAGCCCAGTAGCCAAAGGTGGAACAATAAGGTCACTGTTGAGTATTGCAGCAAGCAAAAACATGTCTTTTACTCAAATTGATGTATGTACAGCCTTTCTCTATGGTAAACTTGATGAAGAAGTCTACATGAAGCAACCTCAGGGCTATGAAGATGGTAGCGACAAAGTATGCAAACTTGAACGAAGTCTTTATGGTTTGAAACAGGCACCAAGGTGTTGGAATCATAGATTTAGTGATTACATCGAAAGCCTGAATTTCAAAAGAACCAATGCAGACCCTTGCCTATTCATAAAGAAAGATGGAGAAGACATGCTACTGCTAGCTCTTTACGTCGATGATGGGTTATTAGCTTCTACAAATGAGACAATGAAAGAAACATTTCTACATAATTTACGAAGAGAATTCAAAATCACGATCAAGCCTGCATCTTATTTCTTAGGACTAGAAATTGAGAAGAAAGAAAATGGATCAATTCAAGTAAATCAGTCTGCTTACACTAGAAAGATTCTAGAACGTTTCGGTATGCAATACTGTAAACCAGTATCAACACCCATAATCAAAGAAAGCGTTCAATTAGGGAAGGAAGATGAGAAAGAATTGAACAGCACTTTTCCTTATAGAGAAGCCGTTGGTGCTTTGATGTACTTGATGACCGGCACTCGACCAGACATAGCATATGCTGTAAGTGTAGTTTCAAGGAAACTCGAAAATCCCCTGAATTCAGACTGCTCCAAAGTAAAAAGGATATTCCGTTATTTAAAAGGAACGATTGACATTGGTATAATATACAAAACAGGAGTCAAAGATGAGCTGAAGACATTCAGTGACGCAGATCATGGTGGTGATGATAATACAGGCCGATCAACCACAGGAGTTTTGAGTATGTATTCAGATGGAGCAATATCTTGGTACAGTCAGCGTCAAACTTCAATTGCAATTTCTACAACAGAAGCAGAAATAGTCGCTGCTAGCGAAGCTGCTAGAGAAATAGTTTGGCTCAAACGACTATTCGAAGAAATTCTTATTTCGGAATCAGTGCCAACGTTGATGATCGACAACGAAGCTGCAATAAAGTTGACACAGAATCCAGAATATCACCGTCGTACTAAACATATTCACATTCGACATTTCTTTGTCCGTGAGCTGGTACTTGTTAGTTTCATTAAAGTTAGGAAAGTGTCATCAGAAGATCAGTTAGCAGACATGTTGACAAAACCTTTGTTCAAACCCAGATTACAAATGTTGAGAAATGCAATGGTGTTGACCAGAATAATCCAATGAGGGAAGGTGTTGAAGTCTGAAGACGGAACATTGTACATATTCTGTACTTTATTATTTGTAGTTGGCTCGTTGACAAAAAGTCAGTTTTTTGAATAAATTTTTCTATAAAAGTGTCATTCTATTTTCTTACAAGAATTGAGTAAAGATCTGTTTTAAATACTTCAACAATCCTGACCAATCGAAAACGACCGAGGTTAGGATCCGTTGGCGCCAAAGTTTAAAAAAAATAATTGCTTTCTTTTGACAGAAAAATTGAATTATTTCAATTCAAACGCATTGTAATTGGTTGTTCCTAGGCAATTAACTGAGATAATTTGATATTCGGCAGCATTTACTAAATCGTAACGACATTGCGATACTAAGAAAGTTGAGAGAACTGTTTTACGGTTATTCCAAATTGTTAATCTGTTAAATGAAATGAAAATATTGTTTACTGGTTTAACGAAATTTTTTGGAATGTTGATTTACTCATGTAAATGTGAGTTTTCAAGAAAATTTAACTAATATAGGTATTTCCTTTTTTCAAATTCTGCAGATTTTCTGGTTAACTGAGATTTTTAAAAAAATGGAATGGTTAAAAAACTCTAATTCTCACTTTCATCAAAGTAGAAACTAGGAAAATACTCTTTTATTTTGACCTATATCTATTGTCATAAGGAAATATGAAAATTTAACAAGGCAAATCAAACTACTAAGGTTATTGGATTGTCTAATAAATCATAATTTATTTATACATTTTTTGATGTCAAATTGAATTTTTTTTACTTCTTGATGACTGGGCTTACAAACACCACTTTTTGATTTTTTTTCCTTCTTTTTCATACAAATCAACCTCCTCTGAATATTTATTTTTTCATTATGTTATATATTTAATATTTTCCGAAAAAGAAGAATTAACGAGGTAGTGTTTGGACACTAAAAAATTATTTTATTATAATGAAAAATCGATTTTAGAATCGGTTCATTGCTCCTATACTTTCCATTTTCCTTCTCATAGTAGGAATGTAATTTGTTGATATTTTTACGTATGTGAATATTTTTGTATCATACTTAGTGAATGCCAATGCTTTCTTTGTGTAGTCTTATAGAAATAATGTACATGAAAATGAATTTACCCAAGAGTATCATAGAAAATGCAGCCAAAGCTGCGAATAATTCATTGCCGGAGAAATCCAGAGTCGTATACGACAAGGATTATGGAGTATTTAATCAATGAACGTTGCTCCATTTCTCCTCGTACAATTAGCGGGCGTTATGATCCATTATGCCCGCTCATTACGCCCTAGGGCATAATGAGTGTATTTATAGCAGGTATCTAAGGTAAAATCAACAAATAATATACAAGTGAAAAATAAATAAGTTTTTCGTAACTTGAGGAAGAGAAAAAGACGATAAATGAATAGACCAAACACTTTTTTTATTCTGCTGGATCTAAAAACTTCGCGGCAGGATTCTCGAAAGCCCATCCTCCATATTATCTTCAAACCTTTTCTTGAATGAAAAAAATTTCGTCAGAACTAGACGAGCTGCCCCAAAAATAATTCCAATAATCGAATAGTACAGGTTGGAAACTGGCAAAGTAAAGAGTACTTACTCATAACAACAGCCTCCACCCGGGCTCCACCTTGCTTCTTATCATGATAAACATATAAGCAGGACAGTTCAGTCTTAACTATGATTTCTGAGTAATAACCATATGGTTGTTGTTAGTGGGTAATTGAAAACCCTGTAATTCTATCATATTTTCGATAATTCCCTAAGTTTTTGTATCGTGAAAATTCTTATCGATAATCAACTTTTCAACAATACAAACACGACATTTCATTCATCTAAATCATTGATTCCCAAAGTGGTCCAGGTGGACCCCCAGGGGTCCACGGGAGACTCGACGGGGATCTACGTAGGCGTTACAAAAATATGGGGGTTCACAATGCATAAGCGGGGGTCCACGAAAGATTATTTGGTTTCGATATTGAAGAAATGAAAGGCTTGACTTCACCTATCAATGTAGGCAAATAATATTTTGAGTAGTTCAGCGACTGTTAGGTACTTGTAAAAACTTGCATATTCCATATTCAGTACATCGTGTCGACACTGCAAAGCATCGCTCTCCGTCGTCCACAATTCTTGTTCAGACTTGCAAAGGGTCGAAATACGACTTGTGGTGTGTGTGCTTGCAATCATGCATGAACTTGTTTGATTCTTTACCAATATATCTTGGCATACGAATGCCAAAGATAAACGTTAGGTAGTCATTTGTTTCCTGAATTTCGAAAAGAAAAGCGAATCGATGATAGCGTTTGGCAGTGTCGAAAAAAGTGAGTACTTTGTCACAGGTAGAAGTCTTGATGAGAATATTCAGACATACATTTAACATTTAATTGCCCTGCATGATGACTTCAAAATCAGTTTCGAAGATATTCTGACGATGCAAATATCACCATGGATCATGAATCCATTTGATGAAACGGAAGTGGAGAATGTGATATTACAAGAGAAGCTACTTGAGCTTAGTATTAGCATAGTTCAGCATAGTGCTGAAGATGAAATTTAAAAAATGGTATCAAACATTTTGCCTGCAGGCAGAAATAGCCGAAAAATATACTGGACAGTGGGGATTTGCGACAAAGCTTTTGATAGCGTTTTCCTCGTCATATCTCATCGAAAAAAGTTTGTGTCGTTACCAACCTTTTAACAAAAAAAAAGGAGCCAGAATTGCGGTTATTTCTAACAAAACTGAAGCCAAATATTGATAATTTGCTGTCAATTCATCAAGTACATCCCTCTCCTTGAAATTATGGCTATTTTTTGATAGTCATTGTAGAAGTAACGTTACGTTATTAATATTCAATTTTCAACAATCACAACTGTTATCATATTACAATGTAATGTAAACCTTACAATGTAATATGATTATAATAATAATTACATATTTGAATAAATACAACACAAGAAAACATATTATTTCTGTTTTTATTTTTTCCACTCTCGAATGGGGGAGGGGGGAATTTTCTATATAAGATAAGTGAGAATTGATTTGTTTCTTGTACTTTGAGTAGATGTCAAAAAAGTGAAGTTGGACGGAATCACTTTTTTGATTGGCCAACTTTGCTTTTTTGGCATCCGCTCACAGCACAATCAGTTAACTAATTAACCAATAAATTCTCACTTTTCTCTCGAAAACTGTTAATTCGTAGTTGGAACTCAGCCCCAAAGCAAATTTCCAAAGTTATATCTAATCTTCAAATTTTGGGAATATGGTAGAAATGTAGCGGCAGAGGGTTCACCGGAACCAGCAAAATTTTCTAAGTGGTCTATGAGAAAAAAAAGTTTGGGAACCTCTGATCTATATCAATCTGGATGAGATGTGGAGGTGCGCAAATGAATATATTCAGTAAATGGATAAAATCTTAAATCTATCAACTGAAATCCTCATTTCCGAAGGTATTCCCGAGCAAACTCAAAGAAAGGGTTGCTAAACTCACTTTTTTAGTAATACAAGGCCATTGGGGTAAATTATTTAGGAAACCCTTTCTTGTCTTTGTATATGTTCTTCTTGTGCTGGTTTTTCTTCCACTTCTGGAGTGTCATCCAAAAATCCAATCCTGGGGTTTTATGGTATTTCCAAAGTTCTAGGTTTTTGATGTATACAGTATAACTCATGAGGTTTGAGGAGTCTGTAAAAGCCCCAGGATGGGAAATACTATAAAATTCCAGGAGTTCTGTATCTATCTCATTAATTAGGATTCAAGGATTTTGAAAACCGTTATTATTTTCTTAATAACAGCGGATTGATAATATTGTAATGACTGGTCCTGGTTACGAAATAATACACAGGTTCATCTTGTACTTAGTCTTTATTTATAGTAGACTCTAGAACTCTCGCTAAATCCTCGGGCAGCGTGATATTATGTTATGCACCTGTTTATATACAAGTCTATGCATAACATCATCGTTCCAACTTTGGCTAGCTAAGCACTTTCAGTATGTTTACAATCTAATATCAAATACAACAACATTCTTAACGTCTTGACACTGACCTACTGGTCTACATGCACCACAATATATTTGATAAAATAAAACTACAGAATACGGCAATCCACCATAATAGGTTGAACGCCAATCACATTTTGTTTTGTTGAACTTTGACAATCTCACTTTTTCTTTTTACCAGCCATTATTAGGTATTTTGTGGTTGCCATCCAACGCAACATCAGTTGCCTAGTTTTATCTTCCCAAAATAAACGCTATCCATGGATCAACGATTAACTAAGGCAAATACATCTAAAATTTTGCTTATATATTCATTCCATCAAAAACAAATATTTCAATTCTCATCAATACAATATAGACTAACAACATTTGAATAGGTAAATAATTTTTTATGGAATCTGTATCTAAGAAAAGTATATTTTATTTAAATATTTTAAAAGCATAAGTTGTGAGTCATTTAATCTAATTCCTTTTGGACACATAAGGATATGGTTAGCAGGAATACTTGTGTTTTCTTGAAATAAATCTATTTCTCCTAGGTTATAACAATTTTTAGGAACTTCAATTTTAAGCAAAATTAAATGTACATTCCAAAATATTTTAGAAAAAAAAACAAGAACTTACGACGTCGGTAATTATTTAATAAAATCTGGAAATTGAAATTTTTTTATTACCTACATACTAATTTTGGACCGAAAAAGACAAATCTGAATTCAGATAATCTAGCAAATCTACAATTTCCACATTTTACACTTAGAAAATTTCCTAAAAAAATGTCGACAAAACGCCGCTATAATGAATTACTTGCATTAACCACTAACTAATAATAATAATATAATACCAATGCATTTATTCTCAACAGGTTTACTCCCAATTACAAAGAACAATAAAGAAAGAAATAGAAGAACAGATATATGCATAATTGACTCTTAGGGCGGTTACACACGTATCGGTTAAGAATCGGCCGATATCGAGTAGCGATCGTGTACCAACAAACTTTCACATGCAGCCGGTTATCGTCCGATTTGGTGAAAATGAGGTCGAGACGCGACATTAAATAGTCAACTTTTTTGTCCACAATGTACAAAAAGAGTATTGTGGCTATTGTATCGACGAAGGCGACGACGTTTACAAAAGCAAAGAATATCATTATGAGGACTATTGTATGGGCATTATATACTTTGTTTCAAGGCAACGTTATGCGTACATCTCGACAGGCATCTTTCGTGGATTCTTGTCCTTATATATTACTACCGTTTTGTCTCATAGAGCAGGTTCTTACAATAAAATCCCGCGACGTTGCCTTATGTGCAGCGGGTAGTGAAACTTAACGGAACCTTACCTAATTTTCAAATTTTGTTTTGCTTGACATTTTAGCATTTTACTGTTTTATTATGTATCTCGGTGATCAGTTCCCGAGTTGATGTTTAAGTTGTCTTTATCTATTAAGCTCTTAGTGGTTTCAGGTCTTCTTAAAGTATTCTTAAAATGCCTGTCGCCTGCAAAATTTGTTCGAAAATTGTCTGCAGCCAAAGTAGTCTAAATCGATACCTAAAAAACGTTCATAACAAACAAGAAAATGATATTGTTTCCTACGAAAATTCTCGTTTTAATAGCAAATGCCTGGAAAAATACTATAATACGTCTTACAGACTTGTAGCTGAATTAAGATGCTATCTAGAAACAGCACATAATAAAGTTGTGGATAAAGAAGTACTTAATTAGTTTCAAAACTCTAAAAGGAATGTTACAGTTTGCGCTCCTTATACTTATTATTTTTATGTGCTTTTTATTTCATATTTCAGAATTCGAATGTTGGCTTGATCAGACTTGTAAAACAAACAATTTGGAATATATTCGTCACAACCAACAAAATCAGCAAACTGTGTATTATTCATGGAATAGATCATATAAAACCGAAAAAAATTAAACATTGATGATGTAACATACAATTTTGAGAATATTCTGATACCTACCTAGAATTATTTCAATAAAAAGAAACCAAAAAAAGGAACTATAAATAATATAACAAAACCATCAAAGGCAATTCCTTAAATGTTATGAGTACATAAATAAATTTTGCTACATATTTTGTTATTGTTAAAAACAACAATGATTTTAAACCACGAATGTAGACAGTTTCTATACATGTTTAAGTATAAATAATATACCTACTACCGATATAATATTTTGTTGTTTTTCTTTACTTTAATAAATACCCATATGTTTCAAGCTCTTTTTGAATTTTCTTTGACAAAAAAAAACTTGGACACAAAATATTGCCTTTTCCTACTAGACTAGGCATAACAAAAATTTTAACTTTTACACTCAAATATGAAATTCAATTTGCCCCTCAAAAAACTCCAAATATAAATCTGTAAAATACGGCTGTCCCCCTTTTTTTTTGGCAGCGACGGTGTGTGGAGGAGGCTTGGTGTTTTTTAATTCCTAAAAGCAAGTACCTAATAATAATAATTATAATTCATTATTAGCTTTGTGAGAAAATTAGAGGAACGATTACATTATATATATGTCGCAGTCTTATTGTAAAATCAGTCATATTATAATACGTCTAGGCATATTGCAATATGACCGAAATAATCGAAGATCTCACAATTTGACTGACAATTTAAGGCGTATTGTAATACGCCTGCTGCTCCTTAGGCTTATTGTCAAAATTCAAAAGCGCGCGAATACCCTGGATTCTGAGTGATTATACTCGTCGTATTGTAATAAGACTGATGCCTTGTCAGACTAATCGTGTGTTACTGCGTTGTTGTTGTGGTTGTGACTTACTGTTCAGTTTTTCGTGCGAAGTATTGCATTGAAAATGGACTCGCAAGATCTCTTAAGATGTATGTAGAGGATGTGTACAACATTATGAAGACACTTCTAATTTCACAAGTGAATCAGAAAGGACGTGCAATCTATGCAAAAATGAAGAAGTAGTCAAGAACCAAAGAGAAAAATGTGTAGTGGGCCTAAAAAGAGCTGCAGAAAAAATGCTAAACATAAGAAATCGAAACCTCTTGCGATAGGTCAAAAAGTAGCAATCGAAGTTCCTAAAGTAGATAGAGGACTTCTCGATCCCAAAAATATCTTATAGGAACCATCGTAAAAGTTTCCAATGGTGTTTACCAAACTGACACCATCCATGGACTTTTAAACCGATGATTTTCGAGGGATGAAATGACTGATTGCAGAGATAATGAAGTAATCAATGTTCCAGAGAATGAAGTTATTTCCTTGCGAGAAGCTCTGAGATTGTTTTCAAAGTTCGAAGGTCAGGGGTTCAAAAAGTGCTCTTGCAAACCAAGCAAGGCACAGTGTCATAATAATAATAAATGTTTATGTTTCAAATCCCATATGAAATGCACAAGCAAATGCCATAAAAGTGAACCATGTATAAATAAGTAATCCAAATCCATTTGTTTTTTATCCTATAAGCGATATCCATAATTTGCCTGGCACATCACCAGTCGTATTATAATACGACGTATTTTAAACAGTCAAATCCTGAAAACTATCGCGTACAGATTCTTTTGAACAATAAGCCTAATAACCAACAGGCGTATCATAACACGCATAATCTGTTTCGATTTTTACGATAAGAAAGAATGACTTTCAAATATTCCCACCATTTAAAGTGCCTACAACAACTGGCAGCGTCGCGGGATGTTATTGTACAACATTTATCCGCTCCTCGTCCTAAGGACCGATATCGGGTGCCGATGACTTTTGTATTATATATGTATTATATAGTATGCGAACTTTCGCATACAAGACAGACAGTCGGCCGATATATGGGACATTACACTACGCAAGTTTTCACACGTGTCGTGCGGCAGTCGTACAGTTGCTCGATTGGAAATCAGTTTTTTTAAGAGGTTTTGCTTTTGTAAACGTCGTCGCCTTCGTCGATACAATAGCCACAATACTCTTTTTGTACATTGTGAACAAAAAAGTTGACTATTTAATGTCGCGTCTCGACCTCATTCGTGTGCCGTCTAGAATCGCAAAAAAAAATGATAGTATAAGCGGGACTATTTTTGAACATACAAAAAACATGAAACATTTATGAGCTCAAAGCTCATAAATGTCCCTTATGTTTCAAGTGAACCGCGTTTATATGATATTGAAGGTGATGTTTATGTGAAAAACTGTAGTCGCATAAGTTACATTTGTGATTTTTTAGTTTTAAGTGAATAGATTTTATATGACTTTGAAGGCTCCCTTTTGCTGTCGCACTATAATCGCATATGTCACATTTATAAGCTTTAAGTTTCAAGTGAACCGCGTTTATATGATATTGAAGTAGATGCTTATGTGAAAAACTGTAGTCGCATAAGTGACATTTGTGATTTTTTAGTTTCAAGTGAATAGATTCTATATGGGTTCGAAGGTTCCGTTTTCTTGTCGCACTATAATCGCATAAGTGACATTTATAATCTTTCAGTTTCAAGTGAATAGATTTTATATGACTTTGAAGGTTCCCTTTTGTTGTCGTACTATAATCGCACATGTCACATTCAAAATCTTTGAGTTTCAAGTGAACCGCGTTTATATGATATTGAAGGTGATGCTTATGTGAAAAACTGTAGTCGCATAAGTGACATTTGTGATGTTTTAGTTTCAAGTGAATAGATTCTATATGGTTTCGAAGGTTCCGTTTTCTTGACGCACTATGATCGCATAAGTGACATTTATAATATCTGAGGTTCGAGTGAACTGATTCTATATGCTTTTTTAAAGAACTCTTATATGACGAACTGAAATCGCATAAGTGACATTTATGATTTCTGATTTTCGAGTGAACTGATTTTATATGCTTTGTTATATCTCCATTATGTGATGGAATGGAATTGCATAAGTGAAATTGATAACTTTTTTGTTTCAAGTTCTTCGGGTTTATATGTTTTTGATGGTTCGCACTATTTGACGTACTGTAATCGCATTTCTGATTTTTCAAATGGACCGACTTTATGTGCGTTTGAAGAGCTACTTTACTTGATGAACTGAAATCACATAAGTGACATGAGTTACATTTGTGGTTCTCCAGTTTCGAACGGATACAATCCAAGTTCATCGGATCGTCACATCTTGGCGAGTTCGTTTCCATCTGTATTGAGGAGAGCATCTCACTTACTCCTTTTCTGTTGTTCTTGGTACATTCAGTTTTACTATTAACATCCTCACTTCTTTCCATCTTAACCGAGAGCAAGTTCCTGCAATAAAAAGAGTATGCAACAATTTACAATCGTTAATTGTCATTAAATATCTGATTTCCATACAGATATGCGATAATTACGTGCCGTACAGATTTAATTGAAAATCAACATCATATATTACTTTTTCTCATCGAGGTGAGCACAATGAATTCTAACTTAGATACTGACTAAAGTCTATCATTATTTGCCTTTGGTATGTTTTGATACGGATTGACATACAAAAGAGGTATTCATATACATATTGAGGGCCTCATTGGCCAATGATTGATATATTTTCATGCCGTGTCAAATTGCAATTTACTTCAGCTACGACTGAAAAGACACAATTATATACAAACCAATAAAAAACAAATTTTATGATGCCAAAAATTCCGACAAGGAAATCGAAGAAAAATTTCGATAAGTTCGGGCATCTGAACAGTCAGTACTATGCATTAGCCCTTCGGCAAGACACCTAGAAGTGTGATAAATGATAAATAATATGTAGCGTATTAAATCGAAACGTATATCGGACGAGTAATTGAAAGAAAACAAAATTGAAAATACAAAATCAAATTTCTAAAGTCAGAAATTGGAAAAATAAGTAGCCACGTATTTATGATAGATTCTGTAGAAAAATTCAGAATTTTCATGGTTTCACTGAACTAACATCTTTCTGATTTTAATTACTTTCGACGAAAGTTTCGCAATACTTTTTCTTTGATTCATGGCATAATTAGAGTGATTGTTTTTTATTAGGACATTATTGAAATTCAAAAAATTGAAGATGCAGGTAAGGACTGGACAAAACCCTAGATATATATTTGATTTATTACTTGAAATTTCAAATGGAATAATGCAAATTCGAAAAACTAGTTTTTTTAAAAATAATAATTCAATGATAAATGCCTTGCCATTTCTTCTGAAAACTTGAAAACATAGTAATTATTGAAGGGAATGAGTAGTCAGGAAATATATTCATAGACAGATAAAGTAAGGGAAGAGCTTTGGTAGTACGGAAAGTTAAAACGAAGTAAAAGTTTAGAGGAAGTACAAAGAAATGCAGATGAAGTACAATGCAGAAGAAATACAGGGAATTCCCAGGGAAGTACGAAGTACTTCCTAGAAAATGCAGGAAGTACTTAAATTTTGGGAAGTGGTGTACAAAATTTCGATCAGCCCTTCGGATTTTACCCAATGCTGGGGCTTCAAATAAGACAGAAGAATGGTGGAACATTATTGCATTAGTGTCTTCATAACGATCGGTTATCCTTTTCCAAGCGGCTTGTTAATTATTGTCAGAAACATTGAGAGAAACTATTACACGTTCTGCTTCACCTACTAGAGCTTCGTTAAAAAATCCTTATTTTTTAATGCTACAATGAATGAAACAATCTTTTCCTATTCATAATATCTCAAACTTATCAATGATAGAAATAAGGCAATTACAGAATTGCAAGACCTTTGATGCGTGTCATAGTTTGCTTTGAAGCACGTGCGGGTCACATCCGTGATGTCTTTATTCCTTGAAAATATTCAAAGCAATAAATGAAACGACGAAATGGCAGAGTAATGAAACATCGAAAAAAAACAATTTACTTTGTTTTTAATCAGTATTTTGTTAACGACTGCAGTTTCCTAGTACTCTACATTTTCAATCAAATGTTACATTTTCTTGACAAGTAAATAAAAAACAAAGTCAATTATTTATCATTTATTGTTAAAATGTATTATAACAAAGTAACGGACAAATCCATTCAATAAAGTAATAAAATGAATGCAAGTACTCTGAAAAAAACCAATTATGACACGTCAAGTTTCTTAAGATATAAACAGATATTAAACTAGATATAATAATCAAAAACCAAACTATAAATATACATATATACATATATATATATATATATATATATATATATATATATATATATATATATATATATATATATATATATATATATATATATATATATATACAGTGGAATCTCTATAACTCGAATGTCAAGGGAAATGCAAAAAAATTCGAGTTAACGAGTTTTCGACTTAACAAGAACTTCGAGATTCATATGACTTAACTGCTGAACTTTCGACTTACAGAGTTTCGACTTTTTACCGCAATGATAACATCACTTTTTTTCACGTAGAGTCAAAGTCTTTAGTTTCCGCTTTGTACTCATGTTGTTGTTAGTTAACAGCCAGAATAATACTGACGGACAAGCTTGTTACATATTTCGGGGGATTACAAGTAAGACGTCATTATATTTTACTAACTACGACTTACGGAGTCTCCTTTTTGAAATTCGAGTTATAGAGTATAAATATGTATTATCAATACTTCCTAGGGAAATAACATTTTGTTCGAGTTACAAAGTCTAAATAATTCGAGATACCGCGTATTTAGGTGTTCAGCGGAAGGAAATGGCAATTTTTTTCTACTTACTGAGGATTTCGACTTAACGAGGTTCGAGTTATAGAGATTCCACTGTATATATATATATATATATATATATATATATATATATATATATATATATATATATATATATATATTTATTCGAATAGTTGTTGCCTGTGATCTATTTTTAAACTCTTGATAATTATTAGCAATAACAGGCTGGTTGAATCTTGAAAAACTCGATTTTAATAAAAAATTGACGTTCCACTATGATATTCGTAATTGAAATTTCTTTGACATTTATTGATTTAAAAAATTGAAAAAAACAGGGCTGCTTAGTATATGCTATTCATCGATTTATTAAAATCGAGTTTTTCAAGATTCAACCAGCCTGTTATTGCTAATAATTATCAAGAGTTTATATATATATATATATATATATATATATATATATATATATATATATATATATATATATATATATATATATATATATATATATATATATATATATATATATATATATATATATATATATATATATATATATATATATATATATATATATATATATATATATATATATAGCTATGGTATTTTCATTACAACAATATATATATATATATATATATATATATATATATATATATATATATATATATATATATATATATATATATATTTATATATATATATATATATATATAATATATATATATATATATATATATATATATATAGCTATGGTATTTTCATTACAACAACGACGACAAAAGATTATGAATAGTTTGAACTGAATTGAACTAATATATTGATAAAATTTCGATAGACTAAATGAATTCGTAATTCCAAACAAATCAATGTTATGATGTAAAAATTAAAGCATCTGATGATAAAAATAGGGCATTATGGAGTGTAGAGCAAACGATAAATAATACTTAGTAAAAAACTAATAAAATAAAAATAAACAAAGATCCATATCAATTACCAAATTAAATGAATAATGTGTTTATTAATGCAGCAAAAAACATAAGGGAACAAATTACACCTATTGATCCAATTAAAATAAGAATGTCCAATGATAAAACAATATTTTTGCAACCAACAACAGAAATTCAACAAATAATAAAAAAACTTAAAAATAAATATAGTGCTTGGATAGCATTCGAAATATCGAATAATATTGTCAAGTTGAATACTGATAAAATATCTGAACCATTGAAACAAAGAAGATGTAGATAATTATCGACCCATTAGCCTGTTGCCATCTTTCTCAAAATTATTCGAAACTGTAATGTGTAACAGAATAATGAAATTTTTAATTGAATGTGAGCATGGTTTCAGGAGAAATCACTCTACCGAGGGAGCAGCAATCGAGCTTTTCGATTTTGTTCATGCTGAAATTGATGAAGGAAGAATTGTGGTAGTAGTGTTTTTCGACCTCAAGATGGCATTCGACCTAATGGACCCCGAGATAGCGTGGCTAAAGTTTGAGAGACTAGGACTTCGCGGAGTCTGCAGTAACTGGTTGAGAACATATCTCAATGATCGGAGTTTGAGTGTCAGAGTTGATGGTGTTTATTCAACGAAAAGAAGAAGCCCGATAGGGGTTCCTCAGGGATCTACGCTTGGGCCTCTGCTATTCTTACTTTTTATAAACGATCTGGCTGATTTTATTATTTTGGGTAAAAGTGTCCTCTACGCAGATGACGAAACAGTAGTGGTATCGGGGGATGATATTCGGGAGGTTTCCGCTCGAGTTGAGAGAGTGTGTGACTTGATGGAGCAATAGTGCCAAAGGAATAGACTGATATTGAATAAATCCTGTAGGGGGTACTTTATTGAGAACATACTGCTCACATTCCCGAGTATCTTTATACTGAAAGCTGCATTACACGCCAAGAAGCACAACCAGGAATTAGAGAAGTTGAGTGATCATAGCAGGTATTGCACAAGGAATGCAAATGTTATGTCGATCCCCAGACACAGATCTTCATTTTACGAGAGATTCCCAAAGTACTCTTCCATCATAGTATACAATAAGTTACCTGTACATCTGAGGAATTTGACCATGTCCAGATTCAAAACGGCAATAAAAGATTTCCTTTTGAATAGAGCATTCTATTCAGTTTCCGAATACTTCCTGCTGATTTTTTTTTTCATATTGTCTTTTGTCTGTGAATGTTACATTATAGAGTGTATTTACATTGCATATTTTATTTTATGTACAAAAACCGATTATTTTCATATTATATACATTTTTATTATATTTACATTGATGAGTACACGCTGTAAAAGCCATACGTACAATGAAGATTATTATTATTATTATTAGTTAATTAATAGTAATCAACATGGATACCTACAAGGTCGATCCACACAGACTGCAATATTTCGGTATATAAAAGATATATTAGATACTTTGGAGGCTGGAGACTTGGCTTTAGGTTTGTTTTTGGATTTGTCAAAAATCTATGATTGTCTGGATTTAGAGATTCAACTTAAGAAACTGGAGAGCTATGATATCAGGGTACATGCATTATTATGGGTCAAATCGTACTTTACTGGTCGTAAACTAATTGTATATGTTTTTAAAGATGGTGATGAGGCTGAATCAAATTGTATATATGTAGACTTGGGCGTACCACAGGGCATTTTGGTGAGAGCACAATTGTATCCAGACCTTATAAACTCAGCTGGAGATAATTTTATGGCCTTAGACAACTGGTTTTCTAGCAATAAACTATTGCTGAATAGAGAAAAAACAAGTATATTACTTTTTCATACTAAGCTTTATGGGCACAATACTCCAGATATCACAACCTTAATGGGAATCAAATTTCGTTGGACAATTCTACCAAATTTTTGAGTCTGCATATGGACGAACATTTATCTTGCAAAAAACATAAAATAGAATTGAGTAAAATTTTGAATAAAGTATGTTATGGTCTTAGAGTTACATCAAAATATTTAAATTTCAGTGTTTTAAAGCTAGTTTACCATGCTACATTTGAAGCTAAATTCAGGTATGGATTAATATTTTATGGAGCATCCAACCTAAATTCAATCTTCATAATACAAAAAGAGTTTTGAGAATCATGCTGAAACTGTCATACTTAGAAAGTTGTAAAAACAAAATTTTAACTGTTTATGCTGTTTATATCGAGGAATATTTGTTGTAATTTTCTAAGAAAGAGAATTATTCGAAGACTGCAAAAATAAAAAACACCAGATCACTGAATTATATATATATATATATATATATATATATCCACAACAAAGAGTTACTATGACAGAAAAAAATTGTTTCTATGCTATGATAAAATATAATAAATTACCAGATTATGAAACAAAAATGAACTTCAAAACAAATAAAAAACTGATACATGATATACTTATGAAGTTGGAACCCTATAGTGTTGAGGAGTATATGCTGGCAAACTTGTAATCATGTGGAATTTTGACACTACGTCTGTATCATTTTGTTGCAATGTTACCATTGTATTGGGATGACTTTGAAATAAAGAACTATTATTATTATTATAACACGTCATGTTACTTAAAAATCTCGCTTTGTAGAGGGGGCTGAATAATAATTCCGGTGATAATCCCTGTATTTTTTCAAATAGTTCAACCTCTCCAAAGTGACAAAAGACCTGTACGTAGTTATACACTATGTTTATTATAAGGCTATAAAATATAATAGCGAAATTATTTTAGCCATCTGATTTTCTCTTAAGGAATGTTTGAAATTTGACATTCCATGGGAGATGTGATAAATTGCATAATTATATTACTATGATATCATTGTGTTATTAGGTAAGGCAATGAAATTGAAGACATACAACGTACCTTATTGTTTACTTAAAAACAGTTAGAAAAGAGTAGTATTTTGTTATGATTGTAGAAAAAAGTTGTTATTGAGTAATTTCAGATCAAGGCTCAAGAATTTGGAAGTTCTGAATTTTAGTATATGATTTTTAGTAGAATTTTCCATTTTTAGATTATGATACTTAGCTAACATATGCAAATACATATAGTATACTATACATACATAATATTGTATGAAGCATGAATAAAGTCTTCCCTAATCAGGTATAACAACTGGTAAAAACTTACATAACTATCGATATCTTGACAAGTGTTCATGGGGTAGGTACAATAAATTATCTCCATTGTAAGAAATAATGGTTTAATAATAATCTTACCAAGTTGTTAAGAAATCATCCTTAGACCAAACCTTGCCATTTTCATCAATAATTTGATCAAAGATACATTTACTTTCTTCCATATTATAGAATTCATCTGGTATACTTCCTTCCAAAATGGGTTCATTTCTAACATCAACAATTTCATCTATTTCTTGCTTTACAGAATTGAATGATTCAGATTCATCAGAGTTTGAAGTATCAACATTTTTAACTAGAAGGGTAGAAGACATTATAAAATTTGTTGTAACCCACTGATAAGCTGTTGTCACTACAGATACATATGGTTTGTTAATTATGTAGTATAGAGTATTATAAACGAAACAGTCTCTCCGAAACTACCGAAAATTGAAGATTTATATATATTCAACTTCGAAAATTCAAGGAACAGAACAACGCTCGCTTTTAAATTATTTAATAGCGTTCTTCATTGGTAGAACTAGTGCGCACTGAGTGCAATTTTTATGATCCATTGGAGAGCTTAGTGTGAGGGTTCTTGATCCATTGGGAAACTAGTGCAGTAGAAATTGAACTTAGTGCATGTTTTTTGGCACGAGGTACGAGAGCTCCTGCCGGGGTCAGTGCAGTTATTTGATTTCAATGAATAACAGAATACTTAATATTGAGAACTTTAAATTAATAATTTTATAAAGTTTTACCATGATCTAATAAAAAATTATTCCTGTACTTTTAATACCTAATTGCTTCGTGACGGTTCAATATAATGGAATATACATTTTGTTGTGTGAAAATAATCCAGAAAATTGTTATTGAATGATTTAAACTTTCAGGCGTCCGAAATTAAGATCGTAGCGCCGGAACGGCAAATATCGGTTACTAGAGCATGGGAGATTAGCTGTTTGTTTACATTGGTTGTAATGGTATTTACGTTCATTTCGTTCGTTTTGAGTTTTCGAACGTTTATCGTCGTAATTTCTGTTTTTTTTGGACTTTGTATTTTCCTGTGATATATTGTATTTGGATTGAGGACAATTTTATCTCTGTTCAACAGTAGAAAACCTACCTACATCAAGTTGAAATTTACACTGAGTTTTTATCATTGAACATGAAAATCAATAATAAAATAAAGTAGAAGGAACTATGTATACCTCATGAAAAGGCTGTATGATAAAACATCTATTTATTTAAAAAATAAAAAAACTTTCAAAAGTTTCAAGAAAACATCTCTGACATGTCTACTTTCATTACGAACTGAAGAATTTTTGAGTATAATGGACAAAACTAAGTACCTACTTACCGGCAAAACTGAATAAGAAACAACATGAAATAAAAGAAGAATTAATATGAATACTCTGCTTGAATGGTTTGAACGTAATGAGCTATTATATTTTTTGAATTTTCCTGACGTATAACAGCTCTCCTAAAAGTACGGTGGACTTCTGAGAGTCTGGTTTTTTCGATAGAATCTCTGTTTTCCTGATTATATAATTGAATATTTTAGTTTTTACCTAGCTAGAGTCAAGATTTATTTCATATTCTTGATGTTATGATAAACTGTTACTTTGGTTGTGCAAATAAACATCATTTGTTATTATTATTTTAATAGTATCTCTGGTTGTTACATGAAAGAAAATACAATTATCTAGAATCTCTGGATGATGGTTCAGATTCCGATAAAAGTGGAACATTTTTCGTTGGAATAGCATTGGCCTTCAAAAACTCTACGTTTTCGGTTAGCTGAAAATTGCACATCATTAGTTGGTATAATTCTATATGAAAAAATTCACAAACTTATTGCAGGGAAAATAATTATTCTCAGTAAACTGTAAAGAACAACTCTCTTATGTTCAGACTTTTTTTTTCAATCTTCAAGTTATGAATTCACACCTTTCTTCTGTCCATCATTTCCTTGTTTCCCAACTTTGTTTGGAATGCAACTTTCAATTGTCCAGCTTTCGGAAAGGTATGTAAGCTATATTCGGTTTTTTTTGCCCAATATGAACAATAGAATACACAACAATAGTGATTCATCTCTTCTGAACGTTTGTAAACGATCCAAAATACAATTAAAACTCAACAACTTCTCATATAAAATACACGTAAACAGATGTAAACAAAGCAATCTATCTCCCATGCTGTAGTAATATTCGACACCGGTAGGGGGCGTATCGCTTATTATGTTTTTCCTTTGATTCACTGATTACGATTTTTTTCTAATTTTGATCTGTAAAACTTTATATAAGTAATTATAAAATGCAAGATATTTCCTATAAGGTGATGAAATTAACTATTATTATATGTTAGCTGAAAAAACTGGCAAAACAACTAATTAATATTATAACTCTTGAAGTACATACATTTATTCTATGAAAATTGGTTCAAGTAACTATATAAAGTTTAAATCATTCAATAACAATTTTCTGGATTATTTTCACACAACAAAATGTATATTCCATTATATTTAACCATACATAATTTTTAATAATAAAAATTTAGTAGTTAATAATACAATAATTGATGATGGTTTCGTTATTATAGAAATGGAAAATTTAGTATTATTAGCTGCGTGTATTTCACCTAATATTAATTATACCGATTTTGAAAGTTGCGCAAATAATATGTTTGATAAAATATCAGGATTTAGATGCAAAATTATTGTTGCTGGGGATTTAAATTCTAAATCTAGATGTTGGGGGTCAAATATTGAGGATAATAGAGGAATTTTTATTGAGGAATGGATGGCTCAATTATCACTAGTTGCAATTAATAATGGAGAACCAACATTTATCAGAGGTGAGAGTAAAAGTTGCATTGATGTAACTTTAATTTCTGAAAGGTATGTTACATCTGCAAATGGTTGGCAAATTCATTATGATAATCCATTTACAAACCATGATTCAATTTATTTCGAAATTAATGATGGTTTTAAAGAACAAATTCTTGTAATAAATCAAGAAGAACAGTTGATCCCAACACAATTAATTTATGTGAAATTATTGGATATTTTCAAATCGGCAACTAGTAATAATCAAAGTAATTCATATAGTAAACCTTATTGGTGGAATGAGGCTGTAGATATAGCACACAAATCATGGATTCGTCAACGTAGAATTTGGACGAGACTACGCTCAAGGGTTCAAGTGGACGATCCATATTTGGCTGAAGTAGGTGAATTGCTTGAAGAGGCAAAAAAAGTTTTTAAGCGTGCTATATCTACAGCTAAGAGGGAAAATTGGAAAGAACTACTCAATAATTTAAATGAAGACATATGGGGAGAAGGTTATAAATTAGTTATGCGACAATTCAAACAGGGTTGTTTACTTTATAAATTGTCTGTGAGGAAAAGAAAAGAAATTTTAAGTGTACTTTTTCCAGAATTTAGAGATGATTGGAATAGAACAATTAATTTTAGTAGTGAATTTGAAAATTTCGATGAAGATGAGCTGAATTTAGCATGCAAGAATATTAAACGTAAGGCAGCACCAGGGTTAGATAATTTTACAGTTGAAGCATTATTAATTACTGCACAATTAAATCCAAAATTATTATTGAATATGTTTAATTATTATTTGGCTAGACGAGAATTTCCAATAGAATGGAAAAAGGCAAGAGTAATTTTATTACCAAAAAAGGGGAAAGATTTATCTAATCCATCATTATTTAGGCCAATATGTTTATTGAGTACTGTAGGTAAATTATATGAAAAGTTAATTGCAAATAGATTAGTGTGTGAATTAGAAAATATAAATTTATTATCTAATAAACAGCATGGTTTTAGATCAGGTTGTTCAACTGTTTCAGCTACTTTACAATTATTAGAATATGTTAATAATTCAACAGCAAAATGTATAACTATGGTAACAATAGATGTAAAAAATGCATTTAACACGGCGAGATGGGGAGTTACTGTTGAAACTCTACATAATATGACCATCAGTCCTTATATGGTTGAATGTATTGAGAATTACTTTAGCAATAGAATAATTACAATGGGTTCAGTTAGTTGGGAATATTGTATGGGTGTTCCACAGGGTTCGGTACTTGGGCCGACCCTGTGGAATGTTATGTATAATGGTACTCGAAATAGAGTATGGTGTTGGTGTAAAAATAGTAGCCTATGCTGACGATCTTGCATTTTTAATTGAATCAAATAATAGGGAGGATACTAAATTGAAGGTGGAGAATACAGTGCTAAAGGCGCAACGTTGGCTTCAGGAAAAGGGATTAAAGATTGCACCGGAAAAAACAGAAATTTTAATAATGAAAGGACCTAGAAATTTCAATCAAATAAATTTTGAAATTTTGGGTGTAGAAATGAAATTAATTAAAGAAATTAAATATTTAGGAGTTATTTTAAAATGTAAAGGAGATACTTCAGCTCATATTCCTCATATGGTAGCAAAGGCTGAAACTAAATTTAATGCTCCACAGAACATAATGCATAATATAGATGGACTGGTATATCTAAAAAGGAAAGTTTTATGTATAGTGTTACGCATAGCATTATAGTCCGGGAGGTAGCGTTGCAAATTGAAAAGTCATAGTATGCCGGCTGATATTGACACCAGTCGTTGATCTTGTATGACTCATGAGTGAACCGGCCGTCAGCTGCTCAAGTAGCGGTGGGTGTGGGTGTGGGAGGTCGCGAAAGTGGTAAAAAAAAAAAATTAAGTCATAGTATGCCGACTGAAACTTTTTTCAGGGATAGTTTAGATCATACTGAGTTGAGAAATAATAGTCAGCTGCATCGTGGAGGGGGGAATATGCGTCAGCGGCTCGCATGAACTTGTAAAAAAACACCTTAATTAAAGTGATAGTACGCCGGATGAAATTTAACTGGGGGATCGTTTAAATAATTCGAAGTACAAAAACAATAATCAGCTGCATGAGTAGCGGTGGAAAGACCGTCAGCTGACGCAATAAAGATTTAAAATATTGGAGCATTGCTACTACGTTGTTTCCTTTCAGCACATATTTCGAGATAATACTGGAGCTGCTTCAGCCCATAACACGACCTTTCAAAGGTATAAACGATGTTAACGCCACACGAGTTGCGACATTCCTTGAAAACTATCAAATTGTTGAGCACAACGATTTGCTGAACTGGAAAAAGCGCGTCGACGGGGCAATCTTTCCACCATGCCATTCTGAGCTACGCCAGCATTTGCTACGCACGTCGTATATCGCACACCTTTGGAGCCGTGCTCATCACCAAAACCCAACTGAATTATCTCCCACTGACTGGGGATGGGAAGAAAGAGAAGGGAAATACGGATTCAAGTGGTTCGAGGGCGATCAGGTACCCCCAACGATAACAAGTATAGCCGACAGCAGCGAAAATATTGCCGGTATGGAATTTTTGTCGGTGACACTTTATTTATGTGTGTATATTTTTGGTAGCCTAATTTTGATGGATAAAATGTTCACTTACAGATGATGCTGAAGAGGATCGAGTTGCGGACATTGAACAGGATGAAGAGCACGACATAGCACAGGACAGTTCGGATGATGATACTTCAGAGAGCGAATATGATAGCGATAGTACCATCGATGATGAATAATTTCGGCAAACTTCGGATTCTGTACTGCCATTTATTTTATTTTATATTACTTTTATATTTGTTCACATTATTCATTTACGGGTTCAATTTTTAAAAACATTTGCTTACTATAATTTATAGGTGTAATCTTTGAAAATGAATATAGACATAATGTTTTAATGAAATTACCTCGAATTACCATAATGAAATTACCTCGAAATATGTGCTGAAAGGAAACAACGTTGCAGCAATGCTCCAATATTTCAAATCTTTATTGCGTCAGCTGACGGTCATTCCACCGCTACTCACGCAGCTGATTATTGTTTTTGTACTTCGAATTATTTAAACGATCACCCAGTTAAATTTCATCCGGCGTACTATCACTTTAATTAAGGTGTTTTTTTTTACAAGTTCATGCGAGCAGCTGACGCATATTCCCCCCTCCACGATGCAGCTGACGATTATTTTTCAACTCAGTATGATCTACACTATCCCTGAAAAAAGTTTCAGTCGGCCTACTATTACTTAGCAGTACTAAAATGCAATGCTGAAAGGAAACAACGTTGCAGCAATGCTCCAATATTTTAAATCTTTATTGCGTCAGCTGACGGTCTTTCCACCGCTACTCACGCAGCTGATTATTGTTTTTGTACTTCGAATTATTTAAACGATCACCCAGTTAAATTTCATCCGGCATACTATCACTTCAATTAAGGTGTTTTTTTTACAACTTCATGCGGGCAGCTGACGCATATTCCCCCCTCCACGATGCAGCTGACGATTATTTTTCAACTCAGTATGATCTAAACTATCCCTGAAAAAAGTTTCAGTCGGCATACTATGACTTAATTTTTTTTTTTTTTACCACTTTCGCGACCTCTCACACCCACACCCACCACGGGTGCGCCAGCTGACGCTTGATTCGTTTATCAGTCATCCAAGATCTATTGAAAAATATGATATTCGATCGGCATAAAATCACTACCTAAAATGCAACGCTACCTCCCGGACTATTATGTTATATGCAGCCCCAGTATGGAGAAAGCAATTAAAGAAAGCTAATCTTCTACAAAAATGCATCTCTATGCAACGCAAAGGCCTTCTAAGAGCAGCTTGTGCGTATAGAACAGTATCAGCAGATGCTGTTCAAGTAATTTTAGGGTTTCCACCATTTGACCTAATGGTAGCGGAAGTTTGCTTTCTTTATACTGTTGGTGGTAGATTACCTGGCGTAAGAAGAATGGCGAAGAAAAGAACCATAGAAAAATGGCAACGACGTTGGTCAGATGGAGGTACCACAGCATCTTGGACTAGACGTCTAATTCAAAATTTATCATCTTGGTTAAACTGCAAATACAAGAATACAAATTACTTTTTTACCCAATTTTTGTCAGGTCATGGATCTTTCGGAACATATACTTTTAGAATTCATAAAAAAGTGAATGATCTTTGTCAAATTTGTGGTATATCGGATAGTCCAGAACATGTCTTTTGGACATGTAGAAGATGGGATAATGAGAGAAATATTGTAGCTGAGAGATTTGGTCAACTACCATTAGTTGATCAAATAATCAACAAAATGCTGGAAGATAAAAATAGTTGGAATATTTTATTTGAATATATCACTAAAGTTATGAGTAAAAAGGAACTTGAAGATAGAGAAAATGAGAATCAGTCGCAAACGTCTGGCTCAGATACTGACTAACTTGAGAAATAAATAACATAAGTGCAAAGGTCTTAAGGACAAATACTTCTAATAGTTGCTGAAGTTCAAAAGCAGATGATGCTTGTTTCCGGCAGCTATGTAGAGCCACTACCAAAACAACTACAGGGTTAGTGAAATAATCACGGAGAGGTTTTTTAGTGGGTATGACTAATTAAGCACTACAAGAACTGCTAGTAGAGTCCCACATACCCCCTCAGTGCAGAACAAATTCCACTGAGGGAAGTGCATAAAAGAGCATTTTTCCTCTCAAAAAAAAAGTCATTTATTGATGGATTTCAAAAATTTTTTCAGTGATTTATTAGTTTTGATCTATATTTTAATAGTATTGCGTTAAATATAATATTTTTCTAATCTAACCTAAATCGTTGGGTTGTAAAAATAACCTAGGAACTGACACATGGATCCCCTAGTTCGCAATCATACTAATTAAAGGCAAAAGGTGATGTAATTAGGACGATAGTGCACAAATCATAAAATTACAATTTCATTGACAAAAAAATTGTAATTAATATGATTGTGAACTAAGAGGTCGGTAGGGGCACCAAAATTTTAATATTCTACCAGCGAAAAATATCTTAGTCCGCCACTGATGTGTTTCTATATAGGCTGCTCTCATCCATCATAAGATACCCCAATATCTGTGAAAATATTTGATGAAGCAATCTGTTGAAAGAGGTACATATTTGAGACGAGATACTTTCACAATACCTCCAGGGCCGGCCTAAGGGGTGTGCGAAGTATGCAGCCGCACACTCAAGCCTTTTGGAGGGGCATTTTTTGTAAAAAAAAAATAATAGATTTGGAAAATTTTTAGAAACTGATTTAAATATTGGGCAGAAATATTTAAACTATACTCGCCGGCATATCATTGGAAGCTTGGACACTACTCTACACCCCTCGTGTGAAAAATTAATTCACACAGCTAAAAATCCCAAGCTTCCAATGATTTGCCGCCGACTATAGAAGGAATTTTGTCTTAAAACTATTACAGTTAAAATTCAAAGTAAACCGAAGATCTACCCGACTACCCTAATGAGTTCTGAAATACAGTAAGTCTGATGCCCTTGACCAAGGTCCAAGGTCAGTAGAACAGTCGTCTCGTGGCGGGACGCGGAAAATGTTGTGAAATTAAGATTGTAGCGCCGGAACAGCTTTTTTCGATAGAATCTCTGTTTTTCCTGGTTATATAATTGAATATTTTAGTTTTTACCTAGCTATAGAGTCAAGTTTTATTTCATATTCTTGATATTATGATAAACTGTTATTTTGGTTGTGCAAATAAACATTATTTATTATTATTATTTTAATAGTATCTCTGGTTGTTACATGAAAGAAAATACAATTATCTAGAATCTCTGGATGATCGCCCAGGTTCAGATTCCAATAAAATGGAAGATTTTCGTTGGAATAGCATTGGACTTCAAAAACAAAGTATTCGGTTAGCTGAAAATTGCACATTATCAGTTGGTATAATTCAATATGGAAAAATCCACAAACTTACTGCGGGGAAAATAATTATTCTCAGTAAACTGTAAAGAACAACTCTCTTATGTTCACAAGAACAATGAAGAGTTAAGCTTTCATTAGTTTATTTGACATAATAGTGATTATAGTACAAGGAAGAGTACTGAACATATCAAGTCAATCAATAATGAATCAAATTGTCATACATAAATTTAATATTCTACAAGGCGCAAAAGTGCACAAAAACTGTGTTTTTGGACCTTAAATTTCAAAAAATTCCATACCCCCAGACCCATCTACAGGGGCATAAAATTTGAGTCTCGCACACTTGCAATTTTCGCCTTAGGCCGGCCCTGAATACCTCTCCATCTTACTTCGAGGTTTGAATGCTTTTGTACACTGCAGTGCCGGATTAGCCATGTAGCAAGAGTAGCAAATGCTACGGGCCCCGCGCTTCGGCGCCTGTCTGACAGTAAAAAAAAATAAGTTTAGATAAGCGTGAAATATCTTGCATGCCTTAAACGCGAATCGTTTCGGCTTCACTCACACCTGAAAATCTAAAACTCGATTTCGTCACGTTAAATTGTAGATATATGTTGAATAATACCTATCACGAGAAACGTTGTGTCAAAATCTACAATAATTTAAAGTTACACCTACTACATTTCTGAAAATTGAGCGCTGGTCGCACAAGTTATGTGTTTGTACTACTTGCACTGCACTACACGCAAGTTTGTAGCACTGCAAAACTAACAGGGGAATTCCCTGATATTGTCATCTGTCGAGCTAGTCGTAAAACCCGAACAAATAAAATAGGATTCTATTGACTATCAAAATATTAGAATTTGATGTACATTTATATTTGGCACAACGTAAAAAACTGTAGATGTTAGTCTAGCATTGTATTTTAGTTGCATCAGTTTACATTCCACCATATTATTGTTACACCAACACTTGAAACTAGACCTGTGTCGATCGATCATTTGTCGAGACCCGGGTCGATCATGACCCATTCGTATGGTGATCGGGTTAAAAAGATTCGATCATTTGGGTCGCAGGTCACAGTTCCTTCGTAACGAATGACGAATGCTGAATCGGTGAACCGGGTAGAACATAATATATTAATAAGATAACCTACATGAGTGAAAAACAACATAAAAATGTTAAAAAAGGAAATAACTAATAGTTTTCAATATCAAAAATGATAATTTACTCCAAATTGTGATTAAGAAATAAAATTTGAGAGGCTCTTTTCGGCTTTAAAGAGCTTCTTTTATTATAGATAGACGCTTCATTGATGTATATAAATGTGGATAGAGGAGACGACGATAATATTAACTAAGTTCACTAAAACACGCAAGCCAAACCTGAATATAAAATCACGTGTCGCGGGTCATACCTATATATGTCACTGATTTGATCTCAAACTGAATTCGATCTCGATCACGACGCGATCGAGTTAGCGACCCAAAAGACAGAGAGATCGACAGTACATATATCAGCATGTCACTGATTCGATCTCGATCAAGGCGCGATCGATCGAGTTCGCGACCCAAAAGACTGAGAGATCGACATGTCGCGACTCTTCTTCGCGAGCGTTCCTGAAAAAATCGGTTCCTTTTGGATTACGTGTCAAAATTCAAAACAACACGAGAAAGAGTGCGATGAGGCATATAAAGGATTGTATAAAAACATATGAAAATAAAGTGGAATTTGGTTAGTCTTGTCAAGTAAATCGGGATCGGGTTAGATAAGATCGGGTCTTTTAGAAATTCGTGATTCGATCACTCGTGTATAGGTTGCGATCGAATCAAAAAGATTCGATCAATCACGATCGACACAGGTCTACTTGAAACCCCCTGGCGAATGAAAAAGAGTTTGTTGTCAGTTCTCATGGCTCAGCCCCAATCAGCTAACTGACCGTAGGCAAATTGGCTCAAATAGCTCTTTCACAAGTATCATGGATGTAATTTACTTACATGAATGTAAATTTGAATTTGATTGTGCGTATGTAGCTTTGATTGTACCTAATGAAAATTTAAAATAATATACGAACTATTTGCTTACCTAAGTTAAAAAAAATGCCAACCAGTTTGATTTGTAAAAGTAATAAAAAATATATAGGTAGTTTATTTCAAAAACTGGTATCATTACACGCACACGGATATACGCGTTCCTACATAGCCGCTCCGTGTTGTCACGCACACACATTTTCGGTTTTATACTCTAATCTGAGTTTAATACCATAAACTTGAGAACCTAAAGCAAACTAAGGGCCTCTTGGCCGAATTTGCTACAGGCCCCGCGCTGGCTTAATCCGGCACTGGTACACTGTACCTCATTATATGAATAAGATCCAGGATATTTGGGCCATTTCGCCATATTTATTCAAAATGAAGAAATGCTTTTGAAAATGGAAAGATTTTAGTGACCAGTGATTTATAAACTCTGTAATTTTATGTCAGATTTTATCTAAGGGTAGGTGGAAGATCAAGGAAACCGAACCGACCCCTATTGTGTTAATTATGAATGTATCAATTTCAGTGCCGGATTAGCCACGTAGCAAGAGTAGCAAATGCTACGGGTCCCGCGAATTGGGCGGCCGCGCGCTCCAACGCCTGTCTGACAGTAAAATAAATTAAGTTTAGATAAGCGTAAAATATTTGCATGCCTAAAACGCGAACCGCTTAGGCACTCACACCTGAAAATCTAAAACTCGATTTCGTCACGTAAATCTTAGGTATAGGTTGTATAATACGTAGCACAAGAAATGTTGCTGTCAAAATCTACAACAATAATTTAAAGTTGTACTACATTTCCAAAAATTGAGCGCTGGCCTCACAAGTTATGTGTCTGTACTACTACCTTGCACTGCACTACACGCAAGTTGGTAGCACTGCAAAACTAACAGGGAAATTCCCTGATATTATCATTCATCGAGCTAGTCTTAAAACCCGAACAAATGAAATAGGCTTCTCCTTCTATTGACTATCAAACTATTAGAATCTGATGTATATTTATATTTGGCACAACCAAAAAAACTGTAAAATTCTCTTCAGATGTATGTGAGCCATTCTTGAGAAGAATTGGTTTGAGTACGAGTCTTTCGAGTTGTTCGGGTCTTTGAATAAGCTTCGAGTAGGTACTGTTTTAGGAACTAGTTATGGATATTTACATACTAAACGGCAATATTAAAAACTAGTGCAGAATAAGGTTGCTAAGCTTGTATGTTTAATTCACATTGTTAGTCCAACATTGTATTTTAGTTGCATCAGTTTACATTCCACCAATTTGATTTGTGAAAGTAATAAAAAAATATAGGAAGTTTATTTCAAAAACTGGTATAATTACACGCACACAGATATACATGTTCCTATATAGCCGCTTCGGGTTGTCACGCACACACATTCTCGGTTTTATTCTCTAATCTGAGTCTAGTATCATTAACTTCAGAACCTAAAGCAAACCAAGGGCCTTTTGGCCAAATTTGCTACAGGTCCCGCGCTGGCTTAATCCGCCATTTATTAATTTTCACAACAAACATTATTATTATTAAAAAGGCACTTCCTTAGCATCAACGCAATCTATGTACAAATGTTCAATTCTCTAACTCAATGTGGAAGGGGTTTGGGGGTGCATACACTACCCGTTTTTTTCACCATGCACCCTTGGAGGCTGAAGTTCAGATATGTTGTAGATAATTAATTATCACATCTTCCGCCACCAGTTTGAAAAATTATCATTCATGCACATCCCCGCCACTCCCTTGTTTAAAGATGCCAATATGACGGAATTTATCCAAGTTTTGATACTTCGTCATTAATTAAGAAAAACCCCAGATAATTCAGCGCTGTGATGCAATCAATCTTCTAAACACCGTTGTTTGTAGCTCCATTAACCCTCCAAAAAGCCCTAGAATATGTTATTAATTTTGACTAAATTTGCACATATTTTGATAGTTTGGTTGTGCCTCAGAAACAACCCCAGATGCCATTTTTTTCTTATTTGGTCTGATGAGGGCCGCTAGAGATGCGAATATTTACCGAATATCAGGGCCGTAGCCAAGGGGGCGCCAGAGGGGGCTGAGACCCCTCTGTAATTATTTAAGCCCCTATAGAAAAGATACCAGAATTATTACAAACCAAAAATGTTTATATCTGCACTGAAACATAAAACTAGCCTAGTTACAAACAAATCTACCTAATTGTAAAACTGACTTAATAGTATATTATTCAACGAGCACAAAATGATTGCCATTTTTCACGAGGGTGAAGTTTGCGACACGAGCTGCAAGCGAGTGTCGCAATTCACCCGAGTGAAAAATTGTAATTTTGTGCGAGTAGAATACTATACTTTGTCCACGACTTCCTCGGAAAAATAAGTAATAATCTGCATTTTCAACATTAAAAATAGTTATCAAAAGCGTTGACATAACATTTTCTGTGTTCACTGAAAACTGCATACCTACTCACGTAAATGTCAACTATTTCACTTGTCATCGATTCCATTCCTTTCTTTCACTCTGATAAAAATGAAATAGATAATTTATTAGAGTAAATATGCAATCACTTGGGCATTATATTAAATATTAGTTTAATAATTTGCCTAAAAGTTATCTTAGTTACATAAAACCTAACAATCTAATAACAATACTATCCTAACAATGTCAATGATAGTCTCAAGTTTGGACATACGTTTTGAGTGTGACGTCATGCAGTGTATAATAAACCATTATTCAATAGTAGTGAATAATAGGTATAATTATACTTCAGGAAGCACACGTATAATGAATGATTTATAGTACAGTCGTGGACAAAATTATTTATTTGCGGCATCTTTTAACCCGCAAAACATGTTGACGTTTTTTATCCTAAAATAAAATAGCGGCAAACGAGCGGCTACCATCAGGGTTGCCAGATTTTTCAGAGCCGTTTTGCACTTTAGCCGCTGATTTGTCGCCCAGAAGCGCAGCGGTGGTTGCGACATGTTAACGGGGAAACATTGGTAACAACATCGTAATCATGATTTTTTCGCAACCGCACGAAGAAATAGTGCACCTAACATGTTGCCTACTCGTCCGAAAACCAATAATTTTCGGAACTTTTTACTTAAATTGCTATTACAATGAAAACCACGGTTCCCTTACAAATATCTTCATTTTTATATAAACTATTCACAAGACATCATTACATCATCATCTTTGTCTGTGCTTGAAGTTGTGGATTGGTTTTGCTACTGATACATATCAGAATTAAATTTTGCATACATAGTTTTGCTAGGCTCAAATCCTTTACAGCAAATCTCATTTATTGCAAAGTGAGATTTAATAGACACAACTGAATTTAACATTTTTAGTATCATTTTGTTTCGAATTTTACATTTAACAATATTCATCAATGAAAATATCCTCTCCACGAATGCATTGGATGACGGTAAGCTTAGAAGAGTATATGCAAATAGAGTTAAAACTTCAAACATGAATTTGTAGGCTGCATCCTCCAAAAAGTGGCTCTATGATATTAACGTATATAGATATATTTATTTGTTTATATTTAATGATGAAAGTTATTACATTTTTATTTTTTTTATTTCTATTTGTTTTATTCATTTAGAGTTTTCTATGAGAGGTTTTTTATTTATTATTAGAATAAATTTTTTTATTTTTCTAAAATGTTTTTCAATTAATATTCGTATTCCAGTATACTCTTCTAGGTAAAAAGACAGAAAAAGCAGTATATTCCTGTCTTTTTTTCACGTATATTCATTTTAGTACTATGTAAAAAACAAGCCCATTCAAGAATTTGTTTAGCCCCTCTAGAAAGCAGTGCTGTCTACGGCCCTGCCGAATATTATATATATATATATAGAAAGCAGAATTCTTCGTGTTATCGAAACACGTTCGTGGCAATAAAATCAAGTACTAGGACATTTATTTGAAACTAATCAAACAAACCTCCTAGCGGAGCTGGTTATACGAGTTCACGAAACATCGAAATGCCTCCATATACCTTGGACGGTGTATGTTAGAAACATTAAGTTGTTTATCACAATCAATCAATGAAAATTATAGACAGTCTGTTTCGCCCTTATTTGGGGCTCGTATAACCAGCTCCGCTAGGAGGTTTGTTTGATTAGTTTCAAATAAATGTCCTAGTACTTGATTTTATTGCCACGAACGTGTTTCGATAACACGAAGAATTCTGCATTCTATTCATTTGCTGTATAAAGGATAAAATCGGAGCGCTGTTACTGGCGGTGTGTAATTGTTGCATTACATCGATTTGATGTGGCAACTTTACTCTTGCTTAGCGAATATAGTAACCACCTTCGGGTGTCAGGACGTACGAGTTCACGTTGCCGAAATGTTTTCATCTATCTGTAAGATGTGGTTCATTTGTTTCCGACTGGTGGCGCAGTGTCATATTTATATGCCATATAGTCACTTGAAGGAAAATATAAGGCTGTTGGAAATATTTGGTTGGTTATCACATTCGATAGATGGATGATACTGATGAGCCCCAAATAAGGGCGAAACAGACTGTCTATCATTTCCATTGATTGTGATAAACAACTTAATGTTTCTAACATACACCGTCCAAGGTATATGGAGGCATTTCGATGTTTCGTGAACTCGTATAACCAGCTCCTCTAGGAGGTTTGTTTGATTAGTTTCAAATAAATGTCCTAGTACCTGATTATATATATATATATCTATATATATATATATATATATTTATTTTATTTATATATATATAATATATATATATATATATATATATATATATATATATTATATATATATATATATATAAATATATAATATACAGATAAATATATATATATATATATATATATATATATATATATATATATATATATATATATATATATGAAAGGAACTCAAAAATCGTGGTCCAGGTCTGAAACGGATATAAACACCACACCTGCACTTGACTGTCTACTTTCGATACAGTGCAATACACTATCTCATATTTAGCTCATATAATATGGAGTCAAGTAAACAATTACATTTTACATTTAAAGAAAAGCTGTTTCTGTGATGTAAATTATTTACTGATACATATATAAAAATTGCTATAACAATAGAAAATACTTAACAATCACCAGAAATGAAACATCCAGAAAAATTCAATTTTACAACAGTAAAAACTACTCTCACATATCGATATGATTTGTTGTGACGTCCTAACATTTTTGAAATTTCAATTTTCTGCCCTAGAAACAACACTAATCTATTTTGCCTTATTTATTATAAACCATAAAATATTTTATATATTCCAAGATAAAAAAATGTCCAAGACATTAAAACATATGTATTATGTATACAATAAAACTGAAAGGGATTGAATAATCCATTCATAATTCCTTCAATTTAATTATTGAAGAAAATAAGAATATGTGGCACAATTTGTATTATTATTTCTTCAATGAAAACTTACTTCTTCAAAAAATACATGTTATTAAGCATAAAAAAGGAATGTACTCAATATTTCTGTGCTAACAGCTGTCAGAGTGTATTTTAAGCTTAGCCTCCTTAGCCGCCTTCGAATAGCCGCCCCTGATATATATATATATATATATATATATATATATATATATATATATATATATATATATATATATATATATATATATTTCATGTGAATTTAAATATAATAGTTTACATTAATCATGTGTTGTAATGTTGATAATTGGAATTTCATCCGATAAGTATACCTATTGATTACAGTTATACTGAATAAACTTGAGTCTCAAAATCAATGGAAAATATCTGAATACATTCAAACAAAATATTACTTTTCTCTATAAAAAGACCTTACTAATTTTTATGAAATAATTTCTTCACTCATAAATTATATACTGTTAGAAGTGAATCAGTGAAATTTTTTTATTTATCATACTGATAGACAGATTCTTATTTCAAAATGATAACATCTAATCATAAGCCTACTACTGGTTATGTGATGTAATAAGAAACAGAAATCTCAGGATATATAAACTGGATAGAACATTCTTATAATATATCACAATTAAAAAAGGATCTTCCATATGAAATGTGATGGCAGTAAATATTTACTGCTATATCCCAGATCCATTATGAAAAATCCATAGAAGGTAGGTAACTGTAAATATTAAAAAAAAAAATTAGCGTGTTGTAGCATAGTTATGAATTTTATTTGCTGGTACACTGAGACCATTGACCAAACTTTGAATATGTCATCGACAAATCTGAGACAGGATTTTGGTTTCTTTAAAGCATTTTTTGCTACAACCATTTTAAAGTATAACATATACAGATTGGTAATAACTGGGGAAATAAAAAGAGCCCATGGATGTGCTGTTTTTATAAAAAAAAAACAAAGACACCAGATTTGGTGTATAATCGCAAGATTCAACATCAAATTTGTTGTAGATATAGGAAAAAAACTGGAGTACAGAACGCCTTGAATCTATTCTTACAGAATGTAATCTACCCAGTATGCGGTGTTGGTTTTAGTTAAAATACTGAACAACTTGAAAAATAGGTGCCTTAATGATTTCCGATTGTTTATAAAAATCATTTATCAGGATAACAGGACACTGAACGCACGCTATATTTTTTCAAATATTACGTGAAAATTCTCTACATTTCACTCACCCAAGGTCTGATAATCGGAAACAAGAATTCTTCTTTTCCTAATAAAAACATGACCTTGAACATAAATTGGTAATTCAATATGAAATATGTTTATAACCACTCGAAAAGCCAGTCAATTTCCTCATAGGATGATTGCATGTTTTATTCTTTAATTTTGACATGTAAGTTTTTAATTAACATGTAACCCACTATTGAATATTACTTTGTCAATAGCTTATTATTGCATCAATAAACTCTGCTAGATAGTTTACATTTTAATATCAAATCGCCTTACCAAATAGAGTAGATATGCTTTAATCAAATATTGCACCACAGTGTGAACATCTACGTTCCTTCATCAAGAGACAGCAAAGTATACCAGCTGGAAAAAATATAATAGCACAACATAATGCCGCTAAACCATAATTATCTTCAAGAACCCCTATTCTGCAAGCAGGACATCCCCCAACAATGATTACCTCTGGCTGAGGAATCACTACGGTTGTGGCAGTCGCAGATGGAGGAATTGTAGTGGTTCCATAAGACTGATATGATGGTTGTTGCCACTGTTGCTGTGGGTAAGGATATCCCCCTTGACCTGGTGGTGGAGCCTGAGGATACGACGGAGGCAATTGTTGGTGAATACCTGGAAGACATAAAAACATTCAAAAATCCAAATATTAAACAGCTATCGAACAAATAACCTGGAATCATACTCGGGGTGTAAGGCGGTGGTGCTTCCTTCGTCATTTTTGTCAAAGGCAAAAGCTAATCAGATGATACAAAGACAGTAACAATACGGTAATTATACTATCAATGTCGATGATAACAATTCGAGGTCATGTTTGAGTCATTTATTTTACTTTTCCAGTCAATTAAGGTGTTAAAGTTATAATGACATGAACTACGATCTTTTTCTTTACAATGAGGTCTTTTCATACTTTTCGCTCTATTCAAAACTTGGGGTGTGTTCCACTATACTCATTAACTTATCTTGTTAACTTGATGGCAAAATCAGTTCGATGACAGGCATTCTATTTTCTGAAATCATACGCAAAATGCATTTTGAAAAATTTAACGGTTTCTTAATAGTTTATACTTCAGTTCAGTAAAATTTTATGAAACCCGTGAGAAACAGAGCTTCCCCTCCTCATTTTTGCTTTTTTTTACATACGAATTCTTAACCCACGTCAATTTGGAGGTATTGAAGATGCAAATTATTGCAAATAGCTGTGGCCCAGGGTCAAAAACTACTCCTGCATCTTGCTGTTATTGGTTGACTTTTGATAGTAAATTATTTTCGCGGAAAATACGGCTAAAACTATATATATCTTCATGTCAAATTGATATATCAGTTAATGGAATTCAATTTGGTAATTGTGCAATAGTGTATTATCTACTGCAAACCTTGTTGGACCTCATATTTCATTTTATTGAAAATTTAATTTTCATTCGCTAAATATTATATCGGGACGCTGTCGTTGAAAATTTCAATTGACGTTTTGTTTATAACCTAAAACTGATCTTGATAGAGAAGTTGAAATTAAATAATACATTATTTCAAGTGTACCGCAGTTTCTACAATTTAATAACATCAGGTATAGAAAATGTCAGTAGGTAAATAATGTTTTCATTGTATTTATAATGATATTGCTAAATTCTTCAAATACTAATGACAATGACAATCAGTTAGTCAAGTATGTGTTAAAGGTTAGAGTAGTAGATCTTTATATTATTTTCTATGGATCTGATGCAATTAGTTTTAGGTATATCAGAAGTAGTTCCAGCGGATAACTATTCGACGTGTAGGTAGTACTCATTTATCGATAATAGTATTCAGTTATTCACTGAAATTAAGAAATTAGGGGTTTCCCCGAAGATCAGTTGTGTTGTACGTTGTACGGTGCATGAAAGATATATCATTAGTCTAGAACTTCCAAAATTTTTAAAGTGCACATTTGTGTTGCGATCGTGTTCAATCTCAATTAAGTTGTAAGTTTATTTCTTAACTTAAAGATAATGAATTTATTAGAATAAATTTCTTTATGACGTAATGTTGCTCTCAACAGTTGTGATGTGGCATTTCCCTGATTAAAAATTATATTCTCTTAGCGTGCCTTACTGTAATGAGTGATTAACCATTTTTGTTGTAATATAATTATTAAGTATATTTTTATTGTTCAGAGGTGTATAATGTATATTTCTAAAAATTTTTTTACACATACCTCGTGGAGCATAGGTAGACCATCTATGAAGCAGTTGTGCTGGGTTCGAATCCTAGATTAGGTATGGATATTTGCAATGGTTTCAATAATTAATTAGTTGGGAAATGTATCTTTGGCCTTTTGGCTGTTTGTATCTTGCGTTAAACTGTTGGTCCCTACTGTGATACTTCCTTTTTGAAATTTGGTTTGTGTTAATTTTTCAAAACTTTGCTGTATTGTATGTTTTTTTCATTGTTGAAACTATTAAAATACTGATTGAATTCTTTTTTAGTAAGGTAATTTTTCAGCTGCATAGCATAATAGGTATTACAAAACAATGAAATAAAGTATCTTTGATAATTTTGAATTCCAGATCAGAATGGGTAAAAGAAAGTCAATTTGGAAAAAGTTTTCTACAGAATCATCAAATAATGCTAATGAAACAGCTCAAAAAAAAGATCCTCTTGAACTAGTTGGAAATGACAACGTTCATAAAATTAGTTCAGAAAAAGATGATACTTTAAAAAAACAAAATTCCCTTGGAAATTATACAACTATTGATGGAAATAAACAATACAGAAATGACCGCAGTAACAGAGAAAGATCGGGAAGGGGTAATAATTATGAAAGCAATGACAAACAGAGGTTAGTAGGATTGAACGAAAGTAGTTCATCACAAAATCAGAAATTATTGAATACTGCAAGTTTCAAGAGGGATGGATATAATGAATACGCTGGCTCACAACATATTGATGTGGATACTAGAAATATCAAAGTTGAAAGAGAAAATACGCCTAGAAATTATGATAATGGAAAATCTGTGGAACATTCTGGTCAATATAATTATGATCAGCAACACTCTGAAATACCCACAAGAGAAAATACAAGTTACAAACACAAAAATCATAGTTTAAAAAGTAGCAGTTTTAATAATGGTAATTTAAAAAAAGGAATGGAACGTGAAAAGGATGGTAATACTAGAAACAGTGATAGGCAAATTCATAATCCTGAAAATAGATCGTTTCAGAGAAGTAACAATTCGGAGAAGAAAAGCTTCAGAACAGATGAGAGGAGACGATCCTACACAAGTGACATAGAAGGCGAAAGGTAAATGTCACTTTTTTTCAACTTTTAATTATGCCAATTGATATGGTTTTTCGTTGTATTTTAAAACTGGTTAAAAAGTTAGAGTTGCTGAATAATGTATATGTAATACTAAATTAATTATTTATATAATTTAAATAAGTTTCTATGAGTGGTATCTTTATTCCTTCTAAGTAATGCAATGATACTAATTTTTTTGACATATTTCTGAACTCCTATTTTTTAGAGGTGTAATCTTCTAAAGCAGGGTTTCCCAACTTTTTTCATCCTTCAACACTGAGATAAAAAAATTTGAATCAACCCCCACAAATATTTAATTTTTATGTTACAAATAATTGTTGAAATTGAAGTTACTATATGTGAGATATTATAACAAACATACTCAATCTATTTTTCTCTCCAAGTAGATACACATATATGTACAATAAACACATTAAATCAATTCATTTAAATTGAAGCAGACAATAATACATCTCTTTAAAAATATACTTTTTTCTGCAAACGTCAAAAAATGACGGCTTTTTAGACCTCAGTTCTCAATGTTGAAGTTTGGTTTCACAGACGTCCTTTTGTTTTTACTTTTTTGTCCGGTCGTGAGCGTACAAAAAAGTACACTTTTTTGTACTCTGACGTCAATATCAAGAACGTCGGGCGGCGTACAGTTGGGTTCCGAATCCGACATAAAGTAATCTGTAAGAAATTTTATATATTTTAATACAAGTCATTTCTTAATACACGGATACTTACCAAAAACGCACAGTCCTATAATGCGTAGATAATAATAATAATAATAATTTTATTTGTTTACCCACATGACAATATGTTACACTAAAAGTAGTATAAAATTAAACATAATTTTTCTTTGCAAACTAAGGAATAAAAAAAATAACCTGAATAAACAAACAAAATCAAAAGCAAAATTTACCCCTCTTAAGTAAATACTTTTGTGAGGGTTTTTCTCTTTCTCCATAACTTTTCCTTCTTTCTTCGTATATTTTTCCTTCTTTTCTTTTACTGATACATGCACATTCCCATTATCTTGTCTACCTCTGTTTTAGACATATTCCGCAACAAATTCATAGTTTGTCTATTGAAAGAGTACAAGGTCCTTGCGTCCACTATATGCATGGGTACGACATCATAAATCTTCAATATTAAATAACTGTAGTGACACTGCCCAATTTGTTTCTGTACCTTTGGCTTCAATGAGATTTTAATTTCGCTTCTTGTGTCATGCTTATGAACAGGATGGGGAACGTTCATTTGACATGTCCTAAAACAATAGATCAACGACTGATGGATGTATAATTTTCTGATATCTAGGACTTCACTGTCTTTATAGACTTTATCACTTGGGTACCATTTATTCTTCTTCAATATAATTCGAAGTATCCACTTTTGAATAATACTTAAGTTAAGTGACTTTAAATGTTTCTGACAATTATTTTGTTGAATTGTCAAATTTGTGTTGCCTTGACGCCTACAAAACCAGTAAGAAAAGCAATCTAGTTTTATGTTTCTTCATATCTAATCCTTTTTAAAAATATCATCTTAATTCTATCGTTTGAACACCGTTAGCGGAAAAAATCGCATGTTTTATTCGGAGAAAAGCACTTTTTGTGTCTCGACTAAAATTGTCGGCTGAACGCTCTCGCCACAAAAAGTATCACTTACTCCTAATAAAATAATATACTATTATAGTTTTGTAACAAAGACTCTTAACACGTAAATAATTATAACTAATTTTATGTAGAAATACTTTGAAATTTTATGTTGAAATTCTCAAACGTCCCATAAAATAAAACAAAAGACACGAATTTTGTTGGAACTCTTACATTTTCATCGAAGATGAATAAGACAAACTATGGAGGAAGGAAAAGAAAGGCTAAGTGTTTCATTGCATTCCTTTCTCAAGTATGTGTGATGGACGCAGACTGCTTGAGTTAGGGAAAGGAATTGTTAAAGCCAGATCGTATGATCCACTGTATAAGTGCATTAAGGCAGGGTGAGATTGGATAATTTATGGAACAGAGGAAGGGTGTAATTTTCACCTATGGGCCCGTTTATTAAGTTCATCTTCTCCAGGAGATCGAAATGGTATTAACCAATTTCCAAATAACCTGTTGTATTTTCAAATTCGTCAACAAACATTTCTGAAAGATGTGAAAATAAAAATGTTTATAATTAGAATCAATGGAAAATTCAACAAATTCCTGAAATATTGTATCTTCTATTTCTCAATGTTAACTGAACTAGAGTTTCGTAAATATCTTTATCAAATGATACAATTTTATCAAAATTTGTCGAAAACAAATAATTTGAACAAAGAAATGTTTTCAGTACGCAAATAATATTGCTTAATTTTCAGAGGAAAAGTGGTCATTTGAGTTTTAACATCAAAGCATTAAATTTTACCTCAGAAAGTTTCAACAAACCGTCATGACGTTGATGTTTTTTAATTTGGGCCAAAGTAATTCTTCCGATGTTATAGTTGGAATAGATCTGTAGACATTACTGATAAAACAGTTTTATTTGATAGTTTCAATTGTTGAAAAGTTGTTCAACTTGTGGGCTTACCTCCTCACTCTTAAATAATGAAAATTTCTGTTATGTACAAACCTGCACAATGAAATGAATTATGAATTTTTGAAAACTACTGAAATACTCTTTCAACTTTTTGATAGAATAGGGATTTTATTTCATAAATATCTTTTCAATCTAGATATACAAAATTCAGAATTGCTCATTTGCTTGATGAATTTTGGTTCGTGTTGAAGAGACCAATAATAATAATAATAATATCCTTTATTGATCCTCAAATCACAAGATATGTATAGGACAAGTCAAGGTTGACATAAATTATACCTAAGAATAGAATATAAAAAATTCTTAAAAAGAATTTTAAGAAGTTTGTTTGAGCCTTCTTTTAAGCTTCGTTAAGGTAATTTCAGAACGTATTTCCAGAGGTAATAAATTAAAATAGTAACATAAGTGATTAGGGTGGTCCCCCAAAATTTTTATAAATTTTTTGGACAAAATTTTCCATTTTTATTTTTTTATGATATTGCATTAAAAAATACATACAACTCTAAATGTTCACCCTTCTATCAACAACCCATATTTTGTAATAGCCATCTTAATAATTTAAACATTTGCCGGGTCAGATAGATTGATATAATGATAGATAGATAGATAAATATGTAGATAGATAGATAGACAGAAAGATAGATAACTATCTAGAAAGATAGAAAGATAAAAATAATTGATATGGCAGAACAACGTTTGCTGGGTCAGCTAGAATATATATATATATATATATATATATATATATATATATATATATATATATATATATATATATATATATATATATATATATATATATATATATATATATATTTACACCGTGTCCGTAAAGTATGGAACAAATTCATTTTTAGCTAAACAGACCATTTTAAGAAATAATCATGAAACACGTCGATTTTTATTTCAATTTACCGTATTTTAAAATAATAATCTAATATACAGGGTGAATTACTTTCGAGTAATGACGTCACCGTCATTTTTTTCAAATGGAACATCCCCATTTTGTCTCAATTTTCGGATTACTCTAGCTGAGCTGATTCCAAAAATGTATCACATGTTGATTCCAATTGGTACAGGGTGGACAAAAATACAATAGTTTTGTGTGTGCACATAAAGTAACGCGTAACATTCTTTATTAGTTAAATTAACAATATCAAAAATACTTATTGTCTAGCGGACAGAATATGATGGAATACATGACTTTATAAATGTTCGAACTGCAACCCTTGCTGTATTTGACAGTAACCCAAACGGTGTACAAATTCTTGTTGAACCTTGTGTATGCTTTCTTGAGTAATATTGTTTATTTCTGTTCGAATTCTCTCTTTTAATTCTTCAATATTTGCTGGTTTCGTTTTATAAACAACATTCTTCAGATGGCCCCACATAAAATAATCCAACGGATTGAAATCTGGTGACCTCGCTGGCCATTCAGTAGGTCCACGTCTACCAATCCACCTGTTCGGAAAAATTTCATCTAGGTACCTTCTAACATCTACAGCATAATGTGGAGGTGCACCATCCTGTTGAAACCATAAACTTTCATCAAAACCTCCAGGATTACGTCTGCTGGGAAACAAATTACGTAAAGTAGGTACGATACCCCCTTAAAAACTCAAGGTACGTTGCCCCGTTTAAATTACCTTCGATAAAGTAGGGTCCAATGATTCGATTTCTTACAATTCCAGCCCACACATTTACCTTTTGCGGGTATTGTGTATGATGCTCACGCATCCAGTGGGGGTTTTCTTTTGCCCAGTATCTACAATTCTGACGGTTAACCTCGCCATTTAACGTGAAAGTGGCCTCATCAGAAAATATAATGTTTTGTACCAAGAGAGGGTCTCGGTGACATTTATCCATCATTTCTTCGCAAAATTGTATTCTTCTATCGGGATCATCTTCGTTTAATTTTTGCACAAGTTTGATTTTATAAGGATGCCATTTTTCAAGCTTCAATAGTTTGTGTACCGTTGTTTTGCTAACACCGATATCGCGACTAGCTTTACGCACGGAAGTGTGCGCATCTTCTTCAAAACTCAGTAAAACATCTAATGCTGTATCAGCATTTGCAGAGGGACGACCTGATTTACGTACATTTTCAACCGTACCAGTTTCCCGAAATTTCTTTTCAATCTTACTGACTGTTGAACGCGTTATAGGTCTTTCTGGATATTTATCATTAAACAAATTGCACACTTCCATCTGAGTTCGCGATCTGTCTCCATACCCAATAATCATAAGTATTTCAATTTTTTGTTTTACACTTAACTCCATTTCTACTTCAAATTAAATCTAAGCAATAATCAAAACATTCACGAATACCAAAAATATTGTAGTACAAAACTGTCACTGAACATCAATAAATTACTAAACAAATAATGACATTTCACAAAGAAATAGACGACTATTTTTTTTTACATTGATAAGAAATAATTTCTTTCATATTCTGTCTGCTAGACCACAAGTACCAAACATGTTTGGAAACAGCTCATTTTTATTAATCTAAAAATGTAACAAACTACAGGGTGTTACATTTAAACCAATTGCCGCTAAACAATAAGTATTTTTAATAATATTGTTAATTTAACTAATAAAGAATGTTACGCGTTACTTTATGAGCACACACAAAACTATTGTATTTTTGTCCACCCTGTACCAATTGGAATCAACATGTGATACATTTTTGGAATCAGCTCAGCTAGAGTAATCCGAAAATTGAGACAAAATGAAGATGTTCCATTTAAAAAAAATGACGGTGACGTCATTACTCGAAAGTAATTCACCCTGTATATTAGATTATTATTTTAAAATACGGTAAATTAAAATCAAAAATCGACGTGTTTCATGATTATTTCTTAAAATGGTGTGTTTAGCTAAAAATGAATTTGTTCCATACTTCACGGACACAGTGTGTGTATATACACTCACGGACAAAATTATTGCATATTTTATTGTAGGTCTTAATTTTTTTTCCCTTTAACACTTTTGTGATTTCGGTTGCTAAATCTGTACATTGGAGTGTTTTACGTATATTGCAATTTATTGCAGATAAAATAATGGTAAGACATAGCTTTTATAACTGATTTAGCGATAACTTGAAATTATAAATGAATAAGCGGAAAGCTATAATCGTAGATTAGTGTGCCTTGATGACTAAAATAATGGCTTCTCTTTATTTGACGTTTTCAGAATGACATTTTCAGTTCATTATTTCTTCAATCTGTAGTTTTAGTTAGTGAGATGCCACGTTTAAATGAGTTATTTGCTGTTAAAATTGTTTGTTTAATCAATGAGGGGTACAGACAAGAAGACATTGCACAGAGATTGAATGTCCATCAATCGACTGTTTCTCGCATACTAAAACGTTACAATGAGACTGGAGGATACAAAAGGCGACCTGGTCAAGGACGTAAAAGAATTACAACGCCAAGAAATGAGCAATATTTGAGAATTCAATATTTGCGAAATCGTACACTTTGTGCTCCGCATCTGAGAAATCAATTACTTAATGCAAGGCAAGTCAATGTTTCCACCAAAACAATAATAAGGAGACTCAAGGAGGTCGATTTAAAGCCTAGACGTCTTGCTAGAGTTCCTCGGCTTCTTTCACGCCATAAAATCGGACGGTTACAATTTGCAAGAGCACATGCTGACTGGAATGAACATCAATGGGGAAAAGTTCTTTTTACAGACGAAACAAGAATACAATTATGGAAGCCTGATGGACGTAGTCTAGTTTACAGAAGGTCAGGAGAACGTTTCGCAGAATGTAATCTTGTACATAATCTTAGCTTTGGTGGTGGTTCCATTATGCTATGGGCTGGCATTAGTTGGGAGAGTCGCACGGAGCTCATTGAAGTGAATTTAAGGATGAATGCTGACTGGTACATACTTAACATCCTTGCAGAACATGTTATACCATATGCCGGCTTTATTGGATATAATAACTTTGTGCTAATGCACGACAATGCCCGTGCCCATGCCGCAAGAACAGTAAACCAGTACATTGAGGATGTCGGGATTGCAAAGCTAGAGTGGCCACCATATAGTCCTGACGCAAATCCCATAGAACATCTATGGGACATCCTAAAAAAAAATATTCGAACACCAAATCCAGCTCCTAACTCTATTGTAGAATTAAGGATTGCTGCACAGGAAGAATGGAATCGAATACCACAAGAAACCATCAAAGATCTTTTGCGCAGTATGCCTAGGAGGATGCAGGCTATCGTAAGAGGTATAGGAGGAAATACTAAGTACAAAATTGTTATCATTTTGTCTTAAACTAATGTATCGTGTCGATGTTGTTGCTCTTTCCTAATTAAACGTTATTATCAAAAACAGACCATTTCACTAATTTCTCTACGAATCTGTTCTAAAGCTTCAATATGTCATTAATTTGATTATTAATATTGTAGAACACTTCAATGTAACAGATTTAGTAACCGAAATCACAAAGATGTTGAAGGAAAAAAAAATGAAGACCTTAAATAAAATATGCAATAATTTTGTCCGTGAGTGTATATATATATATATATATATATATATATATATATATATATATATATTTATATATATATATTATATATATATATATATATATATATATATATATATATATATATATATATATATATATATATATATATATATATATATATATATATATATATATATATATATATATATATATATATATATATATATATATATATATTATATATATATATAATATTATATATATTATATATATATATATATATATATATATATTATATATATATATATATATTTTATATATATATATATATATATATATATATATATATATTTATATATATATATATATATATTATATATATATATATTTATATATATATATATATATATATATATATATATATATATATATATATATATATAGGTGAAAGTCAGAGGTCAGGAGTCTGCAAGACTCCAGGGGATCCAAGTCGAACATAAGACGGATTATTCTTTTTTGTGCGATAAATATTCTTTTATTTTCTGTAGTTCTGTCGTAAGCGATGATATTGTAGCTCATTATTGAATATATTAACGCGTAGTATGCGCTAAGGAGGCCCTCTTGGTTGATACTAATTTTTAGGTTCAATAGTAGCCGCTATTCAATTTCTTGCATACTTCTTCCACATGGTCCACCCAACTGAGATTTTCATTTAGGCGAACACCCAAGAATTTAACTGTTCTATCCGGTTTTAATATGTGATCATCACTTATCGTTATTATTATATCTTCGTCTTGGGAAATGGAACTCTTGTGGAAATTCAGACACACAGTTTTCGCGTGGTTCAGTATAAGTCTATTTTTAGAACACCACTGACTGAATTCTTCCACAATAACAGTGGTCTTGTGATTCAGTTCTTCTTGCGTCGAAGCGGAAATCACAATTGAGACATCATCTGCATACTGAAATACTCTTCCTATTAGAATGTGCCTTGGAACATCATTGACATATAACAAAAAAAGTATCGGGCCAGCATTACTACCCTGGATTACTCCTGAACCAATGTCGTATTTAGATGAATTGTTACTATCAACTCTCACGATAAATTTCCGTTCCTGCAGATATGATTCTATCCAGTCCCTGATCTTTCCCCTTAATCCCATCGCTTCAACTTTATCCATCAAAGTTCAAGCAATCGAGAAAGCATGTGACAAGTCAAAGAAAAGTGCCAGTACATGTTCTCCACAATCCAACAAATCACCGACTTGTTGCACGAATTCTGTGGTAGTTGTCTCTAGAATAGCCTGTTCTAAATCCATGCTGTTTCCTTGCCAGTATGTCATGTTTTGTCAGGAATTTGTTGACTCGCACGACGGAGATCTTTTTTTTGGAATAAATAATTATTAACCTTTTATTTCCAAACTGTCTTCCATGTGATTATTTTGCATTTGAATCAGGAAAAAATATAGATATTGAAATTTCAATAATTTTCAGTAATTCATGGTTTTTGATTTTTCAGGAAAAATTATGGTAAACATAACTATCATCAAAATGTCTACAGAAGATCTAGTAATTTGCATCATGAAGGTAAGAAAAGTTATTTATCCCAACTTCTAGATGTTACCAATCTATAAATAATTTTTTTATTTACATGATTATAAACGGTAATTTTTGAGATTGTGATTTTCAAACTTGTGAGTATAGTTCTAACTTGTACTTGCTATAGGTTTGCTTAGAGAGTCGCTTTTTAAGCAAATCTGAATATTCTATACATGAATTGTTGTAGTTTCAATTTGAAAATAATTCAATAGTGAAATCAAAAAAATGGCATTAAAAATAAATAGATATCATTACTTAAAGTGTACTTTTAGGGTGTGTTATTTTTTGAGTAAAATATTGTAGTCTAATGAGGTTATTGATATGAAATAAAGTTTCTCATAGCAATCAAATAAATAAATGTTTTATTGTAAAAATCGGTATTTGAAAGGGCTGTATATGCTCGTATGAATTCCAAAGAAAAAATTGCATCATGATGAATTTCTTTATCTTGATTCCAGAGCGACGGAGAAAAGATACCCCACGAAAATATTCAAACGAAAAGGAAGTAGAACCTCTGGGATATTTGTCGGAAAATTTGGAGAACCAAACGCCCATACCAGACACGCACACTCTTCAAATCGAGGATAGTACCCCGGCAAATACATATAGTTGGGATGTTCTGAATATTTCTACTTCAATACCAGACGCCCAAGGTACAACATCGTCTTACCATGACGATTCTTATATTTCTAATCCTGTGCCTACCAACCCGGTCCCATTAGTGAGTCCGGGCTCGTCGAAATTAAACCCAAATGCAGAGTCTTTTGACTTTATGAACGAAAAACCAAAGTGGATCGATATGTTTGAAGAAAGTGAAGCACATATTGCGGAAGATGGGAATATATCCAATGAATTGCAAGCACTCAGAAACAACACCAAATCCACAACAAACAGTACAGGTGATAATATAAACAGTTTACCATCTATAAAAGTTAAGGAACATAATGAAACAGGCACAATTAGGAAAAAAAGCGAAAATGAATCAAATTGGCGAACTAAAGAAAAGCCTGATAAAAAGAAAAGAGGAAAAAACAATTTGTCATCAGCTGCTTCTCAGTCCAAGCAACAAACGACCATAGACCAGTGGATATCTACAACGGAAGATGATAATAACTATAGTGCTGTTGTCAGCATTGGATCGAACGTATCGCAGAATTCCGAAATTTCATTAGATGAGACCCAATCGGAACATTGGAGCCAGCAGGGAGATTATAACGACAGTTATGATAATAAGAAGATGAAGTCCCGCCTGTCGGATGGTCGCTCCAACCGCGATTCGTCCTTCGAAGATCGGTCTAAGTATCGTCCGCCTAGTCGAAAGTCCTTAAATATGTTTTTCGAGAATTCTGCGTTCAAAGACGACAACGAGTGGGCAGAATTTAAAGTTTATGTGGAATCAGCGAAGGCGGAGCACTTCGTGAAGGTTACAGAACAGGAAAAGGATTTATTCTCTGTCGGCGAGGATTACTCGTTGGCACACTGTGTGGCTGAGGATATGAACATGGGCAGTGGTATTGCAGTTGAATTTAGGTTTGTAATTTATGTTCAAATATCGAATTGATAAACGCGTACTATGTTGACCATTATGAAATTATTGGATAATAGTATATTATTTCATAAGGAGGAGAAGTGTCACTTTTCATGGCGAGCTTGAGCTTACCCGCCGAACGCAGTGAGGCGGGTAATTGGAAGCGAGCCATGAAAAGTCACTTCTACTCCGAATGAAATATGTTATTTTATTTTCAAACGTTTTGAAATTCATAAAAATCTGAATATCCATTTTTGGATTGATTCACATTTACGCACATAATTCTATTCACTTACGATCGTTATGAATTAGGGAACATTTGCCTAGTTACGGTTGCCACGCAAAATTGATTCTGACAGATATAAAGTAAAATAATTGATAGTTATAATTCACAACCTGGTGAGAAGTGGTTGAAAGTGAAAATGACGTTTGAATTGGAGAATTTTTTGTTCATGTTGCATAGCAACACTTCTCCTTGGCGGAGAAATAGAACTTTTCGATGATCCTGTCAATCGAGAAATGACGTTATTATTGTACGTTTGAAAGTAAAATAAGTTTATGTTTACTATCATAATAATAATAATAATAATCTTTATTTAGCACTTGGCTAGTTATTGAAAAGAAATACAAATATTTTCAAAGCATGTTGTTAGTTACAAAAATAAACATTATCTTACTATAAAAATAATTATAATCATAAATATATTTAGCGGACTGGTTTCTTACATGCATTGAGATAGTAGGTTAATTTGTCATACTAGAGTTCTGTTTTTCAATTAATAAAGTATTTAAAATTTTCTTTGTATCTGATAGTGAAGGAAAGGTCTGTTTGACAAACATAAAAACCATTGCACTCGAAACAAACCCAATTTATAAACTTTGGACTGATTCAGTTTGTTTTTTTAATTCTGGCATTCAAAAGAATGTTCTTATAAAAGATTTAGAAATTAATTTAAATATGATTGCTTCCTTTACCCTAGTATTTTATAGAACAGTATTGTCCAGGCTTTGTATGAATATATGTGGATATATGTTATCTAATGCAGAGGCTAAACATTTTTCATTTTCAATATTTTCTATGAGAGAATATAATATATATATATATATATATATATATATATATATATATATATATATATATATATATATATATATATATATATATATATATATATATATCATCTCAGTGGCGGCTCGTGAGGTGTTGGTTTAAGGAGGCTACAAGAAGGTGTTAAAAAATACCATAGGCGAAAATTTTTAGCGATTTCAAGGTCAACCGCCTTATAATTTAAAGAGAAAATCAAAGTAAAGCAAGCACCCTAAAATATTAAATCGGACCAAGCCTAAAATATCAATTGTTGCCCAGCAAGAACCAACGGGAGGTGAGACTTTTTTCTTGCCAGAAATAAAATATGCCCCTCCCAAAAAAGATCTAATCAAAATAAAATTCTTGTCATAAAAGTCAAACAAAACTTAATAAAATAACAACAAAATAAAATAATAAAATATACATTTAGACCTAAACAAAAAAATTTAAATAAATTCTTTGGTATAGACATCAATTTTTATTATAGATATAATAAAAACATTGTCTTTTTGATAATAAAATTCATCTATATCATGAATTTTAGACTTTTATGAACTCGGAGGTTAGGTTAGTAAGGTTAGAAAAAGACAGGTCAGCTCAAGTTTTTGAACCTGTGATCCGGTTAGTCAAGGATGTCTCTCATAATTGCTGATATTAAAACCGCGATTCTGCTACGCTGCACCAAATTGTTTAATTCCGGGGTAGGTCGCAATGTTTTAATTAAAACTTTATCGTTTTAACTTAGTGCACTAAAGTTATGGGATAACAAATATTCCACTAAGTCACCATTGAAATTTTTAAAATTAACTTCAGTAACCGAACTCATTTTAAAAATAATACGCCAATAAAATAAATTAAAGCCGAAACTGTTTTCGTCCACGACTAGTGACAACGTCCAACGGTCCATGTCCAACGAATTCACTCGATTTTACCCGAAAGCCTATAGTTGTGATTGGTCGACATTGTGTGAGACTTAGGTTCAATCGGTGTTGCCATTTACATGTGTTTTCCTTTTCTATTGCAATGAAGTATTCATTCGCACCATTGTTTGCTTTTCTGTGGCAGGCATAATGAACGTTGAAAATATACCTTTTTAAGCCTCTGCAGCGTTGCCACAAATCTTGAAATGAATGAAATGCAGTAAATGTAAATACCTTCTATCGTAATTAATAAATTATATTATATAGTGTAGGTTGAAAGGAAGGTAGGTGCATAAAATAATATGATTTTGATTAATGCTGAATGCTGACTATTCAATATAATATATTAGTGATATACGGAATATTATTGAGGAGGACGCTTAGCCTCCTTAGCCGCCTTCGAATAGCCGCCCCTGATAGATATATATATATATGATATACATATATATATATATATATATATATATATATATATATGATATACATATATATATATATATATATATATATATATTATATATATATATATATATATATATATATATATATATATATATATATATATATATATATATATATATATATGTATTAGTATATACTATTATTATTATCATTATAAAATAATATAAGATCAGGGTTACCACTTTTTGGAGAACCTGGAATTGTCAAGCCATTTGAAACATAAGAAAATGTCAGGCATTTTTAATAAAGTAGGTGAAAATTGTAATATTATATTTGAAATATGAAAGTTTGTTAGTAATTTAAAAACTCATATTAGACGGCGTAAATATACTATAGCAGTTTCATAATTAACACAATTATTTAAGTTTATATTTGATGCAATATTCATGGTCAGGGAGTATTGAATATCTACTTGAATTAGGAGAAAAGTCAGAGATTGTCAAATGAAAGATTGATTGATAACCAAGATGATGTGATCGTTATATATATATATATATATATATATATATATATATATATATATATATATATATATATATATATATATATATATATATAGTAGTGTTAAAGCACTATGGTGTCATTTGTTTAGTTTGAAATTGTGTACAATTATTTTTTATACTGTTTTTCTTTTATTAATGCCTCTTTTTAATCGAAATATAGAATAGTGTTGCCACCTGTGTCAATTTCGGTTCTGTTGGAGAAAATTAATGTAATCCAATCAAAGCTCATATTATCAGAAAATCAGGTGGTACCTACCTATTTATGAAAATAGCTTATTTCCACAGAAAACGAACAATGATTGAAAATCATAGTATCTACAGGTTTGGTAGCATGTATTATAAATATAGTAAACATAATGTGTGTGAAATCATGAACTATCGTAGGAAACTAGTCGGGGAATTTCAGAATGAAAATGAATTGATAACACTGTGGAGAGATATCTCGATATTATAAAGTTTTTTATTTGTGTATTGTCTCTAACGTTTCATATTTTCTCAGGCGTAAATTCAAATGTGTCCCGGAATTATTAGCTATGAGACAAAGGTCTGGAGGTTTGGCTGTTTTGGAAGTCAAAGACAGATATATTTATTATATGGTGACAAAAAAAGTATCGTCTGGCAAACCGACTTACGAGAGTTTTTGGAAATCCTTGAAGAAACTGCGAGATCATGTGCAAAAAAATGAAGTTAAAAAGCTGGCGATACCGAGAATCGGGTGTGGCCTTGACCGGCTGAATTGGAATATAGTGAAGATCATGGTGGAATTCTTGTTTCAGACTTTGGACGTTACCATACTAGTGTGCAATTTCCAACAGGTGATTTTTACGCTTTCATAAACATCAGCAGTGTTGAGAAATATTTTTATCGTGATCTTGTTGTATATCTTTTTTTTCAACCATAGTTGAACTGGAGGATGTATGATATAAATTAACGACAGATTTTATTGAAAATTTATTTCAATTAAGAAGTATTACATACAAACAAGTTTGTTGTCAAAGTGAAAGAGCGCAAAAGGCAAGAATCTACCGTTAACATGTTTAGGTTTTCAGTTTTTCTCATGTGCCGTTTTATAGAGTAGAAACATTTATAACTTTTACACATTTAATCTCAAGCGGAGGTAATCACATAGTTGTTATATTTACAGAATTATGGAAAAACAAAACAAAAACTACGAACAAAAAAAAGTAGTGATGTGAAAACTGGAAAGGATAAGGAAAAACATTTAAAAAGAAAGAAACATTGACTTTGCTCCTGAAGGATTATTTCAATTGTTTTACATTTTTTTATCAGCCATTTTATGTAGTTATAATTAGGGTATATTTGATTCTTACGTTTTACTCAAACCTTATATTGTTTAAAAAAATATATGTATTTTTAATTAATAATCTTTACAGATGTTTGAATAATTCAAACGATCTTATGTGAGAACAGTCCCAAATATCATTGAATATGAAAAATTCAGAAGCAATACATAGCCATACTTGCATTTTTTCTTGTTATTTATTCGATTCAACACTAAAAATGCGATAATTAAAAATTATTGTCAATTATAGTTCGGTGTATTTCATATATAATATATATATATATATATATATATATATATATATATATATATATATATATATATATATATATATATATATATATATATATATATATATATATATATATATATATACAGGGTGATTCACGGTGGATGGCATATCAGACGTTTCTGGTGAACCATACGACGGGTCACTTTGAAAATTCAATGGAGGGCCTAGTCGGACATTCTCTACCCAACTAAAATATTTTTATTAATGCGGTGTTTGCCACTTCTAGTAGAAAGAAGTAGCAACTTTGTTTTTTCAAATAGAACACCCTGTATATAATATTATTTTTAGAATTTCCAACAATTTTCCAATAACTTTTCATGATATTTCCCTAAAGCTATCTGTTACCGTTTTCGAAATAACAATTAATTTCATTTTTTTTCTTCGGAAATCAAGACCTATTAAAACCCTGATATCTTTGAGTTGAGAAATAAGGTTATATCGAAATTTGGGTTGCTGTTTGGTGATACTTAGGGGCTTCCTACACTCCAGCATAATCTGCGTTACTTCAATACAGGGTGGTAAAAAAATTCAGTTATTTTGTTTGCTTGAAAAAGTGACTGAAAGTTGATTATTTCAAATGGAATGCCCTGTATATTATTACAAATTCGGAAAGCTGCTGGAATTTGCTTTTTATTTATGTATATCGTACCTATAGCTAACTAGTCAGGCTTCGGACTTATTAGCATTTATTTGCGAAAATGTTCCTTGTACATGGTGGTCCTCCTTCGGTATTTGGTAAGTATGCCACGATCACTATTTGACAGTAGGTAATGTTGTGATAATCTACTAATAATATCGATATTTTTGACATCTCAAAAGTTGCAAATACCTTCAAAAACGATGGAACAAAACTATTCAAACGAAGTTTTTATGAATTTGTTTATTATTTTTGGACAGTTTGATAGAATTATCAGTAGAACCTTAAGTAATTTATACGAATTCAGAACAATTTCAATGCGTATGGATAAACTTCAAAGAAGCTCCAGGAGCCTAGATAGTGGAAATATTGATATAAATAATTATCAAAAAGTAAAACAATTATGTGGAATGTTTCACAATATGTTCGTTCATTTTCAAGCTCTTCAAAATTCGGGCGTTGACTCATTTCGACGTGGCAGATCTGATTTCATTCGGATTCAGTTTCAAATGTTTGGGTAATACTTTGTAACAGTTCGTCTCTCGAACGCACACCCAAAATAATAAACAAATTCATAAGAACTTCGTTTGAATAGTTTTGTTCCATCGTTTTTGAAGGTATTTACAACTTCTGAGATGTCGAAAATATCGATATTATTAGTAGATTGTCACAACGTTACTGACAAATAGTGATCATGGCATGCTTACCAAATACCGAAAGAGGACACCATGTACAAGGAACATTTTCACAAATAAATGCTAATAAGTCCGAAACCAGACTAGTTAGGTATAGGTATGGTATACATAAATAAAAAGCAAATTCCAGCAGCTTTCCGAATTTTCAATAATATACAGGGAATTTCATTTTAAATAATCAATTTTCAGTCACTTCTTCAAGCAAACAAAATAACTGAATTTTTTTACCACCCTGTATTGAAGTAACGCAGATTAGACTGAAGAGTAGGAAGCCCCCAAGTATCACCAAACTCCAACCCAAATTTCGATATCATAGTATTTCTCAACTCAAGGATATCAGCGTTTTAATAGGTCTTGATTTCCGAAGAAAAAAAATTAAAATAATTTTTATTTGGAAAACGGTAACAGATAGGTATAGGGAAATATCATGAAAAGTTATTGGAAAATTGTTAGAGATTCTAAAAGTGATATTATATACAGGGTGTTCCATTTGAAAAATCAAAGTTGCTACTACTTTCTAATAGATGTTGCAACACCGCATTACCAGAAATATTTTAGTTGGGTAGAGAATGTCCGACTATGCCCTCCATTAAATTTTCAAAGTGATCCGTCGTATGGTTCACCAGAAACGTCTAATGAGCCATCCACCATGAATCACCCTATATATATATATATATATATATATATATATATATATATATATATATATATATATATATATATATATATATATATATATATATATATATATATATTTATATATTCATTTATTTATTTACTTGTCTTTTCTTAACAATAACGGGCCATTTGAATTAGAAAACCGACATTATTAAACACTTTAGTCACGGAATTTGTGATTTTTTCAAAATTATGAAAGATTGACGACGCGTTAAATTTTTTTCGTAATCCCATACTGTTATTTTGATTTAACGGTATTCAGATGACAATTGAAAAGTCAGTGTTAACGGCCGGCGGCCGTTAAGAAATCACATGTTCAAATATTTATTTCAAAACATCATTCTGCTTACAATAACAACATTGAAATCTTGGTCCACAGCGAGTTGGGAGAATAAACCTCTGATTTTCATTTCGCATAGGCTAATAATACATCTTCATTAACCACCTTTACATTCTTGCTTTTACGCCACATTTCAAAATTTTCATATTCTGATATAACAATATCCAACCTCATCCGTTATTTGCTACATAGCGGCCTTGTTACGTTTATAACTATAATAAAGTCAGTTCTAACTCAAATGGCCTGTTATTGCTAACAAAAGATAAGTAAATAACAAAACAACACAGGTAAGAATAATTTATATATATATATATATATATATATATATATATATATATATATATATATATATATATATATATATATATATATATATATATATATATTCATTCGAATTGTTGTTGCCTGTGAACTATTTCTACTCTCTTGATAATTATTAGCAATAACAGGCTTGTTGAATCTCAAAAAACTCGATTTTATTAAAAAGTTGACGTTTCGCCACGATATTCGTGGCTTTATCAAAACTTTTGAAAAAATTGAAATTTCTTTGACATTTATTGATTTGAAAAAAATTTGAATAGTAGAAGACTACTATGTTTCACTAAAAATTTTCGGCTGTGGCCGTTCTTTGTTATTTATTACGTGCTATTCAGTCCAATATTAACATTCAAATCTGTTATTATTAGATGGTAAGGGAAACCACAGAAACTTTTACCCACGTAATGTTCGAAAAAGGTTCAAATTATTTTGATTTTGAAAAGTCAAAGAATAGGGTACTATTGTATTGTCTGTTGATATTGGACTAAAAAGCACGTAATTAATAACTGAAGACGGCCACAGCCGCAAATTTTTGAAAAAAAGATAAATAGTACCCTATTCTTCCTCCTATCACATTGAACATTCTTGAAAAATGTATTTCGGTTTTATTGATGTTACTCCAGAAAATATCTGAAAAATACTTTTTGGTATATGGATAAACCTTCATATTTTGAGCACAAGATTTTTCAGTTAAAATATTTTTGATTATTAATGAAGTACCCCTTGTGGAGATAAACTCATGCATAATTATGTTCATATACCATTTGTATGTATCTTAACACTTTTGCATTTTAATAAAAAATCTTTGTATCAAGTGTATAAATTTTATTTTTTAAATTAGCAGAGCGCTTTCGACATATTTGTCATCTTCAGTGCAACTTTGTCAGGCAACAGGAAGGCATCAACCAGAAGAAACAGACACAAGGTATAAAAACACACATCGGTTAAAAATATCCAGGATCAATCCAGTAAATAATTAAGGTAAATAAAATAATAAATTAACAAATTAACCATGCGGACATCAAGTCCGCGCTCTGCTAATTTAAAAAATAAAATTTATACACTTGATACAAAGATTTTTTATTAATATCGCATAAGTGTATTCAGCTCACTACATTAACTTTTGCATTTATACTTATTTCTTTATATATATTATTAGTTTTATTAAACTTGTAAACACAAAAAGACAAACGAAAAGAATTTTTTCAACTTCGATATGACGCACCATTTTGAGTTCATTATTCAAGTTTGTTATATTCAGATATTACTGTGTTATATGTAAATGTGAGAAATGAACTTAAAATGGTGCGTTATATAAGTTCAATAAAACTAAAAATATATTCAAAAATACTCTAAGTATATATGCAAAAGGGTTAAGATACATACAAATGGTATATGAACAAAATTATGTGTGTGTATATCTTACGTACTATAGATAACCAATACAATTAACTATAACAAGCCTAAATATATTTAATGAATTCTTTAATTTTCGTTTGTATATTTTTGCTACACTGTTATCCAGGCCAGAGCAAGATGGGCAATTTGATCAATAACTTAACGCCATTCAAAGAAAGTATTAGTTTTCGTCATTTTTTTGCCATATATTGGTGGGAAAGTAAAATTTATTGTCTCTACCAGAATTGCCTTACGATGGTCTTCATCTTTTGCATTATCACTTATAGCAATGCCTGAGGTTATTAAATTTAAAATTTGCTCGTCAGTTTGTAACATTTCTGCCATCTCATTGGAATAAACTTATTTGCTGTTGGGCTGTGCACGACAAATTGGTGTGTATTATCTGCATGCCTTGTGTGACCAGTGAATTGTGCTACTGATGGAATAATGAATAGAATGGCTTCAAAACGCCTGCTGTGATTATATCTGTAAAAAAGACATAAGTCGGCTACATTCCTCGGATGTTGATGAAGGTGTTTAACACGTTTAAAATTTTATATAATACATCATACTTTAAAAATTTGATATACAAATACAGATTACATGTTGAAATTCAAATTTAAAAGAGTAATAGAATTTATATTAAGAAGAAGATGCCTTTATGTTTGCGGGTAATGATATATTTGAATTTTTTTGCCTGTGATGTATTTTAACTTATTCATGTTTTATTCAAATATATATATATATATATATATATACAGGGCTATTCAAATTCGAGTATATGCATGGGGATTTCGATGACGGTAAGAGATAGAGGGATAGTTAAATGGGGGCAAAGTAGCATATTTCAGAGGTCAGTTATATGGATAAAAAAAATCTGATCTAGCTCCTTTGGTTCTGGAGTTATATAGGAAAAATCGAAAATTTCTAAATCCTTTTTTTGCCTATATCTTTTTATTTAATGAATTGTTTTCAAAACAATTGTCACTTTGCCATTGCCACTTTTTGTAGACTATCTAAATATCTGAATAAAAATCATATACAGGGTGTCGTATAAATTTGGCCACCCTCAACTTTCAATTTTCAAATACGGACCTGTATTTTTTATTGCATTTTTTTGAATGCCAAGAGTCATGTTTTATATTGACGTAGTATTTTCATCTGAATTACAGAGTGTTTTGGAAATATTGAACTATTATCATTAAAATTTCAACATTGTTTTAAAAATCCAGCTCTAATTGAAAAAATATCATAGGATAAGGTATAGAATAGAATGCCTAGGATTTGGAAGATAATCAACATTATTCGACGAAGAAAGTCTTCTTCAAGAATTCATCCACATTTCGATTCACGCAACCCTTGATCAATGTACGAAAATGCGGAATTCTTCCTAGTACGTGTATGTGCATATAATCATTGCCCAAACAAAAAAATGTTCTACTGGCAATCTTCATATTACAGACACCAATTTGGAAATATTGATACTCACTTTCCGAACTACCTACATTTTTCAGCAAATTCATGGGCATTCTGCTGCTATATACAACAATTATGATTAAACTATTTGAATTCTCATAGTATGCTTTAGAAAATAAATATTCAGTTCACCTCACTGAAAACCTATATGATCAAATATGTGATATTGAATTCTTGAAGAAGACATTTTTCGTCGAAAAATGTTGATTATCTTCCAAATCCTAGGCATTTTATACCTTATTCTATGATAGTTTTTTAATTAGAGCTGCAATTTTTAAAAAATGTTAAAATTTTACTGGTTATAGTTCAATATTTCCAGAACATTCTGTAATTCAGATGAAAATATTACGTCAATATAAAACATGACTCTTGGCATTCAAAAAAATGCAATAAAAAATACAGGTCCGTATTTGAAAATTGAAAGTGGTGGCCCAATTTATACGAAACCCTGTATATAATTTTTTATTCAGATATTTAGATAACCTACAAAAAGTGGCATTGGCAAAGTGACAATTGTTTTGAAATATATATAAAAATATATAGGCAAAAAAAGGATTTCGAAATTTTCGATTTTTCCTATATAACTCCAGAACTAAAGGAGCTCTGAAATATGGTACTTTGCCTCCATTTAATTATCCCTCTATCTCTTACCGTTATCGAAATCCCCATGCATATACTCGAATTTGAATAGCCCTGTATATATATATATATATATATATATATATATATATATATATATATATATATATATATATATATAAATATCTATTATATATATATATATATATATTATATATATATATATATATTATATATATATATATATATATATATATAATATATATATATATATATATATATATATATATATATATATATATATATATATATATATATATATATATATATATATATATATATATATATATATATATATATATATATTATATAATATATATATATATATATATATATATATATATACATATATAATATATATAATATATATATATATATTATATATATATATATATATATATATATATATATATATACACAGGTGTTCCAGAATAACGTCAGAAAATTTCAAGAGGTTATTCCTGAAGACATTCAAAGAAAAAAAGTTCCTATAATGTAGGTCCGCAAATGCTTTTTAACCGAAATACAGGATGTTGAAGTTTGAAACAATATGTTATTTTTTTAAACATCTTCGAAACCACGAAAACTATCAAAATGAACTTTGGAACATTGTTATAGCTTCCCAAGCTCCATACACTAGTGTTTTGATTTTTCCCATGCCTGTTCAGGGGCGGAGAATACAGTGGTACCGTGAGTTTCATCATTAACCCATATTTTTGAGGGAGAGCATTATTGGCAAATAGAAAAGAGATAAGCATTGAATTTGAAGTCTATTGAATAATTTTTGTTTCTTGCTTCAATTTGATATTCTCAAGCGTTTCCTTTTTCACGAAATAGTACAAAGCGAACACTTTTTAATACTCAAAATACTAAATCTAATTTTGTCATAAGTTCGGCATTGCGATTGCAAATAGTCAAGGCAACCACATTTTTAATTCTTAAATACTTTTTCCAGGAAAATGTTTCGAAGGAATTATGCTTAATTATCTTGAAAACGCTTGAGAATACCGAATTGAAGCAAAAGACAAAATTAATTCAAAATATATTGTTTAGCCTATTTTTATTTACCAATAATGACCTCCCTCAAAAATGTGGTTAAATGAAATTCATGGTACCCCTCCATTCTCCGTTCCTTAACAGTTTTGGAATTACCTCCAACAATAGTTTATAGAGTTTAAGGAGCTATAACAATGTTCTAAAGTTCATTTTGATAGTTTTCGTAGTTTAGAAGATATTAAAAAAATTAAATTTTTTTTTCAAATAACTGAGATTGAATTCTCGCACATCACTTGGTGAAACATCATATAGAATAAAGTATAAACTTTAAAATAAAAACACTTCGCTTATGTTTCACAATATAACAAATATTTAGATACTGTATTTAGCTGTAATGAAAAGTCGACATGTTTCGAGTTATGAACTTATTATCAAGACTGACTACAGGAGAGTATTGCATCGTAATTTATAAAACAGACAAAAGCAAAGGTGATACCTGAAAATCAATTTGTTCGTTTACAAGGGGTAATTGACTATTATGTGCGGAACTTATTTCGAGAAGGTCAAGGCGTTTACCCTTGTTACCTGAATGCAACAATTTGGTTTTGTTGAAATCCAGGAAGTGATTGAATTTTATACAATGTTCAGAGAAGCCAGTGGTATTTTTGTTTTGTAAAATTGACTTTTTATGTTCCTCAACACGAATATTTATATTCCTTCCTGTCTGTCCAATATAGAAAGCAGGACATTCGTCGCAAAATATTTTGTAGGTAAATACCACTGTTTTCACCGATGTTAGATTTTTCTTTATTATTGACCAAGAATGACTTCAAGTTTCTTTTATTTGTACAAATTGTTTTAACGTTATTTTTCGATAGTCTGTTACAAATTTTGCTACTCAAATTGGGCACATAATTTATTGGGAAGTATTTTACTATTAATGAAGAACAAAAATACTTCCCAATAAATTATGTGCCGAATTTAAGTAGCAAAATTTGTAACAGACTATCGAAAAATAACGTTAAAACAATTTGTACAAATAAAAGAAACTTGAAGTCATTCTTGGTCAATAATAAAGAAAAATCTAACATCGGAGAAAACAGTGGTATTTACAAAATATTTTGCGACGAATGTCCTGCTTTCTATATTGGACAGACAGGAAGGAATATAAATATTCGTGTTGAAGAACATAAAAAGTCAATTTTACAAAACAAAAATACCACTGGCTTCTCCGAACATTGTATAAAATTCAATATTTTATACAATGTATATATATATATATATATATATATATATATATATATATATATATATATATATATATATATGTATGTATATGTATATATAATGTGAATTTTTGTTAATATTCCAGGAGGACTCCTTCAGCAGTCCGAGTGTTCAGCGTAGCAAAAAATGCAGAATCGTGTACGAAAATTATCCTATAACTGATATAGATCAGGGAACAATAATCATATATTTCGCGTCTGTTGACGGAGAACCTACGCCGTGCATGATGGAATTGGAAAAAAAAAAAAAGTTTCACTTCATGAGTGCTTTCGAACGAGAAAGAAAGAATTTAGGTGACGCCATACGTTTCGAGGATAGAGCCAAGAACTACATCCTGTACGGTTGTATTGTCAAGAAAATCCCGAATGACCTTTTTGATTTTATCAGCTTCGGCAAGTGCCTGAGCGTCATTCAGAAAATGAATAGAAAAGACGGCTTCGCTTACGTTGGTTTCCAGAGGTTAGAGGACGATAGGGACGATATTTTGAATGAGAAAGTGTTGAACATTATCACGCATTCCCTTAAGGACGTAGATATTTATTGTTGTAATTCTGATTTTTCATTGAGCAATTCTCAAAAAGGCGGTTAAGTTTTTTCACTTAGGTCCATTACTATGAATGTAGTAATTTTGTTCTTGTATGTTTGTTTCAAAAATGTAATATCTTTGGAAAATCCTTGTATGCGTTGATTGTCGAAATATTTTTCAAGAAATGTATCATAGCTTCACGATTCATAGAACCCTTTTGGTATATGAAATACACTGGCGTTTTTTTTAAGCTGATGAAATTATTATAGCAGCTAATCCATCCTTGAATCAAGCATATGTATTTATTTTTCTTTTTTCCTAAATGTTGAACCTTAAAGTGATATATGAGAGTTTATGTATTTTCATAAATACAAGTTGCGAAATTCATATGTTAGTAAGCTCCTCTATTTTCAACATTAAATATTTGAAATACATGCAATAATTATTTCTAATATTATATCTGCAATTAGACTCTCAAAGCTGTTACTTTCTATACATAATCTTATAAAATATTTCGACTTCTATAAGTGAACATACAAGCAATCTTTATTTTTAATATCATAATAAGCAGATTTGTTCATCAAAATGGAATCGAGAATTCATTTCAATTAATAATAACAAAAAAACTATATTCTTCGTAGTATTTTATTTGTTTGTAATTACAATTTTAAAATGTACCTAGTTATGCTGTCTTTATTAACTAAAATTTGCGAATTGCGCAATTTCAAAACATTTACGTTTTCACTATTTTCATAATATATATGCCAATATATTTTTGCATTATTTCTTTATTGACTTTATATACCAATAATTACACATGAGTTTGTGAGTATGTTACATTTTTAATAAATAAAAAACTAGTTCAATATCTTATAGAGATATAGTCTTTTGGTTTAAATTCATCGAATAACTGATATTTGGACGACTGCGACTTGACAATAAAAAATTCCTTCCGCAAAATATTAGTAGAAGATCCGAATCTACATCGACATTCACCGGGTTGACAAGAGAATCAAACTTATTTTATAATAAATTTCGTATATTAGAAAATATATTAACAATAGGTTGACAACAAAAATCCTGGACAGAATAATTTAAATTTTTTTTAAAAAAATGATTTTTCATGAAATTTTGCAACATAAAGATAATAATAAAATGTTATACTGGACTTAAAGTATAGAACATATAGAATGTGCAGACGTAGGGTTGACTATTATTTACCTGGACGAACTACTCGGTTGACAGGTATGAACAGGTATGTCAATACTAGTTACTTTCACTAATAGGATAATAGAAAAAAATTTACATCAGCATAAGCGCTGTTTTATTCTGAACACGATGATATAGGGTTGACTGCAAAAATCCCGGTCCTAATAGGGGTATACAAATTTTAAAGATTTAAATTTCAACGCGTGGGGAAACGAGTGACAGAGAGATCCGAGGTAAGTATACCTTGTGATAATAAAGGACCGAACATTGCAGTTGTGTCTGATGGGATCGTGAATATAAGAAAGTGCGCATGCTCGGTATGTAAACTATATGGAAAGTAGAGGTACCCCTGCTACCCTCCATATTGTTAACAGTACACGTTATTTTGGAGCAACTGACATTTGAATTCAGTTTGCGTTATTTCGGAGCATCTGAAAATATGTTGCAAACAAATTACTGAATTACATACATAACAATCTAATATATTTAATATAATACAAAAATATTAAACAATATAACATAAATTAAACAAATTAATAAATATATATATATATATATATATATATATATATATATATATATATATATATATATATATATATATATATATATATATATACTTATAAAAGGATTTGTTTGTAGTTAAAAATATTTGTTAATATATAACAAATCATTTATTAGAGACCACTTTTTGATTCTTAATAAATATTTCTTAGTATTTAAAAAGATTTGTTAATATTTAATAAATATATATCAGATTTACTAAATACAAATAAATCATTTAAAATACCAAGAAATATTTGTTTAATACTAAAAAGTGGTCTCTAATAAATGATTTCTTAACTATTAACAAATATTTTTTAATACAAATAAATCCTTCTATCAGTGTATATATATATACACCATATAGAGACCACTTTTTAGTATTAAACAAATATTTCTTAGTATTTAAAATGATTTATTTGTATTTAATAAATCTGGTATATATTCATTAAATATTAACAAATATTTTTAAATACTAAGAAATATTTATTAAGAACTAAAAAGTGGTCGCTAATTAATGATTTGTTAAATATTCACAAATATTTTTAAATACAAACAAATCCTTTTATCAGTATATATATATATATATATATATATATATATATATATATATATATATATATATATATTTATTTATTTATTTATTAATTTGTTTAATTTATGTTATATTGTTTAATATTTTTGTATTATATTAGATATATTAGATTGTTATGTATGTAATTCAGTAATTTGTTTGCAACATATTTTCAGATGCTCCAAAATAACGTGTACTGTTAACAATATGGAGGGTAGCAGGGGTACCTCTACTTTCCATATAGTTTACATACCGAGCATGCGCACTTTCTTATATTCACGATCCCATCAGACACAACTGCAATGTTCGGTCCTTTATTATCACAAGGTATACTTACCTCGGATCTCTCTGTCACTCGTTTCCCCACGCGTTGAAATTTAAATCTTTAAAATTTGTATACCCCTATTAGGACCGGGATTTTTGCAGTCAACCCTATATCATCGTGTTCAGAATAAAACAGCTCTTATGCTGATGTAAATTTTTTTCTATTATCCTATTAGTGAAAGTAACTAGTATTGACATACCTGTTCATACCGGTCAACCGAGTAGTTCGTCCAGGTAAATAATAGTCAATCCTACGTCTGCACATTCTATATGTTCTATACTTTAAGTCCAGTATAACATTTTATTATTATCTTTATGTTGCAAAATTTCATGAAAAATCATTTTTTTAAAAAAAATTTAAATTATTGTGTCCAGGATTTTTGTTGTCAACCTATTGTTAATATATTTTCTAATATACGAAATTTATTATAAAATAAGTTTGATTCTCTTGTCAACCCGGTGAATGTCGATGTAGATTCGGATCTTAGACTATATGAAGTTAGACAATTTGCTAATTAGAAAATTGATAAATTTCATGAGTTAATTATTTTTTCTAATTTTGACATATAAAGTGACACTTTTTAAAACTGATTGACATTATGAAACGTCTTACTTTTTGTAACTAGTTGCATAAAGTAAAATTTTATGCAATTGGTGACGAAAAATGTATTTCAAAATTAGTGACAAAAAAAATTATTCTATTTATTAAACTGTTATAATACAAGTTAAAAACATAAATTATAAATTAATTAATTATTATAAATATTGATAACACAATTATTCAAATTAATTCCCGACGACATATTTTTTTCATTGCTCGAACTTGCTGTTATTTGGGAAGCGGCGCACATTGCATTAGATGTTTCACCAAATATTTCTTGCGCTATAAGTTTTTTATTATTCATGGAATTTTCAACATATCCCTCCGCAACAGAGGTAGATTTCCAACCTCCATGCCTCTTTAATTTTAAAATATCAGCGCCACTGTCTGCTAGGAAAGTGGCAGAGCTTCTTCTGAAGCAGTGGCCAGTATATAGAACAGGATTTGAAAGACCAAGAAATTGTGCAATAACTTTTGGCAGACTGCTAAATGTGTTAATTCCCACAGGATTTCTGGTACATTTTCCATTCGCATATTTTACAAAAAATCTGTTGTGTTTAAGAACCTGGGGACGCAACTTAATATATTTTCTTAATATTTCAACAAGATTCGTATTTTCAATGTCTCCAGTGGTAATTGCAAACTGCCGTATAACTTTTGTTTTTGAAGGTGGGATATCAACACGAAAATGGCTTCCTTCGTCTATAACATTTTCAACTGGAAGAAATGTTAATTCTGCTTTTCTGCATGCTCCTGCCATTCCAATTATCATTGCAACCTTAGCCATTAAGTATTCTTTGTCATCAGCTTCCACTAAAAATTTGGCAAAATCTTCTTTAATAAAAACTTTTGATAACTGAGATTGAATTCTCGCACATTACTTGGTGAAACATCATAAAGAATAAAGTATAAACTTTAAAATTAAAACACTTGGCTTATGTTTCACAATATAAAAAATCTTTAGATACTGTACTTAGCAGTAATAAAAAGTCGACATGTTTCGAGCTATGAACTCATTATCAAGACTGACTACAGGAGAGTATTGCATCGTAATTTATAAAACAGACAAAAGCAAAGGTGATACCTGAAAATCAATTTGTTCGTTTACAAGGGGTAATTGACTATTATGGGCGGAACTTATTTCGATAATTTCGAGAAGGTCAAGACGTTTACCCTTGTTACCTGAATGTAACAATTTGGTTTTGTTGAAATCCAGGAAGTGATTGAATTTTATACAATGTTCAGAGAAGCCAGTGGTATTTTTGTTTTGTAAAATTGACTTTTTATGTTCTTCAACACGAATATTTATATTCCTTCCTGTCTGTCCAATATAGAAAGCAGGACATTCGTCGCAAAATATTTTGTAAATACCACTGTTTTCTCCGATGTTAGATTTTTCTTTATTATTGACCAAGAATGACTTCAAGTTTCTTTTATTTGTACAAATTGTTTTAACGTTATTTTTCGATAGTCTGTTACAAATTTTGCTACTCAAATTAGGCACATAATTTATTGGGAAGTATTTTTGTTCTTCATTAATAGTTTGCGTGGGGTATATTGAATGCAACAGATGCTTTCTTCGTTTTTTCCCAATGAGCTTGTCGATAAGACTTTCATTGTAACCGTTATTGATGGCTAATAATTTAATTGTATTAACTTCAGTTTGAAAATTTGTTTCCGATAATGGAATCGTGAACAACCTATGTATGAACGAATGAAAAGCACTGAGTTTTATTTTAATGTGTTGGTTACTGTCGCTGTGAATTAAAGTATCTGTGAAGGTTGGTTTTCTATAAATGTTGAAAGTAAACTTATGTTTGAAACAGAGTTATTTCAAATTTAATAATATAATATACAAACAAGAAGACGGATTGCCCATGGGATCACCGTTAGCGCCTTTGTTGAGTGAAATTTTCATGAATAACTTAGAAGAAAAAATTTTCAATACTGATAATAATTTAATTACTAACGTTTTATTATGGAGACGTTATGTAGATGATATTTTTTGTATTTGGACCGGTACAGATAGGCAGTTAGATAATTTCCTTAAATATATAAATACTTTCTACAACTCGATTCAATTTACAAAAGAAGTAGAAAACGAAAACGGTACCTTGAATTTCTTAGACGTTCAGATTGCTAGGAATTTGAATTATCTTACTTTCAACATTTATAGAAAACCAACCTTCACAGATACTTTAATTCACAGCGACAGTAACCAACACATTAAAATAAAACTCAGTGCTTTTCATTCGTTCATACATAGGTTGTTCACGATTCCATTATCGGAAACAAATTTTCAAACTGAAGTTAATACAATTAAATTATTAGCCATCAATAACGGTTACAATGAAAGTCTTATCGACAAGCTCATTGGGAAAAAACGAAGAAAGCATCTGTTGCATTCAATATACCCCACGCAAACTATTAATGAAGAACAAAAATACTTCCCAATAAATTATGTGCCTAATTTGAGTAGCAAAATTTGTAACAGACTATCGAAAAATAACGTTAAAACAATTTGTACAAATAAAAGAAACTTGAAGTCATTCTTGGTCAATAATAAAGAAAAATCTAACATCGGAGAAAACAGTGGTATTTACAAAATATTTTGCGACGAATGTCCTGCTTTCTATACTGGACAGACAGGAAGGAATATAAATATTCGTGTTGAAGAACATAAAAAGTCAATTTTACAAAACAAAAATACCACTGGCTTCTCTGAACATTGTATAAAATTCAATCACTTCCTGGATTTCAACAAAACCAAATTGTTACATTCAGGTAACAAGGGTAAACGTCTTGACCTTCTCGAAATTATCGAAATAAGTTCCGCCCATAATAGTCAATTACCCCTTGTAAACGAACAAATTGATTTTCAGGTATCACCTTTGCTTTTGTCTGTTTTATAAATTACGATGCAATACTCTCCTGTAGTCAGTCTTGATAATGAGTTCATAGCTCGAAACATGACGACTTTTTATTACTGCTAAGTACAGTATCTAAAGATTTTTTATATTGTGAAACATAAGCCAAGTGTTTTAATTTTAAAGTTTATACTTTAAAAACTTTTGACTTTTTAGCACTGTACCCGTCCGCTTGTCTTTTAATATATGCTACCAAATTTGTATATTTTTTAATATCAATATTCCTTTTCAGATTTAGTTCAGACCTTAACATTGAGTAAAGTGTCCATAATGTGGAAACTTTTAGATCTTTCTTACCCTCAAAATATGCAAGTAAAACTTTCTCATTAACATGTTTAATTTTCTTCTCATCACACCACGTAACAAATTTTTCGTATGCCAAATCCTAAACTGCCTTTGACTTTTTGGGAATTACTGATAATAGAGCATTACCTGCTGCCTCTTCAATATCGCTTGGTAGCTCTTCAGAACTTGAATCACTCATTTTTTAAAAATAAAACTAAAAATATATCAATCTCGCTAAAAACCTTCCGTCTAGACTTTTTTACAAAATGTCAAACTGACAACTAACATGAAGTAACAGCAACAAACTAAATTTATGTTTTCCAAATTTTTATCAATTATATTAAAAATTTTTTTTTATTACTTTCTTCAAAATTAGAAAAAATCTTGTATGCAATACGTTACGAAATGAAATTTTGTGTAACTTGTGAGTAACGCGTTACACAAAATTAGGCATTTCGTAACTGATGGCATAAATAGCTATTATTTGTAGTAAGAAAAAGTTTGGAAAATCCAAATGAGCATGCCTTATGTACACGAATTATTCAAATTGAATGTTTATATTAGTACATTTGTTATCTTTTTCACAAACCCCATTTTTTCAGAAAATGCCAATCGGAATGAATTAATTATAATAAGATAAAAAAATACTGCAATTTATTATTCAACGGTTCCTTTCCAGTCAAATGAGTACATTAAAAAAAAAATTGAAGTGAAAAAATAATTTCTTCGAAAGTTATTGTGTTTACTGTGAACACGATCTTCAAAATTCAATACGATATGACATTAAAATTACTTTTTTATATAAAAAGCAGTAGCGGCTCGTGAGTTTGTCCTCAGGGGGGGCGCAAAAATAATATTCGGTTATACATATTTGTGTATGTGTTTTTGGTATTAGGCTAAATCTTTAGTCAATAGAATATCTGCAAGGGATTCATCTAAATCGATAATTTTTTAACAAAATGCATTCGTGCAGGTACAAAAAACGAATATTTATCTTATCTGCATAAACCTTACGTAAAAAAGACTCAATATTCACATTTTCTAAGAGCTGAAAACTTACTAGACTGTTTTTATGCTTTGGAGAATTGTCATGTTTCTTAATCTTGTCTACTAAATGTTTGATATCACGAACTCCTACTTTTATCCAATTTTCATCGCCTCTAAATATTAAACAAACTAATCAAAAAAAAGCATCAATTTCATCACATCCACAAAACCACGGAGTCTTGTAAATATTTTCATCAAATTGTTGCCTAAAACCTGGCCGATTTTTGAATCCTTTCTGTTCCTGGATTATATTCAAAACTCCAGTCAGACGTCCATTATCTTTTAAATCCACTTTTTTCTACTAACTTAATTTGCTAAAAACAACTTTTTCTAACTCACGCACCCTTATTATGTTTATAAAATCGAAAATATAAAAAAAACAATACAGCCCTCAGAACCATCCGCCAACACAACAGGTAAGGGAACATACCCAAACTACGTGACCCGTTCAGGGGGGAGGGGGTTCTTCAAAATACTACGATTGCTCACAGGGGCGGCTATAGGGGTTAGGTTTTTGTCACGTAGTCAATGTCCTCTGGAAACGTGTTCGTTGAACATGATTGAGATAAAAGATAAATGTCAATAAAAGAAAAAAATACTTTTGTTTTAGTAAATTAAGTTCCTGGTACATATGTTTTTTCTTCTTGATAATATTTTTTCAGCTGTAAAATATAGTTATGTACAGGTAGCCAATTTTCGATGTTTGTATGGAGTATCTCAGTAACTATAGAAGGTAAAAAAAATGGAGGGCGCATACTCAATCTCTTTTGTCGAGACAAATTCACTGGCGAAACGCAAAATTCGCTGTCTTCTTTAGTTTTCGAGTTATAAACAAAAATTTCATTTTTCCACTTTAAGACAAGTGTGCATATCATGGTTGTTTGTGAAGTTACGAGATAATAACTTTTACATAATTTAGGCACTTTTTTCTGTAGAAAACAGTGGTAGAAATGTATTTTTTCAAATGGGAATAATGGTTGGCTGTGGTTTGGTTGGATCGGATTTTTTCCGATATATGTCAGGTTGCTTTTGATATGTAAGGTTTTAATAGCAAGAATATTTTAGTTCATTACCTTTTGCGTTTTTATATTTACCTATTCCATGTAGGCAGGTGACATCATAATATCAACTAACTGATTTAATCGTAAAAACAGTTGTGATATTACTTCTGAGATATATTTCAATGGCTATCCAGGAAGAAGACAACCTAATAAATCTATTTTCAACTGATTAAAAGAAAATATAATTAATTGTGAATCATGAAACAAGCCAAGACCAAAATATTAGATATTTACATAATTTTTTTTATAAGACATTACAATTATAAACAACAATTCAAATTACAATAAATGTTCAAACTTATGTTCATTGTGTTTGAAACATAAATTACGTCTCTTTATAACATTCTGAACTGCATTATGAATATGAATATTTGAAACTGAATTCACAAAGTATAAAATTAACGTGGCTGTCGTGTTTTAACGTATCATATATATCAAGAAAATCATAATAACCAACGGTACTACGAAATTTTGAATCAGTAAATTATTGAGGAATTCATGGACAATCCACCCTTAGTTGAGACGCAAAATCAGTTCTTCCAACATGATGGTTCACCGCTTCATAATATAAGTACCGTTTCAGAATTGTTTAATACTAATTTTGGAAATAACTGGATGATGAATAATATTCCAGTGAGGTCTCCACCACAATACCTGACTTTAACACCACTGGATTTTTTCTTTTGAGGATATATAAAAGACAATTATATAAGAAAACCAGTAACAATATAAATAAACATAGACAAAATTTTATTGAATGTGAATTACATTTCAAATATTGATATTATATATATATATATATATATATATATATATATATATATATATATATATATATATATATGCATAATGCAGTTTAGAATATTATAAAGATAGTTATGTAATTTATGTATGAACCATAAAGAACATCAGTTCTTCACAACATTTATTGTAATTTGTATTATTTTTTTATAGTTGTAATGTCTTATAAAATTAGATGTAAATCTCTAGATTATACAGAAAAAAAGTGCCTTAAAAATGTCTCGTAATTTCACAAACAACCTTGATATGCTCACTTGTCTGAAAGTCAAACTTTTGTTTATAACTCCAAAATAAAAGACGATTTCATATTTTGGTTTTCGCCATTGAATTTGACTCGAAAAAAGAGATCAAAAATGCACTCTCCATTTTATTGTATCTCCTATAGTTTCCGAGATACCCCATACAAACATCGAAATTTGCCCACTCTGTAAGCACTCTTATCGTCACACCGCAAGCGTTGTGTTAATAAAGACAAATATGAGCCAAATTATTTTTTTTTAACTTTCTGTCTACAAGAAAATTTGATTAAAAAATATTTATGAATTACTACGTGAAAACTAGAGGGGGATACTACGGATGGTCACCGAGGGGGGGGGGGATAAAAAGTTGTAAAAAATAGGTCACGTAGTTTGGGTACGTTCCCTAATCTTCATGCGGGTTTCTGTCCCAGACACGTTGAGTCCCCAGCATTCTTCTCCGCCGACCCCCGATTACGTCATCTCGCCTTGCCGTTATTGGGGGATATGTGGACTCGTGGCTCAAACGCCCGTGCTCATCGAAGAAATGTAACGTTGGTTGCAGTTGGACTGAAATACTGGTATAGTTTAGTAAATTACGGGGGATTATATATTTATGTGTTAACATTACAAAAATAATTTTTATGAGCTCAGCGATCATTTTTTTTTGATGAGTTGCTTTTTGAATAATATACATGTACATCGTATTCATTAGGTAGGTACGGTTTAATGTGTGAAAATATCGGATTCAGATTTTTATGCAAGAGTAGAATTTCGAATTCAAAGTCTCTCGAAAAAGTATTGTATTGCTTTTATAATTTAACTTAAATTATAATTCTAACAAATAATTAAGAAAAGATATATTTATTGTATTGTTTTTATTGAGTGTAATTATAAATATTTATTTCAACAAATATATATTTTGTATGTAAGCTTCATTCATATTATGTAAGTATTGTATAGTTTAAAGACATGCCTTAACTTACCTACTTTAAAAGTGATACATGATTGAGATATATTTTGCTTAAAACAATGTTTTTTGATAATTTTGCTGTAAAAATAATCAAGGATCTAACACGGTACACCATAGTTCTCAATGATACTAACCATACGGGAAAAGTTGATGTAACGAGGATGATGGAGCACAAATCATAAAGTTGAAATTTTATTGATAGAAATTTGATATGATTGTGGACTAAGATATCAAAATTTAGAGGCGGCAAAAATTGAATAGCATACGGGATATTAATAGCAAATCTGTAAATCCGCCACTGCAAGTGAGTGTAAAAGGACTCGTAGAAATTTATATTATTTTCTATGGATATGCTGCGTATATCACAAGTAGTTCCATCTCCTATCGGATGACTGGGTCGACGTGTAGGTGAGGCAGCAGTGTTACCAACTCTACCTACTTTTAGGTAGATCTACCAACTTTTAGTATCTAACTTCTACCTACCACCTTGGACAAAAAATCTACCAACTTTTAAAATTTTTGAAAAATGATACTAATATACTAATGGCTTAATCTTCTTTCATCAATCTATCTTTTTATTCACCTAAACCCTCAACGGGTTCATTAAATATAATAAATAAATAGAGAGAGGCTTCATGCTCTGACATTTTATTTACCTTTTATGCATATGCGAAATTTGAATTGCGCGCTGCACGCATGCGTTAATAAGAATCGTCTTTTCAATATTATTAAATTTATCTATTTCATGAATTTAATACTTTCTTGGACTCGGAGGTAAGGTTAATGAGTTTAAAATAGGTTATTAGTCTCTTGCACCGCATATTATTAAATAATGATAAACGGACATTTTCGCTTGCACCACAATATAAACGGCGTTTAAGCCGTCTTAAACCTCGCATAATCCAAGTTTAGTTCAACGACGTTTTATAATAAAACGGTGCAAGAGCCTATGTGTGTTAGCTTAATTTTTTGGAATAAAAAGGTGATGAAGCGACAAAATCTGAGTTTATATTCGGCTTTTTCAGCCCAAAATAAGCAAGAATTCAAAATTTTATCAGAATCGGTTACTCTGGACATAACTCCATATTACTTAAGAGGTGAAATATTTGTTGCCCAATATAAACATTAATTATGTGTATCATATTATTATTGTGAGTTTTCTAGAAAACTTTTAAAACATGGGTGGTAGATCTACCTACTTTCCAAAGTAGGATTCGTAGGAAACTACCAACTTCTGAAATCATATCTACCTCCAAGACAAATTTCGAGTTGGCAACACTGTGAGGCAGCACTCATTTCATGATACTATTCATTGAAATGAAATTAGGAAAGTAGCGGGGTTTCCCCGCAGAGCAGTTGTGGTGCACGTTGAATAAAAGATTTATCAAAGCGTGCATTTATGTTGTGATCGTGTTAAATCTGAATTAAGGTGTGAGTTTATTCCTTGACTTAAAGATAATGAATTTATTAGAATAATTTTCTTTATAAAGTACATCGCTAAATATTCCGCTTTAAAACATCAATTTTTACATCCAGAAACATATAATTAAACAATTTGCCGTAAATAATAATTATAACATCATAATAATAAAAAATATGACAGATAAAAAGTTTTTCTAAAATGAGATTAGCCAGGTGTGCCCCCTCACCAAAAATAATATCAAATATAACAGTCTCACTTTCATCGGAAATTCAAGTAAGAAACTCAAATCACTTTTATCTAAGCACAACATCAACATGTTCACAAAAACAATAAATCAGGAGTTTATAGAACTAATTGTGGTGATTGTGATAAGTTTTACATTGGTAGAGCATCAGACCATAATTGCAGAACACAAACGTAGCTTTGTTAATAAAAAGTAGGATTCAATTTATGCAAACCATTTAATTCATTCAATTATTTGGACTTTAAAATATTGAATACTGTAAGTAAGGTAATTAAACATAGTGTTCTAGATTCATTAGAGATAAATAAATACAAATATACTGAGGTACATACATTTTATTTATTGTAAGCAACTTTCTTTGCTTTCTTAATTGCAAATTCTTTAATTAATTCTGTCATATTTAACGCTTCGCAGATATATTTCTCCATGCTTATCAGAGCCAAATTTGTAAGCCTATTCTGACTCATAGCCTATCTCAGATAGATCTTAATTATTTTTAATTTTGAAAAAGATCTCTCACCATGAGCAACAGTGACAGCTATCATTGAAAAAATCTGTAAAGCTACACATAAGTTGGGAAAAATATTAATTAAATTATTTTTGCCTTTCATGTTGGCACTATTGTGATATCCCTGTCCTCTCATATCTTTAATATCAACATGTAATTCTTCCAAATAATTTAATAAAAATAGCTCAAATTTTAAAATAATCACAGAGAAAAATACTTATGTTTCTGAAATTTAAAATTAAACATTTATCTACAGTAACTATTAATTCATGTTTTAGTTCACTCTCACTTCATACATATTTTTGTCTCAATAAAGTACTGCCTATAGGGAAAACATAATAAGCGATGCGCCCCCTACCGGTGTCGAATATTACTAGAGCATGGGAGATAGATTGCTTTGTTTACATCTGTTTACGTGTATTTTATATGAGAAGTTGTTGAGTTTTAATTGTATTTTGGATCGTTTACAAACGTTCAGAAGAGATGAATCACTATTGTTATGTATTCTATTGTTCATATTGGGCAAAAAAAAACCGAATATAACTTACATACCTTTCCGAAAGCTGGACAATTCAAAGTTGCATTCCAAACAAAGTTGGGAAACAAGGAAATGATGGACAGAAGAAAGGTGTGGATTCATAACTTGAAGATTGAAAAAAAATGTCTGAACATAAGAGAGTTGTTCTTTACAGTTTACTGAGAATAATTATTTTCCCTGCAGTAAGTTTGTGGATTTTTCCATATAGAATTATACCAACTAATGATGTGCAATTTTCAGCTAACCGAAAACGTAGAGTTTTTGAAGTCCAATGCTATTCCAACGAAAAATGTTCCACTTTTATCGGAATCTGAACCTGGGCCATCATCCAGAGATTCTAGATTATTGTATTTTCTTTCATGTAACAACCAGAGATACTATTAAAATAATAATAACAAATGATGTTTATTTGCACAACCAAAATAACAGTTTATCATAACATCAAGAATATGAAATAAATCTGGACTCTATAGCTAGGTAAAAACTAAAATATTCAATTATATAATCAGGAAAACAGAGATTCTATCAAAAAAACCAGACTCTCAGAAGTCCACCGTACTTTTAGGATAGCTGTTATACGTCAGGAAAATTAAAAAAATATAATAACTTATTACGTTCAAACCGTTCAAGCAGAGTATTCATATTAATTCTTCTTTTATTTCATGTTGTTTCTTTCAGTTTTGCTGGTAAGTACTTAGTTTTGTCCATTATACTCAAAAATTCTTCAGTTCGTAATGAAAATAGACATGTTTTCTTGAAACTTTTGAAAGTTTTTCTACTTTTCAAATAAATAGGTGTTCTATCATACAGCCTTTTCATGAGGTATACATAGTTCCTTCAACCAATTAATTTATTCGTCCTCTACTTTATTTTATTATTGATTTTCATGTTCAATGATAAAAACTCAGTGTAAATTTCAACTTGATGTAGGTAGGTTATCTACTGTTGAACAGAGATAAAATTGTCCTCAATCCAAACACAATATATCACAGGAAATTATAAAGTTCAAAAAAAACACAAATTACGACGATAAACGTTCGAAAACTCAAAACGAAATGAACGTAAATACCATTACAACCAATGTAAAAAAAGCAGCTAATTTCCCATGCTCTAGTACCGATATTAGCCGTTCCGGCGCTACGATCTTAATTTCGGACGCCTATAGCCTAGTTTTTAAGTCTAGCTGATTTCCCAAATCTGTTTTGCTGCCGTCATGCTGACCTATATCCACAAAGCGGTAACTCCTGTGTCGGCATATTGACGGCGTACAAAGTAATAATTTTATAGGGATCGGTATCTCTTTAATGAGCCTATAAATTAAAAATTTCATTTTTTGCCGTCCCTTTGTAGAATGCCGCCCGGGTTCCGTGCACTCCTTGCACAATCGGCACGGGCCGGCCCTGTACAATATGAACTGCAATAAATACCTGAAATATATGGAGAAATACAAAGTACGATTTATTTTCCAGAATTATTATTTGTTTGAATCAGAATAGTCAACCAACATTATCGTTTTAAAATATGTAGTTAGTTTATAGTTTCTGATACAGTTAACTTGGAAATTTTTCTAATTAAACAGATCTGTAAATGTTTAGAAGTATTTTCAGTTTCTATGTGTACCAACTATCTAGTCTACATTATTTACTATTAATCTATTCAGTTAATTCTTAATGCATTTCTAATATTTTTCCAAGCCTGAGATGTATCTCATTTCTATTCAGCTCAGAAATTACTCCTAACTTTGGAGTAAGAATTCCATTTTTTCAGGCTATTATTCTGGCATAATATTAGTAAAATATTAGTTTTTCTTTATTTGTATTAGGTTATGGATGAAACGTTTGCTTTGATTCCATTTGCTGTCACTGAAAAACGAAATATAATGCCTTGACCGAAAAAAATAATTCTATGCAAAATATTATAACCAATAATGATTCACACAATTAAATAGTGTGAATTGAATATATATACGAGTAGAATTATTGGAATTTATACTAATTCTAATTATCAGAGAAAACTGTTGTTTTTTGTTAAACTGAAACCACCACAAATGTAATACTTATTTAATCTAAAATATATAAATATTCACATCATCTGGCAGTTTTTATAGAAAAAATGAACAACATAATAACTAAATCAGTATAGCAGTAAATATTTCTTCAAAATAACCAACCATCAAGGATTCACATTTTTCAACACAGAACACCAATTAAAACCATCTATATTCTCTTCCAACCTCGATATATGAGATTCCTCCACAGAATCTAATAATTTGGAAAAGGGTGTATAACTCCTCATTGTTTGCATATCACCAATTAGTATAAATTTATGTTTTGCTCGTGTAATGGCTACAGTTAATCTCCGATGGTCCTCCAGTATTCCAAACTGCAAAATAATAATCAAATTGAAGAACTAATTATATTCATTGAGAAACTGAGAATTCGACTTATATACTTTTTTCTGCCCCACCTTTGATTCAGTTGTTGACTCGTCTATATTGAGACTTTTTGAGCAAGAATAGATGATTAAATTTTTATCTCTACCCTGAAACTGATCTACAGTGCTCACATCAATGTTCTTATCAAGCAAACAAGATAACTGCTTCACTTGACAAGTAAAGGCAGCTATTACTCCAATATCCTTAGGATTCACGCCTCCCTGAAAATGATTGTTATTTTTTATTTATCACATATCATTGAACAAGGAAAATTCTTCAATAATTTAAAATTATCGAACAATCTTCCAAAGGAGCTGGTTATATGTGTTCCGCGACGCGAAATCTGCAATCGCAATGCATCAGCGAATTCTAAACATTATTGCTTCTTTGTTTTTTCTGATGGTTATATTATAAACTGATAAAGGAAGATATTAATCAAAATTTCATATCTTTATTTTTAATTCTTTAATCTTTTAAAATAGCTGTAATATTACCTGTTCCATAACGTGACTACAGTTATGAATATGCCATTTCTGTTTTTAGTATCCTGAGGATGACAATAAAACTTGTCGAAACGTCGATATTTACATGAAATAGATTTCTGTGTTTTCTTTCACTGGCCCTTTCCAACTATTTACCAATTATAAAAAAATTCATCAAATAAGTCACACCGAAATAACATCTGCATACAGCTGTTTCGAGCTAACTTAACTCGTAGTGACTTATTGTTCCCCAATACAAATCGCTGCCGAACTATACGGATACTATATGGATAACAACCCATAGCGCCCTCCGCCAAATATATTAGGAACCAACAATTCATTGATTAGACCAGTGCTTCTTAACCGGTGGTCCGCGGACCACTGGTGGTCCCTTAAAGCACCGGAGGTGGTCCCCGAAGCCATCCTAAAAATGTTGAATAACTCATATAATTGAATAAGTCGCGTTCAGTCATTTCAGCCCCCTTCACTCTACTTATCTTTTTAATATAATATGCAGTCCTTGTTTTGCAATGCAATGTGATGAATCTGACGACCTTTCACAATGCTGTCAATTACTTGTATTTGCTCGATTTCTGCATGACAATAAAGCATTAAAGGAAGAGCAACTGTTTTCCAAATGACTGGAAACGACGCAAGGTGTTTATGTTATGGATGAAAGTCTATATTTTGGGGAATATCGTCTTCAGTGACAAAAACGTGCGGGTATTTGTACGGGTGATGCTCCAGTTATGCTTGGTTCCCGCTCGGGTCTTGCAGCATTGTTAAAAATGAAAAATCATCTGCAAGATCAACACATTGCGTTATTCGTCGCCAAGCATTGGCTGTCAGAACCCTACCAGAATGCTCGACTATTGCGTTGAAAACAGCTATAAAAGATGTTAACTTCATCAAAAGTACTGCTCTGAATACCCATCTTTTCAAACAATTATGCTCTGATATGAACTCTGAACACTAAAGTCTTCTTTTCCAAGCAGAGGTGTATTGGCTTTCCAAAGGAAATATGCTTTCAAGATTGTATGAACTGAGGGAAGTGAAAATATTTTGATCTCTTAAGGATAACAAAAAATTGCTGAAGTAGTTCTGTTATTCCAAATATCAAATAAGCAAATATCACAGCATTGGCAATATATTTGAATATGAAGGTAAAATCAATGAATTACAAAACAAACATGATAATCCATTTAACAAATTTGAAAAGTGAATTCAGTCGTTATTTTCCGGACTGTGAGGACAACAGGTATTCAGAAACTGGTTCGCAATCCATTAATTCTCAGAGTTTTTGAGGTTCTTCATGAAATTGAAGAAAACTATATATTCGAAGCCAAAAAAAATCTTGAAGATTTCTCTCCCAAAGATTCAAGATATACGTTATTTGACTTTACTTTCATCGACAGATTCATATGAGGGGTTCTCGACGATTTTGATAATGAAAAACAACCACCGAAATTTTGTCGACACGTGTTTGGCATTCAGAAGCACTGAACTAAGGATTCAAAAGTTAGTTAAGACTATCCAGTCATAAAAATCTCATTGAAATAAAACATAATCAGTGTTTCATTTATCAATAGATAGAACAACCGTTTATTTTTCTCAACTTTTTGAAGGTAATATTTCTTTCAAAAAGTTGGTGATCCGTGACAAAGACAAATTTTGTTAAATGGTCCCTCATTATGAAAAGGTTGACCACTGGTTTAGACCGAAAATGCAGAGTTCCGCCGAGAGAACAAATACTTCCCGACATGAAGATATCTAATCAACAACAGTGGCGTATAGCAGTCCAGAGCACACCAACTGATTTTATAATAATTATTCACGCTGGGTGCGCTCACAATATCCTCGGGTATGCTGTTTCACACATATACTATACGGTTTGTAATAAAATATTTCGCCAAGATAATCTCCACTCCCTTGTTCATTAGGGCCCTTTTTATTGCTTCGTGAGAGGTGTTGTCGAATGCCCCCTCTATGTCTAAAAAGGCGCATATGGCCATTTCTTTATACTCAAGTGATCTCTGGATGTTTTCGGTAAGCACGTAAAGAGCGGTTTCCGTTGATCTGCCCGCCCTGTATGCATGCTGCCCGGGGTGCAATGGCACCCTCTCCAGTATCTTGGTTCTAATGTAGTTATCTACCATCTTCTCCAGTGTCTTCAGTAGGAAGGATGTGAGACAGATTGGTCTGAATGACTTCGGGAGGGTGGGGTCCTTCCTTCCTGCTTTGGGAATGAAGGTTACCCGTGCTCTCCTCCAGGTGCTCGGTATGTACCCGAGCGCCAGACTAAATCTGGTTGCTTTAATAATGAACGGCAGTAATTCCGTCTGCCCTTTTTGCAAAAGGGCCGGAAATATGCCGTCAATTCCAGGTGACTTGAATGGTTGGAAGGAGTTAATTGCCCATTTCAGCCTCTGGGGAGTGCATATGGTTTTTGCTACTTCCCAGTCTTCTCGTTTGGCCCTGCCTGGTTCTTCCAGTGATCTTCCGAGTTCAAATGGTATGCTACCTGGAATGTGCGTCTCCAGTAAGATGAGAGCTCGTTGCTCTTCATCCTTTGTGTAGCTACCATTTGTTCTTCTGAGTGACATTGGTCCTTGCTCTCTGCCTCTTGCCATGGTTTTGTGCAATCTGGCTGCTGCGGGGCTTGATGTGATTGTCTCACAGAAGCTTCTGAAGCTGTTCCTTTTGGCTTTCCTCTATTGCAGGGGTATCCAAACTGTGAAGCCTTCGGGCCAGAATGGTTTCCTGATGTTTCAAGGGCCAAAACAGTTTTAACTTTTGTTTTCGCGTGCCATACTTAAGAAAAAATAAATAAAAACAGAGATATACATCTATTTAAAATTCTGAAGAAAATATAAGCTTCAAGTAGTCCAGTGGTAATTAACTAAGTAACTATGATTGTAATAAAAGCGTCAAAAAAACTATTCCTAGAAATATTTTGAGCGTACTTAATTATGTATTTAATCATATTTTATCAACAGATTGTCTTAAGAGTATGGACAAAATATTGAAAATCTGTGCTGTGCGTAAAATTCCAATATCCCATTTATGTAAATTTTCATTTCTATTTCTTTGAATAAAGCTTCACAATTAACTGAAATAACTATATAAATTGATAATTCTTTCAGCTTATTGTGATTGCAATTGAAAAATATTACAGCTTCAGAAAAATTCATACTTACTTTCAGCAGAGCATTGACTAAATTGCTCACGATAGCAGCCTCAAAAATATTGAACACTGACATTTTGCTTTCTCTGTTATTTAGATTCTTCAAACTCCATGTCACTCCGATATCTAAATTCCATGTTGGGCCAGTGTCAATCAAATGGACAGAATTCTGTAATTTGGTATCTAGTGTAGTGGACATCCATTTAGAATCCTTACAGTAACTCAAAAAAGCCTTGAAATACAAAAAAATTACCTTCGTTATTTTTGAATTAAGAAAAAAAATACTTTTTTAAAAAATATTAACTTATTTATTAACGTATGGCACACACTTTTATTAACTTATAATCTACTAGAAATTATTATTCATTCTCCCTCTACTTATTTATTCATGCTTGTAATTATTTGTTTGTCTAACTAATAATTTTAAAAATCGCACTAGCAATCGTGTTTCTCCAAACTTCAGTTAAATACCTTTGTATCTGGTATGTTTAAGGTAGCTCTTCCAACAGAATCATTAGCTACCAACAAATCGCCTTTATAAGTCACAGCATTGGCTAACTTTGTTATTGTTTCATTCATTCTATAATTTAGATTCAAAGAAATTGTACCCTCTTCACTGTGTAATCTATCAAAAAGACTTTTTGACATACCCAATTCTCTAAAAAAAGTAGAATAAAACATAATAACTCACATGCAATAAGTATTCATGGTTAGTAACAGTGAAAACTATTTCGAATCATTTATCTGTTAAGTCCTTCACATAAAAAACTTCTACTTGAGGAAAACTCACTCTGCCTCCTTATTTCTAACAACGGGAGGTAATTGCTCTGGATCTCCTATCAAAATGAAAGATTTTGCTGCATAAATTGGTCTGATAAGTGTTGTCTGTAAAACCTGGGTGCTTTCATCAACTATACACACATCAAGAGTCCTTTTTGATAACACCGGATGCCCGGATCCTAAACACGTGGAAGCTATTACTTTCTGAAAGAAAACGTTTTCACATTACTAGAATAATTAAATATAGATTAAATTTCAATGGTGAAACATTTTACGCATTAATATCAAACCGAAATAAAAAGTAGGAAAAAAAAGCACGAAGTGCATCGCGTACTGACGAATCACGCTTTAATCTTCTTCTTCAAGTGTCATGACCGTTGCGATCGTTGACTATTATGAGACCATGATGATGATGTTAAGTTGGCAATAAGATTAGCTACCATCTCCTTATCCACAGCAGCTCGAAACAGTTGTGCTGTTGATTTCCCAAACCACGCTCTGTGATTTTTTAGCCACGAAGTTGTTCTCCTGCCTACGCTTCTTTTTCCCATTATCTTTCCTTGAATGATCAGATGAAGCAAGCCATATTTTTCTGGATGTCGCATAATGTGCCCGAAGTACTCAAGTTTTCGGCGTTTTACGGTAATGACTAGTTCGGTCGGCTTATTGAGTCGTCGTAGTACCTCTTCATTAGTGACTCTATCCATCCAGCTTATCTTCAGAATCCTTCTGTAGGCCCACATTTCAAAAGATTCTATTTTCTTCAGCAGAGTATCTGTCAATGTCCAGGATTCAACCCCATACATGAGTACAGGAAAAACATAACATCTCAGCATTCTTATTCTTAAATCAATATTAAAGTCGTGTGTGCAGAATGCTCTTTTCATATTTGTTAAAGTCGTTCGTGCTTTACCTATTCTGCTCCTTATCTCTTCACTAGGATCCCACCTGTCGTTAATAACACTTCCCAGGTAGATTAGTTTATGTACACGTTCGAGTTGGACACCATTCACATAAATTCCGTTATTTTGAAAGTTGCCATTTTTATTTATTATCATATATTTGGTCATGCTGGTTTTCAATGTTAAGCCATATTTACTGCAATAAAAAGTTACCCTTTTCATAAGGTTCTGCAATTGAGTCTCCGAGCTTGCAAAAAGCAGGGTATCGTCTGCATATCTGATGTTATTTATAATTTTTCCGTTGATTAATATACCCTCGTTGATATCTTCTAAAGCTTCGATGAATATTTGTTCCGTATATAAATTGAAGAGCAGTGGAGACAGAATACAACCCTGTCTAACGCCCCTTCTGATCTACACCTCCTCCGAAACTCGATCTCCCAAGCGGACACTCGCTGTTTGGTACCAATAAAGATTCGCTATTATTCTAATGTCCTTTAATAGTAAACCGTGAAAATATTAGAAATCAATTTATTTTATTCAAAAAACATTAGAAAACAATTAATTTTATTCGAAATTCTACTCACCACATCATTATAAACCTGTGCTAGTTCTGCCGGAGTTTCACAGTCTTTTGTTCTGTAATGCTCACCGTGCGACTTCAAAGAGTCGGATATCTTCGCCTGCGAGCCCAACCTCAGAAAATCCACACCTAATTTGAGCAGCTTTTCACATACGTTGTCAACTGCAGAATGTGTGTGACTAGTGAGTAAAACAGATTTACCCAGCTCTGTGAGCAACTGAATGAGAGCAACAATCGTGGAAGTTTTTCCTAAAAATAATTTAAAAAATATTATATGTGGTGAATAACCACAGAAATGTATTTGGATTTTAAATAATGTGAGACTATTGTTGTTACGATACTTCTTAATCGGAGGTGATCCCCAAGGTTCTTATCTTGGTCTCTTTATATTCTGTATTTATTGTGAAATATAAACGTACCTTCATCTTAAAGTTTATTCTATTCTTAATTTTCGTACAAGAGGAGCATTCTTATAATATTTTTCCTTCACAACTCAAGAGATGAAATCGAAATGTGAAAGAGAAATTCAGAGTTACTCACCTGTCCCAGGCATTCCCTTGATAAGAAGGAAATCATTGGCTGCAAGTGCCTTCAGTACAGCTCTCTGCTGTACCTTATTCAATCTCTTTAATATCGGCATTCCCTTGGAGACAACAATTTTGGGAAGTTTAGCCAGAAAAGTCGGTTGTCTTTTATCGATTATTATACGTCTCAGTTGGTCCGCTCTAGGAGATTGTTCTAATAAGAGAGTTAGACTAGTTTGGTTGAAAGCGTGACTGTTTGAAGACTCATAAGTATCAATATGGAACTGTTCCAATGGATGTTTCTTCTTCAGATTTCTGGAATAAGTTCGCCAATTATATCGTTATTCATGTTCACTCCAAATAAGTCATCTAATATTTCAATACTGAAAACTTAAGAGACAATTGGAAATAATCAATATAGAAGATACAACATGAGAATTTGAAAGTTCTTTAAATAAGGCATTATTCTTTATTTTTATCATTACTACATTATGCCATTTGATTAAGCCTAAAAGTAAATAATCATGTAAACTAAGTTACAATACTATTCATTTCAATAGAAATTGTTCTATTAAAATGAAAAATAATAGGTAATTTAATGACATAATCCAACGAATTCACTCCAAAACAAGGACTTCCCCAAGGCTCTCCTCTGTCACCATTCTTGTTCAATATTTACTGCTCAGACATACATAAGCCAAAACACAACTCCAAAAGCAAAGCAGAAATGAATTCGTATATATTACAGTTTGCTGATGACACCACCTTAAACGCACATGGCAAATCCATGTCAAAGGCAATGGAAAAACTAAAGAGGATCAAAGAAGAAATGACTCAATGGATGAACAAGTGGAGAATAAAAACAAATCCCAAAAAATCGAAACTGATACTATTCTATCACAGGATCAACCTTAACTCGCCATCCATTTCCTTGGATAATACCATTTTAAAACCAATGTCAAACTGTAGATACCTCGGCATGATAATAGTAAGCTCAACTTCAAGATTCACGTCAACTCTTCAAAACAGAATACTACCACTACAGCTAGCCACTTTAGATCACTTACAAAACCAAGGCGTAGAAACAAACACAGCATCCAACATCTACAAAATGATCTGCGGACCTCTTATTGAATATGGACACCAAATTCTGGGACAATGCAACAAATCCATATTAAGAGTCATGGAGGTGGCATGGAAAATTACTAAAATGAGACACCCCAACAACCCACTTCACAACCCCTCCAACCAATACTTACCTGAAAGATCCCACATAGAGCCAATAGCTGACAGAATACATAGACTGAACAAAAAGTTTATCCAGCAACAACCTTCAAGTAACCAAAAGGAACATACCGGAGGAACCATTATTTGAATACTTGCTGAGCCTACTATAAACACATACTTGATAAACTAACTCTTATATTATACTCACAGACTAAATAATTTATTATATAATGTAAAATACAACTGTACATAGGCAGGAAGACCTAGGTCGTTAGCCTTTTGAAACATAGTTTCAATAAAGTTTATTTTTTACTTACTTACTAATGACAGCAAAAATATTTTTATTCCAAAATAAAAACTATTTATAGAGAATTTGCGAAATATAACCATTTAAACTTTACAATGCTGTGATCTAATACCAAAAATAACTTTCGCTACAAAAAGTAAGATAATATGTTGGCAAGTGATATATGATGGAAAATGAAAACTCTAAAAAGCAAAACTTAATTACATTTATCATCTCGATATACATGATCTTCACAGTTATAAATCTAAGTTTTTATTAATGAAAACGACTTATACCTATCTAGTGCTATTGTAATGGAATGAGCGTCTACATGCGTAACAAATCCACTGGCGACCGCAGGCCTGCAGTCGGTGCTTATTACAGAGTAATTTCCTTCATATATACCAGAAGAGAAGAAATTGAATGTCATATTATCATCTTTTGAGAACGTATGATCCATTATACCACTACACTCGTCCGATATTTCAGTAATTTTTAAGGAACTTATGCATCTACCGTCAGCTTCCCTGAAAAAAGTATGTTGACAATTTTATCTTTTTTTTTTTTTAAAGAGGTGGGACGTGTGTCCTCTCACACGCGCCCGACCTCCGTACAATTTTGGCTTCGTCAACTTGGACATTTAGCAATCAATTTACTAAATGAGGGGAACCGCTTAAATCGGACGCATACAAACACCCAGGAACACGGTGGGAATCGAACCCACCAACTCCGTCAACGAAGACGGCATAGCGCTACCTATAACCTCTCCGCTACGGAGCCTCCTAGATTTTATCTTCAACACAAATATAACTTGGAAAAAGTTGTTATTAAAGCCATTTAGAACTAAATGAGTTTTAAAGTCAATAAATCGGATTGAATTACACAACTCGCCTTTTTTCTGGCGTTTTAGGAAAGGATTTATTTTTGTAAAGTGAGAATATAAATTGATAATATATAGCCTATGTATGCCTTAACCCTTTAACTGTCATGGCAGTTCAGATATAACAGCCGCTCTGTCAAAAAATTTTTTTGTTAAAGTTTTATCAAATTGGTGTCTTGTGGTAACCTGTGGTAGAAAATGTAATCTTTTATTGACAAAATGTCTCACACGGCGCAAGAGCAACTAAAAATCGGTTTGAGCCGTGTGCTTCATTATGACTCACACAAGTGTGCATGATCTGGCAACGCTTTCTGCACCGTTCGGGTGTTTCCCCACCACTATTTAGTGGATTAACGAATCTTTGCGTATTTTATCTAGCGCAAGAGAGAAATTATGCTATGAAGATGACCACGACAGTACAATACGTATGTGTAGGATGTCCCGAGCAACCGCATATGCGCAAAGAATGTTTTTATAAATTACATAAAATATCAAATATTTGTTTTTGTATGATCTATAGGGTTGAAAACTTCATTAAATTCACACAGGTATACCTAATAGCTTTAAGTTTTGCATATAAAATATATTGCTAAATAAAAAATTAAACCAAACAAAAAATATACTTTATTTCTGGTGAAAGTTCTTCTACGCCAGAGCTATCTATAACCTCATACAAACATACGAGAACTGTGCACGCTTCAGGCACACAAAGCAGATAAAACTTCTTATACGATACGTGTGCGTCAATATGGTGCACATGGCGTTCAGTGCAGAGGCCGTGTGCGCCGATATGACGCACATGGCAGTTAAAGGGTTAAAAGTCCAATCTAAATATTGGTGAAAGAATTTTTCAGATCGGATGCGTAGTTTCGGAGATTACATCTTACATTCAAAGTTTTCCTCTATATAATATTAGTGTAGATCTGGTGAAGCAGATTCTGCTTTATAATTTTTGTGTGAAACCCACAACAATTAGATAGTAAAATTGAAACATATGAAATAGTCTTGCAAGGAATTTTTTTTTTTGTAAATATATAGGATATCCGTTGCTTAATATCATAAATACGTCTCTGGAGAGTGGCATTGTGCCGAATGACCTTAAATGCAGCACGGTCATACCTGTCCCGAAAATAAAACATCCTCTAAAAGCTGATGAACTGAGACCAATAAATTTGCTGCCAGTAGTGAGCAAAATTCTGGAAGTAGTAGTACATGAACAATTAAATGGATATTTGGAAGAGAAAAACATATTTCATGAGGGTCAGTCTGGTTTCCGCAGTAAGCACTCTTGTGAGAGTGCCTGTCAATTTATGTTTTCGAGGTGGAAAAGAGAAATGGATGTAGGAAAGGTTCTTTTGTGCGTTTTTACTTAAAAAAGGGCATTTGAGACCATTGATCAGCAAAGATTGCTCAAAGTTTGCGCTAATTATGGACTCAAGGAAATTGTGCTCAAGTGGATTGAAAGTTATCTAAGTGGTAGATCCCAAGTTACAAAAATAGGGGATAAAGTGTCAGATAAAAAGAAGGTTGATTTTGGAGTGCCGCAGGGTAGTGTGCTCGGCCCATTGCTTTTTATTCTCTATATTAATGACATTTGTAGATATATAGCAAAATGTAATGTTAGTTTATATGCGGATGACACAGTAATTTCAGTATCTGGTGACAATATGGAAGAGCTTGTTCGAACTATGAATGAAGAGTTGGGTATTTTAAATGAATGGTTGAAGTTTAAAAAACTTAAGTTAAATTCTACAAAAACCAAGAGTATGATATTTGGAACTAGATATAGATGTAGCCAAGCAAATTTGAAAGTAGAAATGAATTCTGAACTCATTGAGCAAATTGATGTAACTAGTTACTTAGGGATTCAGTTGGACTCTCAATTAAATTTGCAGGAGCATATAGGGTACATGTGTAGGAAACTGGGGAAAAAAATTGGATACTTCAAAAGAATATCGAAAAAACTGTCCCATTGGACTAGAAGAGTTGTATACAATACAATAATTTACCCCCAATTCACCTATTGCATGTCTTTATTAATTTTCTGTAATAACGAGGATATAAATAAACTTCAAATACTGCAAAATAAGGCTATGAGAATTTTGTTGGGTTGTAGCATTTATACTAGAGTTAATGATATGTTAAAAAAGTTAAAATTTTTGAATGTCAAACAAATGGTAGAAGAAGCAAATTTAATTTTAATTTTCAAAATTTTAAACGGTCTGGCACCAAAATGTTTTTCAGATTATTTCATTAGAAGGGGAGATATGATAAATTATAATTTAAGAGAAGGGGATCATTTGTTTATTGACCATTTCAATACCACCAATCTGAACAAGTCAATAGATGTAATGGGTGTCAGATGGTACAACAACCTTCCTATAATGATCAAAGCTTCGAAAACTGTCAAGCAATTTAAATCTAGGTTAAGAAAATTTTGTTTTCGGATGTAGCTTGTATTATTTTTCAGGTTTGTTTTCTTTGTCTCCAATTGATTTGATTTTATTTTTCACATGTGATAATATGGAAGATTTTTGTATACTAGCAATTTTGCTAAATAAATGTTATTATTATTATTAATAGTTCGCGAACTAGGTCGCTTTTTTAGTTCTTTATCAACCATCTCACATTCCGGAAAGACATATTGTTCGCTACTGCATGAACATCTGATGTAGTTCGCGAACATTTGGAAGAGAGCTTCCACAGACCAACGCGACTACGCCAAAATTTGCTAGCCTGTAGTCAGGACCGTCTTCAACCTATTGGAGGCCCTGGGCACATTACGATAACAGTGTGGCCTTGACAGATCGCTATTTTGTTAGAATAGACAAGGAAAGTAAATAACAAATTTCTAAATATATTTTTATTTCCTTATAGCCACATTAAAAGAATAGATAATATAACCCACAAAAGTAACTCTTTCAGCATTCACAGGTTAGTGCTGAAAAATCTATGTTGATTGAAGTGGTACCCTTGTAGATTTGAAATTAAAAAAATCGATAATCACTACTTTAAAATCTGTGTTTTTGATCATATCACACTATATGAGCATCAGCAACAAACTGGTTCATCTCTCTTGAAGCATTTTACGTTCTTGATCAATTTACACATGCTTAAAAAAATTCTTAATGCGATTTCTATATTTGGAAATGTGGCTTCTATTTTTTTCTCTTTAAAGATATGATATATTCACAATATATTAGTTCCTTCATTTCCACTATGAACATTTTTCGAGTATTCTGTTAAATGAAGACATTCTCCTTCTCGTTAACGTCTTCATAACAATTTTGTTTTTATATATTTAAATTCATCTAAACATCCTGAGAAAGCCTGATTTTCGGCCGAGAGTAGACTAGCTTCGCTCATGCAAAAGCGAATAAGCAAGTAGGTATTGTAGACAGTCATAGTCGTTTGATTTTTTTTTTGGGTAATAAATGTCGGTTATCCTTTGGTGATCAGGCAGGATCTAGGGGGCCCTATCGATTGCGGGGCCCTGGGCTTGTGCCCAGTGGGAAAGAGGGGCCTGCCTGTAGTGACACTAACTGAAATGAACGCATGCGCGAAGAGTGACGACGTGACAAGCAATGGTGGAGCCAGGCTCTTCTTCAAACAACAACGGGACCTACCTTAATATTACAGGTAGGTCCCGGGAAAGGATCCATTTAGAATTTAGATCGATACAAAACATTCAGTTGTTTCGGTTTTTTCAAGACCATCTCAGGCATGTATTCACCCATAACTAGGATTTGCCACTCTACTAACTTTTGGAAAAATAAATTAATACATTCGAAGCCTCTCTTCTCAACATGAAAAGAAGGGTTGGATCTTTAAATGAACAATGTCTTTTTATTTTCCAGCACATAATTTGGATATTTGTGCCTGTATGCAATAAATAAATCTTGAATGTTTAGCAGAATTTGTTCAATAAATTGAAAAAAATATTAAAAATATTTTTATCTTGTGAATTGCGCTATTTCGCGGATACCTTTATCTTTGTGAATTATATAATATAGACGGTAATGTTTAGTATACAGTAAATCTTTTTTCCCATAGACAGACACAGGCTTTATGGGTGTACATTGTACATTTGAGGTTTTTATTTGGACTCGCAAGTGTAAATTTATGAATGAAAATTGTATGAAAATTCTTATGTTATATATTGTACACTGAGGGCAAATAAACTTAATATTATTATTATTGTATTATTTGACAATAAACTTTTTTCATTTAAAAATATTATACAGTGCATATGTATAAAAGATATACCTTTTAGTAGCTGGCTGTGAGTAAATATCTTGTACTGATTTTGAAGACAAGTTAGATGAAACCTCCTCTAAGTTGATTAAAGAACTCCAATGTATGAAATAATTCAAATGTTGTTCTTCCAAATGAGACAACACCTCTTCTTTAACTTTCCTGAATGAATTATTGGTAGATAAATCGTCTTTATTATACCTGTAATACAAAATGTTAATAATATTCAATCTCTACTGATAAAGCAACCCAATGATAGAACTACACTTCTAATTTCTATAAAGGATTTTGATGATTTGTATCAGTCTTCTCAGGGAGCAACTTTTTTTAAATAATTTATATATCATATGAATGAAAAAATTACCATGATTACAATTTTAAGTACAGAAATGTAAAACTTACTCTGAAAAGGAAGTACATATGATATTGTATGGACAATTTTTGCAAGCATTATGGTGATTAATTGGCTCAGGAAGTTCGGGTGGTAAAATATATTTTTCCTTGTTATCTGCATGAGGACTTATAACTTTTGGGCGTCGTTTCAAGTAATAAGCCAGTTCGTTTCTAAGAATCATGATATCTCTTTTTTCATTCTCCATCAAAGGTATTTCCTTGAGAATTCCATCTCTAAGCATAAAAGTATAAAAAATATAGAAATTTTGTTTCAGTTAGAGGCACTTAGGCAGCATCATTTTTTTTAAATATCTATCACAGCTGATAAAATCACACATTTTCGTAGAACGATTACACAAGGCTTTAAATACATATAACAGAAATAATATTGAGCACTAAAGTTTTTTGGGAGTTTACTTTAATCCTACATTGTCTTTTGACGATCATATTCATATAACTGCCAAAAAATTAGCAAAGACAATATTTCTTGTAAAAAATCTAAAAAACACTAGAAGTGATAATAATAATAAATTATTCAATTCAAAAATAATTATACTACAATATAATAAATAGAACATCGTTAATAAAGAAAATAGATCGAAAAATTAACATAGATCGAAATGAAATATGGATCAAAATGAATATAACACATACACTGACGTAAACAAGGTAATAAAGAACAAAATTAATCCCGAACAGTAAAACAGTCTAAAAATTCTCTCAAGGTGTACGGTTCACAGTTCCGAATAAAATTGTAGACATTCTTCTTGAAAATTCTTGAACTTAGAGATTTTGTATCGCTTTGGAATTACATTGAATAACTTGATACACATGTAGCAAAAGTTACTCTGAGTGAGAGACAACAAGCAACTTGGATACAGATATGGAAAAATCCTTCTGGTATTATTTAGGTTCTCAAAATTTTCAAAAAGTTCTTTATGCTTCTGCACAAACATCAAACTTCTGAAAACATAAAGGCCTGTCAGTATCAGCAGATTGTTACGTTTGAAGACTCCCCTACAAGAATCTCTATATTTCATATTGAAAATAGTTCTTACTACCAACTTCTGCGACACAAACAGACACTTACCACCCCAGAATATAATTCCATAGGAAAGCATTGATTGGAAATTTGCATAATAAACTATCTTCAGTATTGATTAATCAACATGATGTTTGAGCATATTTAAAGTGTACCGGACATAATTCAGTCACTTATGCAGATAATCGAGGTGAGTAGCCCACTTCATATTTGCATCCACATATATACCCAAAAACTTAGTAGAGTCCTCCACAATAATATCCTTTTCATGGATTTTGAGTGTTTGAGGAAACGCATCTTTGGAATGATCGGTGTGGAAAACAGTACATACAGTTTTTTGATATTTAGAACTAACTGATTTTTAGAACACCACTGATTAATGCTTTCAAATCAAATATCCACATTGTTAACGGCTGAATCAAAATATATGGTAACATGTATGGTTTACTTCTCCTTATTCGAGTCGGTGGTCACCTATGCAATCCTGATCTGGGGTCATACTTTTCAAGAAGAATCATTAGCTTTCAAAGAAGGTTTATACTTGTAATAAAGGGGTTAACTTATAGATCAGACGTTAAAGAACATTTTAAAAACTAGGAATTTTAACTTGGCCTTGTAGATATATACTGGAATGCTTAATTTATATCAAGGATCATGTAGTTCAATATCAAACACACAATGCACAACACTGATACAATATCCTCATATCCTCAGTGATCGGTCCACTTTTGTATCTCTTGTATGTGGAAGATCTTGAAGCTGCAGGACTGGAGTCGCTGTACTATATGTTTGCTGACGACACAGCGTTGTTCTACGAGGGTAGAGATCTATACGTCTTGCAGCAGAAAATTGAGGCTGACCTCAAAAGATTCAAGGACTGGCTAATCAACAACAGGCTCATCTAGAATGTGGATAAAACGGTTGCTCTTCTTTTCAGTCAGAAAAATAAGCCCACAAAACCATTCAACATAAAACTTAACGAGATCAAAATCAAACAAAAAAATGTGCACACCTACCTTGGATTAAATATCGATACAAAACTTGAATTGAATGTGCACATAGATTACTTGTCACGTAAACTTACACCTTTGATTGGAGCATTGAGAAGAGTCAGTCCCTATCTCAGTAAACAAGCGAAAAAGTCTATATATTATTCGAATATACATTCTGTGCTGACCTACTTGATTGGTATATGGTCAAATACAACTATCGGCAATTTTCAGAGGATAGAAAGACTACAGAATCGAGCACTGAAGGCCATATACAATTTACCACATGATACTCCAACAGCTGAATTATATGATACTCTCGGAATACCCAACATGAAGACCACGAAGGGTGTTGAGCAGTGCAAACTTATGTACAAAATCGAGCATGGCCTGCTCAAATTCAACACTGAAGTGAAGAAAATACTGAACGTTCATAATTACCAGACTAGACAAGTGAACAACTACCATCTAGATAACATAAGAACATATAGAGCGAAAAATTCACCATTCTACCAAGCGACAACGGTATACAACAACTTACCACAAGAAATAAAACAGAAAAAATCCCTCAAGTTGTTCACTGGATCACTCAATAGTTACACAAAGACACGTCCAACATAGTGTTCACTATTCTTTGATATATTTGTCTAAATTATTTTATTCTGCGGGAACATCATGATTGATGATTTGTAGAATTATGTTAATAAATAAATAAATAAATACCCCCTTAATATGAACATTAAGCCTGAGTTCCTATCACTTGACCACCACATATAGCCTAAACTATTTTGCTCCACAAAGTTACCAAATAATATTAAGAAAATAGAACATTAGTCTTTCAAAACAAGAATGAGAACTTCTCTAAGTAAAATTTTTTTTATAGTGTCGAAGCTTTTTAAAAAAGCAAGATAAAACATGGCGATTTTTGAATATCTGCACATTGGCCTGCATAGATGTTGTGACCCATTTATCTTTTTTTTTACTATTATTAATAGTAATATAATTTACAAACTGACGTGATAAAATACTTTGTATTTGGAAACACCAATAAATTTTTACTGTTTCACTCAGATATTCTGAAATCGGAGATGAAATTTGTCAAATGTTTTTAAACCACTTTGTGGAATATTATTAAAGAAAAACTATTGTATTAAAAGTTGAAATATTCTAAGAATTTGCTAATTATCAAAGACCAAATTGATTTTGGGATATGCTCAGTCATAAAAGCATTCATTGAAAAAGATAAAACTGTTGTATCTTAAACCAGTAGTAATACTCCCGAAAATAAGATAGTACCCCAAGACATATAAGTCAAGTTTGAATTATAACTGTTATTTGAATAAAGTCAAGTATTTCAATATTAAATACTACTATATTAATTTTATATATTATTTTCTTCAAAGCTAAAATTTATATTAAAATCAAATCATGAAAAACATACTTGTTGACCACGGTCAATTTCATACATTACACAAAGTGAACAAGGAAAAATCTTTAATAATTTGAAAATTAACTTTCCAAGGGAGCTGGTTATACGTATTCCGCAACGCAAAATCTGCATTCACAATCTAACGGTGAATTATAGATTGTCAAGTCACCTCGACTCAGCAGACAGATGTTTCGATCTTATTAGATCTCATCAGTGCAGCTTATTTGACTCGGAGTGAATTAACAAATTTCTAATTGTTCCCCAATACAAATCGTGGTCAGTAACACTGTCTGGATAACAATCCAGAGCGCCCTCCCACCAAAGATTGGATTTTTATCCAGACAGTGTTACTGACCACGATTTGTATTGGGGAACAATTAATCCTGTAATCCTGTAATGTTCCAATAGCAGGCGGTAAAACCGATGAAGCTATTGTTTTGTCTGTAGAGTTATTGTTCACTGTTACGCACTATAATGTATCATTCTAGCTGCACTATTTTTTAGTTCTTCGTCCAATCGGTTTTTGAAAGCGTTTATAGTGGGCGCCGTTACTGTACTTTCAGATAAATCATTTCACGAATAAACAGTCCGATTGGTAAGGAAATTTTTCCTCTGCAGTTTTGCAGATTTTTCTTTGACTAACTTTTTTGAATGTCCTCGTAGTTGCTGATTGTGATTTTGTTGAAAGATATTTTGAATATCACAATTATAGTATCCACTTGTTATCTTATATGTTTCTATAAGGTCCCCTCTGTGCCTTCTATCTTTCAATGTTGTTATCTGGAATCTTGCTAACCTTTCATGGTATGGTAGATTTTGTAACGTCTGGTGGTATTTTGGTTACTTTCCTCCTGAATCTTTTCTAGCATTTTTCGATGTCCCTGATATAGTAAGTGGGTTCCACAATACTGTGAATTCAATATTCAGCTTTGGTCCTGATGTAACTTTTTGGTACAGCTTTGCTATCATTTCGAATTGAGTGATCCTAAAGTGCGGTATTTAATAAGCAATAGACAAAAGAGTTTGCTTTTTTTGGCTATTTTCAACAATGTGGCTTTCCCAATTTGAGGTCTGATGTGACTATGATCCTCAAAGAGCGTTGTTTCTTGCTCTACAACAGTTGACGAAACAATAGTGCTATTTAAGAAATATTCAATTCGGGGTTATTTGGAGCCAATTCTTAGAACTGTGCATTTTGACTCATCGTCAACTTCATTTCCTCCATAATCTGGACCATTCTTTCAACATTTCTTGAGATCATCTTGGAGTTCTATTCATTGCACTTAGTATGGGGGTTGTAGCATAGAGCGTTTGCATTATCAGCAAACTTCGTTAGCAATACTGTGTTATGGTTTCGTTAATGGTGGTCAAACAAGATGACAAAAGAATAGGACGTAAAGAGGGCACGTGTACCAAAGCACCGAACCCTGTACAACTCGTCACTACCAGGTACTAAAAATTGGTTTGTTTTAGATTTCTCCCATTTACTTTTACTTGGTAGTATCGTTCCTCGCAGAAGTTATCAGACAGTGTTACTGACGCACGATTTGTATTGGTGGAACAATTATCCTAGTAATCTGTAATGTTCCAATAGCAGGCGGTAAACCGATGAAGCTATTGTTTTGTCGTAGAGTTATTGTTCACTGTTACGCACTATATGTATCATTCTAGCTGCACTATTTTTTTAGGTTCTTCTTCGTCCAATCGGTTTTGAAAGCGTTTATAGTGGGCGCGTTACTGTACTTTCAGATAATATCATTTTCACGAATAAACAGTCGCGATTGGTAAAGGAAAATTTTCCTTTGCAGTTTTGCAGATTTTTTCATTGACTAACTTTTTTTGAATGTCCTCGTAGTTGCTGATTGTTTGATTTTGTTGAAAGATATTTTGAATATCACAATTATAGCAATAGTATCCACTTGTTTATCTTATATGTTTTCTATAAGGTCCCCTCTGTGCGCTTCTATCTTTCAATGTTGTTATCTGGAATCTTGCTAACCTTTCATGGTATGGTAGATTTTGTAACTCTGGTGGTATTTTGGTTACTTTCCTCTGAATCTTTTCTAGCATTTCGATGTCCCTGATATAGTAAGGGTTCCACACTGTGAATGCATATTCCAGCTTTGGCCTGATGTAACTTTTGTACAGCTTTGCTATCATTTCAATTGAGTGATCCCTAAATGCGTGTTTAATAAGATAGACAAAAGAGTTTGCTTTTTTGGCTATTTTTACAATGTGGCTTTCCCATTTTAGGTCTGATGTGACTATGACTCCAAGATCGTTTTGCTCTACAACAGTTGACAAAATAGTGCTATTTAAAGAATATTCCCAATTCGGGTTATTTGGGCCAATTCTTAGAACTGTGCATTTTGACTCATTCAACTTCATTCCCCATAATCTGGACCATTCTTCAACATTTTTGAGATCATCTTGGAGTTCTACTGCACTTAGTATGGGGTTGGCATAGAGCTTGCCATCATCAGCAAAATTCTTCATTTGAGTTTCTATGTGGTCAACAAGATCAAAAAGATAGGACGTAAAGAGCAGTGGTCCAAGCACCGAACCCTGTACAACTCCACTACCGACTAAATGTTTGTTTAACATTTCTCCATTTACTTTTACTTGGTAGTATCGTTCCTCCAGAAGATCAGCCATCAAGGTAAAAAGCTGTCCCCGCACTCCATAGTGTTCCAATTTCCAAAGCAGAAGGTCATGTGGGACTTTGTCAAAGGCCTTTTCATAGTCCAAGTAAATGACATCTGTTGGCTGAGAGTTGTCGTGGTTCTCCGTCCAATCATTCAGGCATTCCAATATTAGTTGTGGTTGAGCGTTTCGAGAGAAACCCATGTTGAGAAGATGGACTTTATTCATTTTCAAAAAATAAATCTGTTACCTCTTTCACTATTATTTTTTCCATGCATTTCAAAGGGTTGCAGGTAAGACTGATTGGATTAGAAATTTGTTAATTCACTCCAAGTCAAATAAGCTGCACTGATGAGATCTAATAAGGTCGAAACAGCTGTATGCAGATTTCGAGTCGGGGTGACTTGACAATTTCTATAATTCACCGTTAGATTGTGAATGCAGATTTTGCGTTGCGGAATACGTATAACCAGCTCCCTTGGAAAGTTAATAATAATAATAATTATCTTCAAAAAGTTATTTGATCATTTTTAAATTATTAAAGAATTTTCCTTGTTCACTTTATATTAAACTCTAGTCATGAAAAAACTATAACTCTTGATAAAGTTAAACAACAAAACATGTTTGATTGCATCCAATATCATTTGAGTTTCATGAAGCTTGGATAATATTACACAAATTGACTTATTTCCTGTTATTCCGCTTCGGAACATAGGGTTTCTAATTACACAAATTAATTGCTTCCAAAAACTTTTGAAAACATTTGAATTATGTTATGAATAGATGTATAATTACTTGAGTTAATATATTTTTGTTGGATTATTCTGTTCTTTGGGTACTGGATAAGTAGAAATATGAAAATTGAATAAGTGAAACAATTGTTCATTCCCTTTATATTCCCTAGTATTATTGTGTTGAACAGTTAAGGGGGCGTTCAACTATTACGTAACGTAAAAATAAAATGGGGGGAGGGGGGTCTTGTAAAACGTTACGATGCGTTACAGGGGCGGGAGGGGGGTTCGAACAACGCGCTACGTAACATTGATTTTTATTGAAATAAAAAACTAGAGAATTTGAATCTCCGAAGTTGTTAACTCTTTTCGTTTATTTTTTACGGGGAATCTCTCGCTTGTATTGTAAGTCAGTTTTATTTTGTTGTCCCAAGTTGGCAACTCTATCCGTTTATGTTTTATGGGGAATACCTCGACTGTATTATTCGTCATTTATATTTTGTTTCCATTGCCAGTTTTCATTAAGTGTTTTAAACACGTAATACACAGGAGCGAAACTACGAAACTATCTACCTACATACATACAAAAATATATATATATATATATATAGAACATATATATATATATATATATATATATATATTATATATATATATATATATATATATATATATATATATATATATATATATATATATATATATATATATATATATATATATATATATATATATATATATATATATATATATATATATATATATATATTATATATATATATTTATATATATATATATATATATATATATATATAATATATATATATATATATATATATATATATATATATATATATAATATATATATATATATATATATATATATATATATATATTATATATATATATTATATATATATATATATATATATATATATATATATATATATAGTATAATATATATATATATATATATATATATATATATATATATATATATATATATATATATATATATATATATATATTATATATATATTAATATTAATATATAATATAAAAATATATATATATATATATTAATATATATAATATATATATATATATATATATATATATATATATATTATATATATATATATATATATATATATATATTATATATATATATATATATATATATATATATATATATAATATATATATATATATATATATATATATATATATATATATATATATATATATATATTATTATGATATCTATAGTTGCAAAAATGAATAATTCAACATCCTCTGGTTATGATGAAATTCCAATGACTACCTTAAAGAAATGTATAACTCAAATAGCAGAACCTCTCAGCTTCATCATAAATAACTCTTTTGTTGAAGGCATATTTCCTGACTCTTTAAAAGTAGCAGTTGTAAAGTCTATTCATAAGAAAGGTTCCCACGAAGATCTGGGTAATTATCGGCCAATTAGTCTACTACCCTCATTCTCGAAAATATTTGAAAAGGTTCTCTCTTTACGTCTTATTTCATTTTTTCGTAAATTTAAAATTTTTAGTAGGCACCAACATGGATTTCTACCAGGTAAATCTATTGATACTGCCATTTTTGACCTCTTGAATCAAATATTAAGTGCCTTGGAGGAAGGCAACATTCCCTTGGGAATGTTTCTTGACCTGTCAAAGGCATTTGACAGTGTTAATCATGAGAAACTATTAACAAAATTGGAAGAATGTGGTATTCGTGATAATCAATTAAAACTGATTCGGAGTTATCTCAGCAATAGGAAACAGAGAGTGCAGATGGTTAAGGATGGTATTACCTTTTTGTCAGATGATCTTGTTATAGTGAGCGGGGTACTACAAGGAAGTGTCCTGGGACCGCTCCTTTTTTTAATATATATATATATAAATGACCTTCCCGACGTTATTGACAATTTCTCTTGCAGGATGTCATTGTATGCTGATGACACCAATGTCATCATCTCAAATGGCAATCTTGCATCACTAACTAGAGAAACTAAAGAGGTTTTTGAGTCTATTACATATTGGTGTGGGAATAATTCTCTAAATCTAAATAATAAAACTGAGCTAATTTTTTTTCATACAGACCGCTCAAGACAAGAATTTCTATCTACAATCCTTGTCTCGGATCACAATTTTTCGACTGTAAATTCTGTAAAATTTCTAGGTGTATACATGGATGCTTACTTGAGGTGGCATGTACATATTGATAAGTTAGATAGGAGACTGCTCGCTGTATTGTATTCAATTAATGTATTCATAATCAGGTTAATCTGGATGTTTTGAAGATTGTATACCATGCAAACTTTGAATCATTATTGTCTTATGGGATGATTTTTTGGGGTAATACCAATTATGCTATGCGCCTATTTATTACTCAGAAGATGACTTTGAGGTCAATGCTACGCCTTTCATATAGAGAATCATGTAGAGGTTTATTCAGAAAAAACAACATATTCACATTCCCAGGTCTCTTTATATTTAAAGCTTTACTTTACATTCAGAGCCATAAAGAACTTTTTCAAGATTTCAAAAATTCAAACAATACACGCCAGATAACACCTTATTTCCTCCGGAAATGCTCACTAACCCTAACCCAGAAGAGTACCAAATACACCTGCATGAAGCTCTATAATGCCATTCCTAGAAAATTCTCGAAATGTGACGATGTGAAGCTCTTTGAAAGACAAATTCGTAAGTTTATACTGGATGCCGAACCCTATAATCTTGTCGAATTTTACAACTTTTGTTCCTTATACTCTTAACACCTGGTAGGGGTTTCACCTGACTTGTTTCAACTTTATAAATATTGTTATTATTATTATTATTATTATATACATATGTAGAGAAAGAGACTTTTGAAATTGGGTTTTTGATGCCAAGCATCCTGAAATGTCATGAAACTAAAAACTATCTTGGGCCTAGGTCCTACTTTGCTAATCGCGCCCATTTCAATAAGCAGGTTTCCAAAGTGAAAACCTGCTAATAAGCGAAAATTTAATAATGCATGAGAACAATAATGGTGGATGAAGTTAGCTAAAAATGTATGCAACGACAGGGCTAAGTCAGGAAAAAGGCATAATTAAATGTAAGATTAGTAGTAAAAATTTATTAGGACAAATTTGAGCCCTTTTCAACATATCACATTATGTATGATTGTTTATTAAATAAAAATCTCTTGTTTTGTTTATTATTAACGAAAACACGATTAAAACAATAAAAACGGTATTTTAGCAACTAGGTACTTTGCGCAACATATTTGTGACTTTTAGGTAAAAATGGTCACTTGGGTGTTACGTAACGATTATAGGGGGGGAGAAGGGGTTCATGAAAACGTTACGGAGCGTTACATAGGGGGGAGGGAGGGTCAAAAATCTTCAAAAATTGCGTTAAGTAATACTTGAACGGCCCCTAATGGATTATGGAATGACAGAGCCATTCTTTTGGTATCCTGTATCATTTTACTGTGTACAATTTGTGGTTGTTACAATTTCATTTGAAATGAAGATGCATTATTATTATTGAAAAACATAAATATAAATTCAGTTTCTATGTAAGTTAGCAGGACTAACAGTTCCATCATGATTCAAAGCTTTACCAAAATAAATTTATTTATCTTATTTTAGATAATACCATATATTCTCACCTTAAATACAGAAGTAAGCCGGAAGAAACCTTGTAACCCAATTTATTCATCATCATTACATAGAGTAAGACTTGACCTTTGTGTTCTACTGAAAATGATGCTTTTCCTGTCTTCAACTCTAAGGGCATCACACTCTTTGTCTTGCTTCTTATGCTCACATCTACTTTTCCTTTAATGCCCAACTCAGGACACCAAATATTTTCTTCGATATCTTCCACAGTATCGATTGAACCCTGCCAATTGGTTTGAACACGATTTCGCTTTTTACTAATTTTGTTATTATCTTGCAGATACGATTCCACAAATTCCAGAATTCGAGGCATGTAATTGGATAATTTCTCACGAAGTTCTTCTATGCTTTGTCCCGATTCGTACAATTTTCTGATCTAGAATTTCAAACATTTTAGACACATTGTGAAAGTTTGCTACTAACAACTCAGAAATGCATTACGATTTAAGGATATTAAAATTAATTAACTTTCATCGAGAATTACTATAGAATAACAACTTTACTAACTTTAACGACTGAAAAATACTGATCATTGGTTATTTCGATAAAAGTCCAGATAAAATAATAAATAGCACTCACAGTTCCTTTCTCTGTTAAAGCAAGCTCTAGGACCTCCCTAATTTGGTCGAAGGTATTTAATTTCTTCTTGAGAGTTTCCTGTAGTATGAAATGGACCAACGTTCCAACAATCATGAATTCATTTGTTGGTTCAAAACCATGAAATTTTTCGCTTAGCACTTTTTTCCGTTTACAATACAGAGAGCCTAAAACAATATCCCATCTTAACAATAAAACAATTAATCACTATGGAACAGACTAAACTTATTCATGGCAAACATTCATGTGGATTTGATGGAGTCCCAATGAGTCTACTAAAAAAATGTATACATTTAATCGCCGCTCCAATAGCGTTTATTATGAACCGCTCATTCACTGAGGGGGTATTCCCTCAATCACTAAAGATGGCAATTGTAACCCCAGTCTATAAAAAGGAGAACCCTGATTAATTGAGCAATTATAGACCTATAAGTCTGCTTAGCTCTTTTTCTAAAATCTTCGAGAAGGTGCTGGCTACTAGAATGTTACATTTCCTGAGGAAGTTTAGTGTGTTGCACAGAAGCCAACATGGGCTTACCAAGGGACGTAATACAGAGACGGCAGTTTACGAGTTACTGCAGCAAATAATGGAGACAATGGAGAAATCCCAATCGGCCTTTTTCTGGACCTCTCCAAAGCGTTCGACTGTGTGGAACATGAATTGCTGCTGAGGAAGTTGGACGCAATTGATTTTAGAGATAATCAGCTCCGATTATTGCGCAGCTATCTCAGTGGTAGATCGCAGAGGGTAGAAATGACAGTGGATGGAACAAAATACACTTCTAAAGAGACGAATATCTCGTTGGGTGTACCTCAGGGCAGTATTCTGGGGCCACTCCTGTTTGTGATATATATAAATGACTTCCATGAGTTATTTTTGGGTGAACCAGCTGAGCCGGTACAGTATGCGGATGACTCAAGTGTATTGGTAATGTCAAGCAGCATAACATCAGCACTTGACATATCAAAAAGGCTTCTCCCAAAGATTGAGAGCTGGTGCATGGAGAACCGCCTTCTCATAAATATTGAAAAAACGGAAATGGTGCGATTTGCGACAAACCTGTTGGGTGCTAGGTTACCTGAATAGATACAGCATGATTCCGTGTCAATTGTACCTAGTACACAGGTAAAATTTTTGGGTGTGTTTGTAGATGGATTCCTCAGGTGGAGCTCTCACGTGGACCATCTCCGGAAGAAGCTGAACTCTGTGGTGTACTCGTTAATGGTTTTAAAAAATCATGTTGACGTGAATGTCCTCAAGATTGTATACACGGCCAACTTTGGGTCTATTATCGCATATGGTCTGATCTTTTGGGGTGCTTCTTCTTCTGCTTATCGGGTGTTTATCAGTCAGAAGTTCGCACTGAGAGTCCTATGTTCACTTAGGTATGGACAATCATGTAGAACCCACTTCAGAAGGATGGGTATCTTGACAGTCTTTGGGCTGTATATCTATCGTTTGCTGTGCTTTTTTGTGGGACATAAGTACTACCTTGAAGACTGTGAGAACCGCAGTGCGTTTACACGTCGAACTGTACCATACTTTTATCCAGTCCATCGATTGACCATAACCGAGAGAGGAACAAAATACATGGCTATCAAGATCTATAATAGTTTACCAAACAAGTTAAGGATCAGAGGAAGTGATAAGAAAGACTTGTTGAAATTTAAAATTAATATTCGCGAATTTATCTGTAAGTGCGAACCGTACAATATACAGGAGTTTATAAACTATTGTACGGATAATATTTAAGTATTCTGTTGACATCTTTCAACTTTATTGTGTAAATTTTTACCAATAATTCTTGAAATAAAGTGCTATTATTATTATTAAAAACAAGACTTTAAAATCAAATATTGTAATAAAGTATACGAGGGATATCCACAATTATAATGTAAGGTCAATGCAAGTGATTAGAAATCCCTACTCCAGAACCAAGAGAGGACAGGAGTCGCCATACCAGAGAAGCACTGAAACCTACAACTCTATACCAGGAAGTGTATTAGAAGGAAGACATCGAAAACTAGGCCATGACCTGAGGAAATACATAAGGGACACTAAATAAAATATTTGCAATCAATATAACTCAAAGTTGGTAAATGTGATAGTGTGAACTTTGGATAATTTTTCTTAATAAGAAAGTGTATATTATGTTGTTATGATTGAAATGGAGTTTATATTATGTTATAATTTTTGTAAATTTTAGGCCTCAGTACCAGGAAACTGATTTGAGGTCAGAAATAAATAAACTTAAAAAAAAAAAAATATTACAAAGGCACTTGTTATAGAAATAATTGGACAATTGGAAAACCTTTCATGCCTTAATTGCTCATCTCTATATGAAAATTGAAAAAAAAAAAATCGAAAACAACACTGTCTTGTTACAATTGTAGCATTGTATTGGTAGCAACTACAAAAAAGGAACATAAACACAGTTTCAAAATAAAACAAGAAAACATAGCCATTCAAACAATATACCTCATTTAAAATATTGAAATACATTATTTAAGAAAATTCAGGAGTTTGACAAATATAAGTTAATTCTATAAATAAAGGATTTCAAAAGATTAACTTCTATTTTTGATTTACTTAGTTTCATCTAATCCAGCCATATTTTGTTGAAATTCATTTACATAGAAAATTACTTAATAATTTTGTATCGTACTTACTAACAACAGAAGTACTAGAAATAAGTAGATCAGGCTCGTAAACAATTAGTCCATTATTATTATCTATTATCCATTCAGAATCAATTCGTTTGGCTGTTATGTGGATTATATCACCAACATTCAGTTTTGTATTCAACCTGAAATCAATTATAATATTGTTGCACTATATTTTTCATGTTTTAGAGGATTATAACAGTATCTAAAATATATAATTCATATATTGAATTACACATATTTTCGGTTTACTTTTTCAGAATCAATTCGTTTGGCTGTTATGTGGATTATATCACCAACATTCAGTTTTGTATTCAACCTGAAATCAATTATAATATTGTTGCACTATATTTTTCATGTTTTAGAGGATTATAACAGTATCTAAAATATATAATTCATATATTGAATTACACATATTTTCTGTTTACTTTTGCTGAAATTTAGCTAATATATATATATATATATATATATATATATATATATATATATATATATATATATATATATATATATATACAGTGTGTCGCATTTAAGATGAAGAAGACGCCTCCATATTTCAGTTATTCGAAGGAATATAGATTTAAATTTTCTCAGAGTCATAAACGGTGGTGGGACATATTTTTTAATAGACTTAACTGAATTCTGAATTTAAACTCGGCCTACTACGAATTGACAAATAGGGCCGATTCTCAATATTTTGTTTCGCGTTAGAGATATCGAAAAAAGTTATGAGAAAAAGTTATTCAGAAATTTTTTTTAGCCCTATATACCAATTTTCATGACAAAATTCGCATTTTTAATGTTTTCAATACTTTGGTATCCCAAAATTATTTTTTTCATTTTATAATTAGTGTGCCATGGAAAATAATAAAATTGACAGAAGTGTCAAATACTAGTTAGTTTGAAGTATTGCGTTAAGTTAAATTTAGTGAATTAGTGATCAGAGAATCAAAATGCCATTAACTTTACGTGAAAAAATCGAAATAATTCTCGTAGCAGCAGAGTTTAACTTGAGACACCCTGAACATGCTTTTGTTACTCATGGAAAAGCAGCCGCTGTAAATGCTCTTTTCAATGAAACTGGCAGTGTTGTTAAAATGTATCTGAATGTTCAACCTCGTCGAATACACCCGCATCTTGAGGATAACTATATATTGGCGGCTTCCCTGAACTTAGACGAGTAGCTAGACAGAATAGAAAAAGAATTGAAGAATGTATTCGAATAGACGGAGATCTAGTTGAGAAAGACCTCATCTAATTACAGTTAATAAATTTTTTGTATCAGAAAAATTATTGTTTTATAAATCTTCTCTAAATTTAATCAGTCATAAGAATAAAATAATTATCATAAAAAAAATTCTCATTCCTTTATGTTAATTATTTTATTGAAATATTTGAATACATAACACTATTAAATTATCAAGTAGTCAAGTTCTTAGTTTCCATAGGGTACTAGTTATAAAATTGAGAAATAAACTTAATAATTTTGAATTATAACCAAAATATTGAAAAAATTGTATATGCGAATTTAGTCATGAAAATTGGTATATGGACCAAAAAAAATTTTCTGAACGCCTTTTTCTTATAACTTTTTTCCATATCTCTAACGCGAAACAAAATATTGAGAACCGGCCCTATTTGTCAATTCGTAGTAGGCCGAGATTGAAATTCAGAATTCAGTTAAGTATCTTAAAAAATATGACAAATCACCGTTTATGACTGTACGAAAATTCAAATCTGTGTTTCTTTAAATAACCATAATACGGGGGTATCTTCATCTTAAATGCGACTCACTGTATATTGATTCAAACAAATTTCAATTGAAATTTTAACAGTTAAAGATGAACCTGAAAGATTATATTAAAATAGAAACAATCAATAACTTAGACTGAGTTACATGACAGAAGTAGGCATATAATTAAATTCCAGCATAACAGAAAGTACTTTAAATTATTTGAGGCGGATACAGCAGTAACATTAATAAAACTGAAATTGTTCATAATTAAGGATTCCTTAAAGAGCAACCTATGAAGTTCTTATTCTGGGATCTAATAATTCAGTTACAAAATATATAGACAAAAAGTAAATCGCCACAATCTTTCTGAATGATATTTACCAAAATTCTCTCAAACTACACACTCCATATTCCTCGCTAGAAGTAGATTTTACAGTAAGTTTACACTCCAGGGATAATACTTCCAATTTTACAACTTTGCAGTGTTTTGAACGGCTCAAGTCTAGAGTATTTTTTGAGGTAATCTGTGAAAAGATATGTATAAGCACAAATTCTTTCTTTTATTACATGAAGGCATAAAAATTAAATAATATTTGAATTCGTCAATACATTTTATAAACATGAAATTGCATACAATTTAATTATTTTTGAGAAATACAATTACTTGAATAATTACATTACTTACAAGTCTATCAGAATCAACAAGCAAGTCTTCTTCAAAATCAGCAGCAATGAATTGTGACAAGCAAAATCCATCTAGGGAATTTTGATCAATAAAATTAGCAATCTCTTGATCTTTACTACTTAAGATTCCATTTTCATTTATCTTCTTTTTTGAAGCATTCATTTTGTTATCATTTATATGAGCATTTTCTTCATCATTACAACAGATGTCATTTGGTTTTTCTTTCAGAGAAAAATGTTTGTTACCAATCACTTTTTGCAAATTTTCTTCCCCAAAGTTTAATTTAATTTTCACCCTAGTAGTTGAGGTATATGGGCCATCACTGGAGGAGGTATCTTTTATAGGTGTAATTTCATTGAATTTTTGAGCTTCTACAGATCTGGAAAATTAATTTGATATTATTCATACCTTTTATTATTTGAATCAAATGTTTTTATCTTAATAAAATTAAGCATATAGATAGTTGAATATAATTTTAACACAGACTTTCTCAATATATATGATAATATGATAGACATAGAAGATACTGGGTTTCCTTAAAATTCTCACCTGTTAGATGTCGATGGAGATAAGTTATTCAACAAAGAAGAGGTTACTTTTCCAGAACTTGAAGGAAAACATTTTTTCTCTGAAGAACTACTGCATTTACTAGGAGTTAAGTTTACAAAATTTTCTATTACTTCTACATTGAAATCTTGGACTTTTTGTGGAGTTTTTTGAAATAATTTAGCTGGTGTTGTTTTAGAAGAAGGTTTACTACCACCAACCTTTTCAGGAGTTCTAGACACATGTGTTTTTTGGGACAGTAATTCAATCTGTCTCAAAGGGGAACGATTTTTGGAAGTAGATGGCACAGGCAGAACACATTTTTTTTTATTGAATTTCAATTCAGTATTTACATTATCCAAATCACTTATATTTTTCCTTTTCATAGATATTGAATATGAAGGTTCACTACCTAAGTTGTTCAATTTAGATTTATCTACTTCGATGAATTCCAGATCACTGTCACTAGCAACAACAGTATCAGCTTGTGGTACATTATTAACTGCTTGTGAAACTTTATCATTTCTGATAGCGTTTTTTTCCCCGACTTTCCTGAAGAAATCAGATATTTTCAACAGATTGCTAGATTGATTTTTTGTTACCTGTAATATCACAAATAGTAAATGGACATAGCGTAAGCATTTGAATTAGAGTTTACCTTTTTTGGTTGTTTTTTCATTTCAGTTACTGAATAAAAAATATTCTGCTGTTCCTTTATATATTATTTGGCATCTAATATTCACAGTCCACAGGAAAGGAACAACGAAGAAACAATAAACATAAATGACATTTAACCTAACCTTTAAAAATTTTAAAATTAACCGCGAATGAACTCTTTGTTCATACTTCCATAGTTCCATGGAACTCTTTAAGTTTCACTGAGTTCAGAAGTTACTTCAAAATATATGAAAATTTTCAGGAAACTACATGTTTATTGAATTTGAAGTAATAATATAATATTTCAATTGTAGGTCTGTAGAGAATACAAAATTAATTGAAAAATTTGTGATACCACAACTATAAAGATATAACTCTAAGTTCTGTATCAAATCCATTTCTAGCAATTACAAATATATTTTCAGAAATCTCAAAGTAATAATTCATTATTCTGTTGAAAATAATACAATTGATAATCTATGCCCCATAACGTGAATTAATAAACCCGCGTAAATTTTCAAATTCTAATTTCAGATTTGCAGAAGTCTATCTTACCGGCGTCAACAAATAAAAATAAATTCAACTCATCTGTCAAAAGTCTTATCCTAAGGCCTACAATAATTAAAAAAGAACTTTCCGCTTAAAATACGATATATTTAAGTGAACAATAACTCGTATTCGATAGTTTCGGGATATTTGAATTAATTCTTGTTTTTTTTACTTCGTAATGGCTACAAACTCAAGTATTGATGACGAACAAGCACTAAGGGAGTGTGAGGCTTACGTTCAACACCATAATATTCAACAAATACTGAAGGATTGTATAGTTCATTTGTGTGTTAGTCGTCCAACAAACCCTATTTCTTTCCTAAGGGAACATTTTCAAAAGCTGGAACGGGTGAGTGAATGTTTACTTAGTTTTTTCCATACCTGTGACAAAAGTAACTGCTGTAGCTATTATTACTGAAATACCCTTTGCTTTTGAAAACTGTAGAGTTAAACACCTTTGTAAACATTTAGTGTATTAATATATTAATCATACATATTCTTATCATGAAGTACACTGCAACATAGACCTTGGCACCTTATATCTTGCTGCCAAGTATTAACAATAGAATACTGAGAAAATATCAATCTTTCATTGATTTAAGATGTTCCAAAATTTGTATGATTTATCTCTGTTTTGCAGTTACATAATAATAATCCTTTGATTACAATTCACAATTAAGTTTTTCAATAAATAAATAAATAATAGATAGGTATAAAGAAAACATTAGTTAATTATATGGTTTGGTTCTATTTAAAGTTTTGATATTTTTATTAATCAAAAACTATTATATGTAATAGTAAATTTTTCAATACATCGACTAATATAATTATTATCTATCACTCGTTTATCACAATGCTTCTCTAATGATAAACCAATGGTGTCTTCCATATCTTATATAGCATACAGAGGGACTTATTGTTGATACTTGAGTATATGAATATTATTTTTCAAACTTAAAAAACCAATATGAAAAAAATTGTGATCTACTTTGTACAAACAAAATATCACCTTCATTATGTGGTAATATTAAAATAATCTCAGAACATAATATTCAAATGAAAATTTATAGTACAAAGAAAGAATTGAAGTAGAAGCTGTTTGCTTTTTTCTTCGCATGATAAGTGAACTTTGTTTGAATCTATGTTTGAAGAATCTATAATCCACTATGCATCAATAAAATTAGATTCCACCGTTGGGTTTTAATACTTATATATATATATATTCAGAAAACGTATAAATTTGTTAAGGAGCTGAAATCTTACTTGGGTTCTGATGTCTATACGTATATACATTTTGTAGTAGGTTTTTTGGTCACAAATTCCATCATAAGGTTATTAATTTTGTTGAGTCTTGTTATTTTATTTGGTTGTTTTATTGTAATTGAGTCCGCACAATGATATTTCTTATATTAATGATCTCAATACCAATGTTATAGACACTGTTCAGTTATTATGTACTAATGTATTGTATGATAATTCAAATAAATGATAGTTGAAAAAAATTTAAACGAACAACTTTTCAACCAAAAGTACATAGTATATATATATATATATATATATATATATATATATATATATATATATATATATATATATATATATATATAATATATCCAAAAATTATTTATTGCTCCTTATATCTTTTTGAGCTATATCAATATTTAAATATTTGTAAAGCACAAAGCTTTGGTTGCGATATGAATTATCAATAATTTTCTGACTTATAGAGTGTGTCCATAAATGATTTTGGTTCAAAGAAAACTATTATGTAGTTAAATTTTGTTATAAGCGAGGATATCATTCAAGAGCCTCATAAGATACCAGATCACAGTAATTAGAAGCTTCCATAAAAAAAATGAAAATTCCAACAATGTATATTTTATATAATTTGATTAGCCTTAGATAAAACTGTTTGGCACTAAAACAATTAATAAAAATGCGAAAAGTCTCCTTGGAATTTTGTTGGGGGTTTCAGAATTCATCAATGATTTCATTGTTCTGGAAAATTTATATTGGTCATTTTATTCTACCGGGGTGAGGTTTTGCCATTGAATTATAATCTCCTGCCTTTTCAAACTAACAATCAAACTGGCTTGAAGATGTTCAAATAACTTCTTGAGAATCTATTGATATTATGCTCAGCTAAGTTGATCAACCATAAATATTTTAGTACACTAGTTGAAAAATTAAGGAAAAATTCATGTAGTTTTCCTTCAAAAGTTTTGATGTAGCAACGAAATATATTAGTTTTTCAGGTACAAACTTGCCACGTATTTTAAATTATTGTAAGAACGAAAATTTTAATTTGGGCAAAAACTTCATAAATACTAATACTTAGTTATGTATTTCTGAATATGTTGTTATGTCTCCTATTAAGCTATGAAGAGAGTCAAATTGATAATTAAAAGTGATCGATATAAAGTAGTATATTGTAGTATAGTATAAACGGGTAACCTTGCTGCGACCATGAAATGAAACTCAAAGCGAACAGGTTTACGTATTTTTCTATTTCAGAAGAATAGTAATGTACTCGTTTCTAATTCATTTACGTTTATATTAATTCTTGTTCATAACTATTGAGAACATGGATAGGGGAATACAATGTGATACCAAAAAATGTTATGTGTTATGCCTACCGAAATTTGACTGCAATTGGCAACACTGTCGGAAATCTGTTTTTTTTAGAAACGTACGTTATCACTTATTGATGGAGCCGAAACTTTCGTATTGCAAATATCAGTGCTGTGTTGGTGATAATAACTTTGCTGGTTGATTCTCAATCCAGGTATACAAGTATTTGGCTTGCTGACTAGCATTTGGCAGGTTCCGGGATTAAAACCCGGTGTCGATTGATCTGCCATGAGTTTATCTCAGAGGTTTCCTCATGGCGTAGGTAAGTCACTGCTGGGGTGCTGGGTCATTCCATGTCAAATCAACACACCTAATTTTCCTCACCATTTTAGATTTCGATGAAATATGGAATACATTGTCGATGCTGGAACTAAGAAAAATACCAAATTTCAAATTTTTATCTCAAACCGTTTCCAAAATATGGCTGTGTAAACTTTCAAGATTTCGGACAAAAACCGAAAACTTACTTTTTTGAAATTGCTCTAGGAGCTGTCCTAGTTAAGCTAGAGAGCTGGAAGAGGTGTTATTTTGCAGCATTCTTTATGCCAGTGAATATATAATATGCTATACGTTATAAGAAAAAAGTATTTTTATCAAAATGTAAATTCATATTTTGACTTAATATTTTCAAAATTATTCTACAAATAGTTGGTACGGTTGTCAATCACCTGGCCAAATATAAAAGTGGGGTGGTAATGCCTTCCTTGTTGAAAAAAAAGTGATTTGTGTTTTGTATGTAATTTTTCAAAAGTTATTACTTATGCCTATTATGTTAAGTTAAGCTATGCAGGCTAGCTTTTATAATAAAAAATGAGCATCATGTCATTAATTTCTTTCAACAATGAAACACATTATCATCCTGGATATTTCAATTTTGCCAGGTGATTATTATTTATTTATTTAGCTTATGGCATGACACACATATAGATAACACAGAATTAAAAATATAATATACGAACAAAATAAAATAATGTAAAGTTAACATATGTTACTGATATTCACACTTTTTCATATCTTATGTTGAATATTTTATTTGCTAGTTTCTTGAAAGTATATAAATAATAATAATGACATCTCTTCCAGCTCTCTAGCTTAACTAGGACAGCTTCTAGAGCAATTTCGAAAAAGTAACTTGAATTTTGGTATTTTTCTTAGTTCCATCATCTACAATAAGTATTCTAAATTTCACAGAAATCTGAGATGGGAGGTAAAAATTCAATTAAAAGTGTGTTGATTTAACATGGAACTACCCTGCTTGCAAACTTACAAAGGCAAATGCTAGGCCAGTATCCATCCCCTGAATCCCACCCTTCCTCCTCTGGCTGAAGGAGTTCCATAGTTCCATCTCATAACTCAAGCAGCCTGCCCTCCTCACATATACTTCAGGGAGGAATGAAACATGTGGTCTTTTCTTTTCTTTGTTTCTCAATTTCGTCGTGGATAAGCAATACTTTCGTTTTATTGTCGAACCACTAAAATATAATGTGTGTATATTAGGTTAACATATACATAGCCTGATCGAATGAATGCATGATTAGATTTTGCTAAATTTGAAAAGACTCCGTTTTATAAGTAGTTGGAATCTTTGTCAAACTCACTTGTCGGGCTTACACACTTTTTATGGACTACAGCAACACGTTCGGACGCCGAAATAAAATAGGATATTTTCTTACTATAATGTAACGTGTCTTAGAAATGAAATTCTAAGTTTAACGATTTTCACATATAATAAAACAACAACATTTGCACAACGCGTTTCGCGGACATTACAGCTTCTACATGTGCGAATTTCAAACTAAAACTAAAATATCTAATACAAGGTTTGCAAAGTACATTTATAAATTTGGGAAATCCATTATGGGATTCTAAGAACAAAATACCTTATTCATTAAAAGGTAAGGAAGGGGGGAAGTGTTCACGTCCAATTGGTTGTTAAGTAACTTCTGGGAATTTTTATGCCTATTAATTTCTAATGTTTTCATAAGATTTAATTTTGAACCTTTTGTTCCGAGATGTAGAATTTCGAAATCCGAATTAAAGTAATGTTTCTCTTTTATATATATATATATATATATATATATATATATATATATATATATATATATATATATATATATATATATATATATATATATATATATAGTTAGTTTTATTTCTTGAACCACAAAGTATATATTATTTTTGGTATTTTCTTGGACATAAGGTTCATATAATATTAAACGTCAAACATAAAAAAATTTTCTAATTCCAAAAATAGATGGTGCTGCACGCATCCATCATATTTTTGGAATTAGAAAAATTTGACTAACGCTTTTGCTTACGTCCATCGTTCTGTGGTATTTTTATACAGTGTCTGATTTGCGTTTCTACTGTGATGAGAAACTCTATGAACCTTATAATAACCTAAAAAAGAGAAGAACTTTGAATCTGAATCTGTCATAATTTTGTTGTATGTTAGTGTTAAAGAATGTTTTACTTTTATGTATATCACTGTTAATATGTAACACTATTTTTGAAACAAAATACCTGTTTTGCTGACTGTTAGAGGTGTGCTATTTGTGAAGAAAATTTTTATTTGATATCTGACAAACTTTTGCTTTGTTTTAGGGTCCATTGATAAAGGCCAAAACCATGTGCCGAAACGTTTGGATGATTTATTAAAAAACATGTAATGTTTGACGTTTAATATTATATGAACCTTATGTCCAAGAAAATAACAAAATTAATATATATATATATATATATATATATATATATATATATATATATATATATATATATATATATATATATATATATATATATATATATATATATACAGAGTGTCCCACCGGGAAAGAACGCGATCTGTATATGGAAAACTACACATAGGAAACTTTTGAAAATTTGACAGTATACTAATGTTGATAGGGGCAACTCGACTAAAATATTTTCAAGATGGTGGCACTTCCGGTTATACCGGAAGTAGATACCAACTTGCTTATTTTAAATTGGATACCCTATATATTAATACATTTTTAGATTCTATGCAGATTTTATGTATTATGTCCTATACCTAAGTCTAAGCGTTTTTGACATATTTAGGTTTTTATGTCAAAAATGACGATTGCAAGCCCTAATATAATTATCAATTGTTCCTATAAGGATTCCCGTATTACTTACTTTGGAGTGGATTCCTTATTGAAAAAGACTTGCTTCAATAAATTTTGTATAGTATTTGGATAACTAATCATACAGGGTGTTCGAAAAAAAAGATCTAAAATGAGATTGAGAAAACTGACAAAAATCAATTTTTTCAAATGGAAACCCCCCATTTTTCTTATTTTATAGTATTTAGCATTTAAAAAGAAGGTAATTTTGTATAAAGTTATCTATACCTAAAATTTGTAGTTTTCGAAATATTGCCAATTGAATATTTTTATATGGCGATTTTGCATTTAATCGTTAAACAATTAGATCTAGGATAGCCACGATCGTATTTGACATTTCAAATCATCGTAATGGCACCCCGGTTAAATTATACAAACGAAAATTATTCAAACTTTTATGGCTTATCTAAATCATTTTCATTTAAATGCTGCACTAATGAAAATATGGATAGCATAGGGATGATATTTGTGTTTCCGTAAAATTCTTAGAACTGACGATTTAGATAAGCCTGATTCAGATCGCGTTCTTTCCCGGTGGGACACCTTGTATATATATATATATATATATATATATATATATATATATATATAAATATATATATATATATATATATATATATATATATATATATATATATATATATATATATATATATATATATATATATATATATATATATATATATATATATATATATATATATACAGGGTGTTTTTCAATTGAATGTGAATAATTTAGGGGGTGAATTTTGGGCCCATTTTAAGACGAAAACTTCATATGAACGTATGTCCTAAACGTCCTAGTTTTTGAAATACAGGATGGTACAGTTTCAGAAAATAAATAATTTTTAATTTATAGCTTTAAAACTACACAAAATATTTCAATCAAATTTGGTATACAAGTACTACTCATCAATGTGCATTTTTTGATGCAATACAGGTTTTTAATTTCCCACCAGTGGCGTTCATGCTGAATTTGCCTTGCATACTTCAGCAAACATTTATGGTGCGCCACTGATTTTTCTTAAAACTGAAATCATTTTAGAAATGTATATTCTATTTTGAACAAATTTGATCTCTTGAGTTTCCTTCGAGCGACGCATGGTTTTCGCTTAAAAAAAATCAAACTGATTCTCTGCATAATCATAACATTATCACATTGCAGGAAATAGATTTTTGTTGAAGAAAAATTGGTGCATCGAACAAACAAATCAATTTGATTTCTTTAGTATTTTTTTCTTGAATTTTTTCAAATATTTTGTGTGGTTTTAAAGTTGTAAATAAAAAATGATTTATTTTCTGAAACTTGACCAACCTGTATCTCAAAAACTAGGACGTTTAGGACATGCGTTTTCTTCTTAAAATGGGCCAAAAATTCATCCCCTAAAGTATTTACATTCAATTAAAAAACACCCTGTATATAAAGTCATGTTTCTCTTTCATCAAATATATATATATATATATATATATATATATATATATATATATATATATATATATATATATATATATATATATATATATATATATATATATATAAGTACCCTTAAATGATTTGATTTTGAATTATTATAGTTACTATATTATTGTTCATAATCTTCAGCTCTCTCGACACATATCTGTCCACACCTCACACGCATAGTTTTACGCATGCCCGCTATAGATTATGACAAGATATGTATCTCGTGATAGCGAATATCAGTGACGTAGAAAAACGACGTTTCGATCATTTGCAAGTTGCGCTATCGCGAGTATCCCACCTTACTTCTCTGTTTTCAACCGCACGTCACTGACTTCGACCCCATTTCGTTCACGCGATGACGTCGTCGCCGCGACGTCGATCCGATCCAGACGCCTTTCTCGGCTGCTGCAGTTACTGCCGCTATAGAACGACGCGTCGGCGTCCCGAACAAGCGTCGCGGCGTCAGATTGCAGAAGATCATCGTCGTCGTCGTTACCGGGACCTCGCGCAGCGATGCTGACGATGTCGCTCGTGGTGAGTACCTTAGACGAGGAGATTAGCTCGAGTAGAGAATGGTGACGCATGGCGACGCGGGCGTCGCGTGCATGTCGACACTGCTCGTCGTTCCGTGGGCATCGATTTCTGACGACCGGTGACAGCATTATATATTCCATGAAATTTTAACACCTACGGTATTATACTCTTTGTTCTAAGAGTCGAGCTTTCGGGAACAATTTTCCCTTCGTCGGGAGCACTGTGTGTTTTTCAGGTGCTCCTGATCAACGGATAATTGTTCCAGGAAACTTTGGTAATAGAATGAAGAGTTTGATATCTAGTGTTGCCAGATCCGATTCGTTCTAAATCGGAGCAGATGGTAAAACAAATCGGGATTTAGGGTTGTAGATCGGGACGAACAAAAAACTGTTTTATTCAAATTAAGGTTTAATTTATTGTGTTTCGCAATTAATATTATAGGGCAGTCAGTTAAGACATTGACAATCGAAAATTTAACAATAATTTCAAAAGTTTTTAACTTAGGTCAAGTGAAAGCTACATAGAGAAAGGAACAAAACTCATTTTGCAACATTTTCTGAAGTCCAGAACATTGTTAAAATTGCAATAAAATCGAATTTTGCCGTATGCTTGTGAAAAAAATCCTAAAAGTTCAGCAAACTTGGAGTCGTATTAAATATCTTATTTCATATCACGTATCAAATTTGCAACCAATTAAGGGCACGGAACATTTTTTTTAATTCAAAATTAACGTTTTTCTTTGATAAACTGACCAAAAAATATTCCAAAAATTCTATATGAAAAGGGTGTCGGAAGGCTCGATTTTTTTATGATTTTTGTTCAAACTTGTTCAAAAACACACAAGAAAAATATTTGTAAGTTTTTTATAATCATACCTCATAATAAGGCAAGTCATTGAGAAACTCTTTGTTGGACTCACGTCAGGAGTAAAAAGGGTTCAAGCAGGCACACCTTCGAAACATGAGTCTATTTCCCAAATAAAAAGACAAAGGTGTTTGCAAGCAAATATAAATTTGGATAAACGTAACGCCAAATCGCACTAACAATAAAAATAAATAAAAAATAAAACGAAGTTGTAGTTTTGTCTTCTTTAAAAGCTTTTGATTTATTTCTTGATGGTTTTTCGGTGTGGTATATGTAAAGTAAATTTTGGAAAATTATAATCAAATTAGGAATTTTGCTCTTGTTTATTGAATTAATAAAAAATTTTTTCAACATCGGATTTTTATCTATTCAAATTTACTTCGTGACGTCTTTCTTATTTAAATACGAGGGGTTAACCGCGCTAGGAAATCATGTACACTAAAATACTAAATTGCATAAAATTGCAAAAAATTGCATAAAATTGCAAAAAATTGCATAAAATTTGAAAAATTTCCATAAAATTGCAAAAAATTGCATACAATTGCAAAAAACTGCAGAAAATTGCCTTTCTTATAGTTACAATTTTTTCTTTAACCTTTACATCAACGTAAGGACTTGTTGGTTCCAGATTTTGTGGAATATCAAACGATATCACAATTTTCAAAATTGAGGATATCCTCATCAGGAGGTGTGGAGATATCTTCAGAAAAATATTCTTTGAACAGAGATATTTCTTCTTAATTGAAATTTTCATCGATCTTTCCATGTGCAACCTGCCCATCACAAATAGAAGTCTTATCAAAATTTAGGTAATTCTTGTGGACATCAGTCCAATGTTCCCTAGCAAATCAAATCAAATCATCTTTATTTGTGTCAGTATACAATTGTATTTACACGCGTCCAGTACAAAATTACATCACTATCAAGTAAGTTGTGAAATAGAAATAAAAGATAGTAAAAGATAGTAAAAGGAACATACAGTTAAAAATTCAGTTAGAAAAATTCACTAAAATTAAAATTTTTAAAATTATAGGGAGCTGCATCAATTAAGATTTTTTTGATTTTATTTTTAAATTGGTTTAACGTAAGAGACCTCCAGCTTGAAGGTAACTTGTTATACAACTTAAATGCTAAAAAATTTGGACCATTTTGTGATCTCCCCAGTCTATATCTCTGTACATATATATCATCCTTATTCCTAGTGTCATATGAGTGGTTATCACAATTTAGCTGCCATTTATCTCTACTCGAGTGGGCGTACATGAGACATTCTAAAATAAATAAGCCAGGTAGAGTTAGAATGTCTAAACTTTTAAAAGATTGCCTACAATCCTCTCTATACTTGAGATCACTAATTATTCTTATCGCTCTTCTCTGCAATCCGAACAATCTATCAAACCCAGCACAATGTCCCCAGACCAGAATGCCATATCTCAGATGAGCCTGACACATCGCGAAGTAAGCCGAGCTCAACACACCCACAGACAGTGACGCGCTCATGGCTCTCAAAGCAAATATATTTTTTGATACCTTGGCTGCCAGAAAATCAACATGGGCATTCCATGTAAGTCTGGCATCCATATATAATCCAAGAAACCTAACACTCCCCAGCTCCTCGGCTGGTCTAAGAGTAAAAATCACTTTCTCAGTTTTACCATCATTCACGCAAAGCCCATTCCCCGAGAACCATCTCAAAGCACTTGACTGCGATATTTCACTAAGCTCTTTCCCCTCATTTATATCTCTGCTCGAAACACTTATAGTTGTATCATCAGCAAACAAAATTGTTAGGCAGTGGTCTAAGTAGTCAGGAAAATCGTTGATATATATTAAAAAAAGTATAGGACCCAATATTGAGCCTTGTGGTACTCCAATAGTAATTTTTTCCTTACTGGACCAATTTTCACTTACAGAGACAGATTGATGCCTGTTGTTCAAGAAAGATCGGATGAGCTGAATACTGGTATTGTCGAAGCCATAGTGTTCAAGCTTTTTAAGGAGAGCCGAATGAGACACACAGTCAAATGCCTTGGTCAAGTCCAGGAACAAGGAGAATGAGTAAAGACCTAGCTCGAAGCATTCAACCGTATAGTTCACAAACTGTAATATAGCATCAATAGTGCTTCTCTTCCTGCGGAAACCAAACTGAGAAACAGAAAATAAGTTATTAAACTCGAAATACTTGAGCATCTGGTTACATAAAATTTTCTCTATAAGTTTCGAGAATATTGGGACGAGCGAGATGGGTCTGTAGTTGGCAACATCTTTTGGGTCACCCTTCTTAAAAAGAGGTATAGTTCTGGATACCTTCATGCAATCGGGAAAAATTCCATCTCGTAAACACCTATTAATTAGGTGAGTGATTGGATGTAAAATGCTACTAGCCTCTCTCTTAAGAAGGGGCACTGAGATACCATAAAAATCCCTGGATCTACTATCCTTCAGAGAAAGAATAGCATCCCTTACCTGGACGCAAGAAACCTCATGGAATTTAAAGTTAACATTATTGGGGATAATTTTCCTGAACAGGTTCTCATTGCTATCATGAACATGACTAATTGATTTAACAATTTCATGAGGGATTGAGGAAAAAAATTTATTAAATTCCTCAGGGCTAATGTCACTGTTAACATTGTTTTTCTTGATGTTTCGTTTAGTATTTATCAGCTGCCACATAGTTCTTGTTTGACGCGATAACGAACTATAGAAAATATAATATCATGAATATTATGAAAGTTTTCAAAATATTATGAAATAAATGCAAAAATTCCAGAAAAGTCCACAAATTGACAATAAAATTCCGAAAAATTTTCATAAAATTGCAAGAAATTGCAGAAAATTGCAGAAAAATTAGAGAACATTGCAAAAAATTGCAAAAAATTGCATAAAATTCCTAGACGTTGTACACCAAAATTGCACCGCGGTCAACCCCTCGTTTAAATATAAAGTATCTTATGCTGATGTCTCTTTTATATTTGATACTATGTAATAACAGCCCTAGTGATATAAAAGTATTCACTTACTTCCTAATTAAAATTTAAAAAACTTATCTGAGTAACATACGAGTATGTATTTCCTTACGCTTCTCTTTCATTTGCAATGTTTACTATGGCTCAAAGGCGACCTTTGCTGTAGTGTTGTAGTAATAAAGAATGTCATCATTTAAACAGCGTTAATATAGTATAGAATTTTCTTCATAAAATCAATTTTTTCAGTTATTCAACCCTGAGAGGCATTCTTAAAGGGTAACAAAAAGAGAGAAAAAAATTTCATTGTACCTATTTGCATCTACAGTAGTCACACAGTCGCACATTAAAAATGATTACATGATCTAAATTCTATAATTATATTGACGTATTAATTAGTCATTATCTCATTATCAAACATTTTACTTTAACCATGAAAAGGCAATGGAATTTTTTAAAAACACTTCCGTATATTCATGAATCACATTAACCTAAAACATTGTTTACATCTCTTCGATCATCGTAAATTCATATGTCCTCATTCGTCAACGGTTAGTTTATTGTTCGGTAGCCGCGCCACTTCAGTATCACGTTCCCATACGGTAGGTATCATTGACGACGATGGTTCGAATCCCATCGATAGTACAAATTTTTTTTCCCTTCTTTTACAAGAAACTGTGGAATATATTTTTTATTCCTCTTTCAAGAGGTTGTGATATGTCAATATTTTCGTTGATGACATGACTATTTTTATTATGTATACATACTATTTGTATATAATATTTAAATCGTTCAATGGAGATACATATATAACATTTTTTAAATTGATTTTTTTTAACCACCCAGTAAATTTCTGTTCGATAAGCTGTGAAACTCTGTATCCCAGAGAGTTATGCTCAGATTTGCAAAAATTTAAAGAGCTATTCACACATCAGGAATCGAACTATCTGGCACTTGCCTCGTCGTGCACTAATTAGTCTTTGTAACGTTTCGAAGGCTGGGTTATGCACTTACCCCATTTTACGTGGCAAGTGCATACTAGGGAAGGGATCGTTTTTTTCTTTTCGTTTAAATTTCGATTTTTCGCGGAATCCTAGGACACAGAACAATACAGAAGTGGTAGAAGTATCTTTTGCAAACTAATAATCTCTGGCATAAAAAGCAGAATTTATGTAGCTGTTTAAAGATGAACTCGACAAAATGTATAGCGCGCTTGCCCCTCCTTACTCAAGATGCAAATTTCTGTCCATTTCTATTTTCGTTCTGGGTTTCATTTTTCTAATTCGTCCATAGAAATTTTATTTACCATCCTTAAACGGTAATTGTTATGTCTTAGAACTTCTGTCGCTTTTCTTATCGCCTTGTTTATTAAACTGTGGTCTGATAGATTGTTAGCTCTGTTAGCTAGTGTAATTCTTGTCCGACTTCGCGGGTGGTTTAAGAAATAGTTTAGGTATCTAACGGACCATGTCTGTTGTTCATACCATTTGGTAACTATTTTGCTTTGTTTTACTTATATTGTGAATAATAATTTATTATGGTTATGGGGAAAATCACTCTTTGTAGCCTTTGGAATATTTGTGAGGTAGTCGTCAACGTATCTAAAGAAGAAAGGCACATGTAATCCGTGTTTTGGTAATACCGTATCCTTTAAATCCTCAGTACCGACTGCTATGGAATTGAGGAACCCATTGCGCATCCCTCTATTCTTCTGAAAATTCTAAATGATAGTTAAGATATGTGGAGGAGTTTGGGCCATTTTTATACCTTCTTTAAACTTATGTTATATGTGAATTATCTAAACTGATATTTATATATATGACCAATTCTATATCAATATTTGAATAAAGCGAAATAATGTACCTTTAAAAGTAGTCTTGTGAAATAGTTATCTCACCGATCTTCACTTCAAATTGCAGCAGAATTCCTATTTGCTACTAATACTTTTGAGGTATTTGGCTAGATCTGAGTAGGGTGCCTGTATACAGGAGACTATTGGCCTCATTATAATTGCTGTTTTATGAGGATTAGGAAGTCCGCACATCCTAGGTGCTACTGAGTTGTTGGTAATGTTTTGGCAGCATAAGGGATTATAGGATCTGTTTTTCCCAGTCTTCTGTTTTTGTTAATTAGATGTTTGTTGAATCTTGGTTAATTTTGTCTACATCGCCTAGGGCTTCTTCAGTTTTAAAAAGATACATACTTTTTGTCGTTATTACCGCCTTACTCAACTTATAGACATATATATATATATATATATATATATATATATATATATATATATATATATTAATATATATATATATATATATATATATATATGTATATATATAAATATATATATATATATATATATATATATATATATATATATATATACATAAACATATACTAGCGGACCCGGCTGGCTTTGTCCTATTTAAACGTTTCAAATTCGAAAATTAATTTTAAAAAAATAAGTTGTAATTGTTTGGACCTTTACAAATTATGTATTTCTGTATAACAAGTAAAATAAAATTAAATATTTTAGGTGGACTCATAATAAATAATAAAATTAAAATAAAATAAATCCGACTCACTCTTGGCCGATTTTTTTTATAAATTCACGTTTCATATGATCAACTACGCAACAAATTTTATAGGATTGTAAAAACTTTGTATAATATATTATTCCACTGAATCAATTAATCACTCATAGTGCAGATCTATGGCAGAAATTTTATTCTGATAATATTTTGAGAATTGAAATTTTTAAATCAAACCCTAAAAGAATATCATATGACTTCCATTCTCATTTTTTGTGAATTGAGACCATTGTTTTATGTTATAAGGTTTCCTCCCTGTTTTATTTCTTGCATGAAAATATGAATAATTTCTCTCTTATATTATTATTCAAAATGTGAAAATAACACCAATAACTATTTCAACCTATCTTTACCTAACAAAAATTGTGTTTTATAGTGCTAAGCAGTTCAAAAATTAATTTATTTTTCACTTGTATATTATTTGTTGATTTTACCTTATATACGGTTGCTATAAATACAATCATTATGAGCGGGAATTATGGATCATAACGCCCGCTCATTGTACGAGGAGAAATGAAGCAACTTCCACTGATTAAATATTTCATATTCCTTGTCGTATACGACTCTGAATTTCTCCGGCAATGACTTCTTCACAGCTTTGGCTGCTTTTTCTATGATATTCTTGGGTAAATTCATTTTCATTTCCATTATTTCTATAAGACTACACAAGGAAAGCAGCAATGACATTCACTAAATATGATGACAAAAATATTCACAAACGTCAAAACATCAACAAATGACATGCCTACTATGAGAAGGGAAATGGAAAGTATATGAACCCATTTTAAAATCGATTTTTCATTATACTAAAATAATTTTTCCGTGAAAAATGAAATCTTGCATGCACCACGTGCGTTACTAGATCCTAACGCCCACTGAGCCAAAGACCCCTCGGGCCGAATGTTTCCCTTCAAGCGTTACACTTGGTACATAAATAACTATTATAAATGATTTTAAAAAATTATTTTTCAAGAGTTTTTCGCATCGACTATTAGTATAATTAATGAGTTTCAAAATACATGAAAAAAATTGATGATTTTTTTCTTCAAAAACCCAATTGCTGATATTCATAACATACTAGCATCTGTAGATAGATTTATTTATGTGGAAAATTATTCCTTGATGTCAATCGGGATATTAAATGAATAGCTAAGTTCGAGTTCAATGTTTCGGATATACCTACAATAAAATGAAAATCTATAAAGTCGTTGAGTCTAAAAGGGTACAAATTTTCAAAAAATGAGGGGTTCTAATATGAAAAACGTGATATTTTTGTGATTCCACTTATTACTATTCAATTTCATATTGAAACACATGGAGATATAACCTGATGTACCTATTTATTTACTATTGATTATATCCCAATACACTTTTTGAACTAAGCGTAGAATATTAAAATAGAATATTAAGAATGGAACTTATAGTACGTTCTGTTACGTAATGGGAGCGAGTAATGACAGTTTCAGTTGAAAGGAAATTAGAGAGTAAAACTGCGAGGATACGCTTCTGTTTATATATCTGACCTTAGCATTATTGATACATAAAATATTCACAAACGTCAAAACATCAACAAATGACATGCCTACTATGAGAAGGGAAATGGAAAGTATAGCAGCAATGAACCCATTTTAAAATCGATTTTTCATTATAATAAAATAATTTTTTCGTGAAAAATAAAATCTTGTATGCACCACGTGCGCCCATCGGGCAACATTCATCCCTCGGTCGTGCCGAATGTTACCCTCCGAGCGTTAGGATCTATATAACGCACTTGGTACAGAAATAACTATTACGTTCACCATTGTTTATTTTTATAGATAATTTGGGTGCATCAGAACAACAGTGGTTCAAGTTCAAAATTTTGATTTTCTGTTTTATTCTCGATTCAGTACCCCCAATACGGTTCCTTCTCAGAGCAACAAAGATCCAAGTCCACTCCTCAATATTTGCCTTTAAAATGCCACTACATTGGTATTGCTGTGAATTAAAAATGAAAATGTTCAGAGCAAAGGTGATTCAAGTCCTATTTTTCCTGTCAGGACACGTATTGCTTCAATTAGTGGATGTGACTAAAAATTCAGTTAATTAACTGAAGATTCAAGTCATCAAATTCAAACGTGGACAAGCATTTTCTTCATTATTTAGAGAGATTATCTCAAATGTTATGAACTTTCGAGAGATTTTCTTAATGAAGAAGTGCGTTGTAAAGAAATTCACATCTTTAGCAGCGGTAAATCGTGAGCCTCTGTACATGCACATGCAACGACGAGCCATAACTTTAGTAAAGAAGAACGAAAAATAATAGCTTCTACCTTTTATACCACCTATTTCTCATCAATTTCATAAAAATCTTCCTGTTAAAATTAATACAAGAACTATCTTCCAAGATGGTCAGGATTAGAGTAGGTAATCAGTTGTTGAGTGATGAAGAGTTCAACAACGAATACCAATTCGACAAATAGATTAGCTAGTTTTTTTAATATTCATGTTGGAATTGTTTTTTGATATAAATTTTATTTTACTTGTTTCAGTCTAAAAACATCTGTGCAATCCTAATACACACAAATTTCAGTTTGTGACTCTACAATTCAAATTTATTTTCTGTAAAATTGTAAAAGAATGTTTTCAGAGCAAGTAAAATAAATAACATAAAACCTTTTGGCTAAATTCAGTTTTATTCTTGTGACTTGGATTAAACAATGCACCTTAATATGAATTCGTTCAGTGTAACACTGATCTAAGTCCATTTTATTTTCTTAATTGATTGATTAGTTAGGTGTTTTTGTATTTATCATCCATGAAGTATAAGAGAAATAAAATTTAATATATCACCAAAAAGAATCTAATGAATCCAATTTGAAATAAATAACAAGAAATTACCTATAAACACAAACGCAAATATCTTAATTAATCAAAACTTTGTAAAATGGACTTGGACCACTGTTGTTCTGATACACCCATTTGAAACCATTTAAACTTGATTAAATTACTAGGAATATTGCTTCTAATAGTTCTAATTATAAATGGGGTTCAATACTATTTGTTTGTACTATGAATTTCATAAAATAATTCAACAATGCTTTTATTCATTAACATTATCTGTACAAAACCCTTCATGTGCGAACCTGTTCGCTCATGTTTAACTACAATAATTATTTGTACAACTATAACGGACTATTTCTATATGTATTCAATTAAATCTTCGATATATATGTGTGTGTAAACAGGTATTTTTCACATCTATTTTATGAATGTTATGTCAAGGACGGTTTACAACATGATTTGGACCCTTTTTTTATACGTATAAAATGTGTCAAACTTAATCATCTTAATACTAAAAAAATAAAATATAACAATTATTTATAGAAATTAAAATCTTTCAATGTTTCACAAGTTGAATTTGGCATAAATATATATTATGTAATATTAGAAAAGTGTTAATTTTCCACTTACCCCGCTAACTACTTTAAAAAAAAACTTCAAAATAATGTACAAACATCGAATCAACAGAGTTAATCAAAAATACAACTGCTGAAAAAAAAACAGGTAACTCCATTAACGAGACAATCGAAAATATGTTTGCATAATTCTATTACAATTTCATCTGAATTATGATTTCGTGGATAAGTCAAGAAAAACTATACATTTTCCCGCATAATGTAATCTGTAATTCATGGATCGTACTTTTCAACAATAAAATTCTATTACCTACATACATCACAGCACAAATATTTATGTACATGTGGTTATAAATATATATATAAGTATCATTTCAGCATTCAGAATTGATTTGTAAAATCTCGATCGAATGATTGCGCAATTTTTTTTTTTGCAATGGATGCAGGATGAAGTTCTGCTAAAATTTTTCGGAAATTATATTTTGTTCAAGACTAAGTGTAAACCCATCACAGATAGCGATCTAACTTTCTACACGAAGATACCCTCCGAAATATAAAACATCTTTATTGAAAACAATTTATATATTCTCCGTTATAAACTATGATGTATATAAATATAAATAACAATACGTATAGGTAATTTATTTCAAAAAGGTAAATTTTCATGTATCATCAATATATATATATATATATATATATATATATATATATATATATATATATATATATATATACCTATCTATATATAGAATTAAGCTAGTAAGTACATCAAAGAGTGATCAGGTAGAAAAATAAGGCTAAGACAAGATACCCTCATGAGTATGTCCCGATGTACTCGGGCTTCCAAAGCTGATTAGAGAAAAAGTTGTTGACTATTGCAATATCCCTGTCGTGATCTGGCGTCACCGTGACCGGCGCAATGGTAACTCCGTCGGGCAGCAGCAGCCCCAGGGGTATCAGCGGATCGTCTACCAGCCGCTTGATCTTCTTCTTCACGGGCCCCTTGAGCTGTCGTATGAACGACATTTGGAAATTCTTTGGTTCGTTGTTGTTGTCTTCGTCGACGATCATCATCGTAGCTGTGTCGCCGTGCGCAACCGCCGACTGCACGAGTCGGTTAGCGGGAGCGGACGAAGGCGCCTGCGCCCTCTTCGTCTTCTCGGCGCCGTCTCCCGCGGATGCGCCCTTCGCGCTCCTGTTGTGGCTGCTGTAACTGTTCAGCCCCAGGCTCGAGATCAGTTTCTCGCGTTGTAGACGCACGCGTTTCGTCGTGATGACGAACGCGCTGACGAACGCCTTCTGGCACACCTCGACGTGATCCATGGAGGGCAGTAAAGGCACTAGGTATTTGCAGGTGATACGCCGCGGCGGCCTGCCGGACTCGGTCGATTCGGGCACGTTCAGCCGCGCTCTTAGATCCATGTTTTGGCGCAGGAACTGGTTCTGAGCGTCAGCTTCGCCTAGACCGTAAAAATGATAAAAGAGACGCTCGCGAGCTTCTCTAGGCACTCGTTCATCACATTTTTGTGGGCACTGGCAGAGTTCGTCTGAAAATGGAAAAAATGGATCAGTATTCGTATTTCGATATTAAACCACATCAATTGAATAAAGTATTGCAATATTTTCAAATTCTATTCACTGTTTTACTTGTCTACAACAACATAGTATAGCAAACTATTTAATTTTTGCCTCAAATATAATGAAATAAATTTGTCGTATCCTTTTCTATTTTCTTGTGTTGTTTATTCGATATTGTGTATAAACATAAATTGATCAAGAGATAAAATGTAGTTAAAATAATACATTAGAATAAATGTGATACATTTTATAATTATTCAATCAATTATTTAATTTCAATAGAATCGAAATACTTTCGCGTGGCTGTAAACATTTGACAAATGAAAGTTAAAACCTCCCATCTGTTAGTCAATACACAAAAACGCCGAGAAAGATAATTGGAGTATATTGAATGTTTTTCTAGTTTTACTTTTCATCATTCACTTATTTAAAGTGCTATATGATATAACTTCACTCATTAGTCAGTCAATACACGAAAACGCCGAGAAAGATATTTCTTAACCAGTAATTATGTTGATATTAATTAGGAACTGTATGAAAAATTCGTGGTAGAACTATCTAAGAAATTTCTCACTAGTTTTCTATTGGCCTTCTGGGATTATTGAATGCAATAAATAATGTGGTGTTCGATATACTTATACCTAGAGTATAAGTTTCGTCTAAGAATTTCCAAACTATATTTTTACTATGAAACTGAACATCTATTCCAATTCACTATAAAACCGAATAGCTGTTCCTTCTGCAACCAGATAATGATTTTAACGGTATTTGCAAAAGGGGCCACTGAAATTTCCCGCCAATGTAATTTATTGTGTGTTTTAACCTTATCATCAGAGAAGCATGTTATGTTTCACGTCACATTAGGCGTTGAAAAATTGTATGAACAGCGCCAGAAAAAGACATTCAACACAAATAATATTTAAAAATAATGCTCGTTTTGCTGAGAAGTCGAAGCTCGAGTCGAAGTCATTTTGTGTTATTTTATTCAAAAAACTTTCTGAATTTTTTTGATTAACGAATGTATAAATCAAACTGTCTTTATTTCAATTGCTGCAATTTTCCCCGGATATAAAGGCGCAATTCCATTGTGGCAACATGCAGCATGCTACACGTCGTCTTGTGTTTCCTATTTGTAGTTGTGCGACTATGCCGCACAAATTTAAAAACCGTCGAACGAGCAACTTGTCGCTCACTGTCGCATGCGCTTTGTAGCATATGTTTGTGGCATGCTACTATATCAATTCAATAGAGGCAACTTCAGTTTGCGGCATCATGTCTTTTCAAAAGGATGTGAGTGCTGCATATTGGGTAATAGCTTTTAATAGGAAAAGGAAAAGAAGGAAGCCAAGGAGGTGGAGGAGACAATTATATGTTGGTGGTCAAAAAGCTCAGAAAGATTTATACAAAAAAGTGATTGCCGACGATAAAGCTCTGCTTCGAAATTTTACCAGAATGATCCGAGAGGATTTTGAATCCTTATTAAGGAAGATCTCGCAAAACCTGATAACTTTCTTGGCGCAATACCACCTCGTGTTAGGTTATCAGTAACATTAAGATATTCGGCTACCGACGATAGCTATCTTTCACTTATGTATCTGTTCCGGAAATCTGAGATTTTATTATTCCATAATTCCGGAGAATTATGATAATCTTCAATGAACAAAGTAGTTTTCTCAATATTCCACTCCGTGTCGCAGGATACATGTCGCACCGTACCGATGACTATTGGATAAACGCCGACACTGTTCGACACGATGAATCTTGTCGAGAACTGACGCATGTGTCTGGGAAACACCGGTCAACATGTAAGATGCGTCATTGTCGCATGCTACATGTTGCTTTATGTTACTCCAATTGAAAGACAGAGTGTAGCATGCGTCATTGTGGCATTCTACATGTCGCTTAAATGTTTCCTTAGTGGAATTACGCCATTAGGCGTTAAAAAATTGTATGAACAGCGCCAGACAAAGACGTTCAACACAAATAGTATTCAAAAATAATGCGCGTTTTGCTGAGAAGTCGAAGACATTTTGTGTTTTACATTTTATTCAAAAAACTTTCGGAATTTTATTGATTAACGAATGTGTAAATCAAACTGTCTTTGTTTCAATTGCTACAATTTTCCACGGGTATAAGATAACTAAATTAATCGTATTGAGGTTTATCAAACACCTCTAAAACCTAGCTGTCGTTGGGCAGCTGCGACGTCGGAAAATTATTCTCCCATCACGTCAAAAGCTTCGCGGTAAAATTGCCCGTTTCTCACGTATGACATAAATGCGATAACCTTGTGGAAAATTTTTCCTATCGCGTAACATTCTGGGAAAGCGAAAAACCATGCACCCGTTCGAGTAGGTTCACTAGTTTCGCTCGAAGAATTAATCGATCGCGAATATTCGTGATTTAACAAAACAAATAAGACTGCGTTGTTTATTATAATCCAAGAGCGTGCCGCATAGATTCGCTCTTTTTTTAAGGCCGCGCGTAGAGGTGAAACCACTATCCCCGTCACCGTGTCCCACCGTTCGTAGTATGCACCTCGGCCATCAAGGTCGCCGGATAACAATAATTGCGATTACACATCTGGAAATATCGCGGTAGTTAATTATTGTTTTACCTGCCAACGGAGACCGTTGTTTCTGGATGTAAGACGCGCGAAATCGCCCAATTAAAAGGATGATATAGCCGACGACAGCGAGCAGTTGAATCCGAAAGCAGTGCCGGATTAGCTACGTAGCAACAGTAGCAAATGCTACGGGCCCCGCGCTCCAACGCTTGTCTGACAGTAAAAAAAAATTAGTTTAGATAAGCGTTAAATATCTTCTATGCCTTGAACGCGAAGCGCTTAGGCTATGCTTCACTCACACCTAAAAATCAAAAACTCGATCTTGTTACGTTAAATCGAAGCTATAGGTTGTATAATACCTACCACGAGAAACGCTGGTGTCTGCAACAATATTTTTAAGATGTACCAAATTTCTGAAAATTTAGCGCTGGCCGCACAAGTAATGTGTTTGTACTACTAGCCCTGCACTACACGCAAGTTTGTAGCACTGCAAAACTAACAGGGGAATTCCCTGATATCATCTATCAAGCTAGTCGTATAACCCGAACAAATAAAATAGGATTCTATTGATTATCGAACTATTAGAATTTAATGTACATTTATATTTGGCACAACGTAAAAAACTGTGAAAAGCTCTTTAGATGTCGGTCTAGCATTGTATTTTAGTTGCATCAGTTTACATTCCACCATATTATTGTAACACCAACACTTGTGACCCCCTGGCGAATGAAAAAGAGTGGCCCAAGTTTCTTGTCAGTTCTCATGGCTCAACCCCAATCAGCTAACTGACCGTAGGCAAATTGGCTCAAATAGCTCCTTCACAACTATCATAGATGTAATTTACTTACATGAATATAAATTTGAATTTGATTGTGCGTATGTAGCTTTGATTGTGCCTATTGAATATTTAAAATAATATACGAACTATTTTATTACCTTAGTTGAAATCAGTTTGATTTGTAAAAAAGTAATAAAAAAAATATAGGAAGCTTATTTCAAAAACTGGTATCATTACACGCACACAGATATACGTGTTCCTGCATAGCCGCTCCGGGTTGTCACGCACTCACGTTTTATTCCCTAATCTGAGTTTAATAATATAAACTTGAGAACCTAAAGCAAACCAAGGGCCTCTTGGCCGAATTTGCTACAGGCCCCACGCTAGCTTAATCCGGCACTGTCCGAAAGTTTATGTTTTTTTTTATCTAGTACGGCCGTGAGATACCAAAACAAAAGCGCGTTCGAACCTTGCGAACACAATATATTTACTAACGAGTAATCCTTGACAGATCGCACGAAGAACACATTTTTATCGGGCCGATAGCTACTAGATCGGTTTCGTATGTGGGCCAAGTAACATTAATAGTCAACCAGTTGGTTAACACATAGGAGCTCCAATTATTATTAATCATCTCTCTTTTAAATAACTGCTTCATACTGAACAAACTGGTACGAGTATATAGATTTCAGTGATTTCTAGTATGATTATTTATTATACTTTCATCAACTCTGGAATCCCATCAGAGAATTTTGGAGATATTGTAGTAAAGCTAGAAGATTTTCAGAAATTTCAATATACATGTTTCGATTCAGTACAACATCTTATAAAGTTTTGTACACATATTCTCAAGAGTAATTGTAAATAATGTTTATTTTGCACTTGTATTTTATTTGTTGATCTTAACTTAGATACGGTTGCTATAAATACACTCTTTAGGCCCTAGGGCGTTATGAGCGGGCGTTATGGATCATAACGCCCGCTAATTGTACGAGGAGAAATGAAGCAACTTCCATTGATTGAATACTCTGGATTTCTCCGGCAATGAATTATTCGCAGCTTTGGCTGCATTTTCTATGATATTCTTGGGTGAATTCATTTTCATTTCCATTATTTCTATAAGACTACACAAAGAAAGCAACAATGACATTTACTAAATATAATGACAAAAATATTCACAATTGTCAAAATATCAACAAATGACATGCCTACTAGGAGAAGGAAAATGGAAAGTATAGGAGCAATAAACCGATTTAAAAATCGATTTTTCATTATACCTAAAATAATTTTTTCGTGAAAAATAAAATCCTGCATGCACCACGTGCGGGGCAACATTCATCCCTCGGGCTGAACGTTACCCTCCGCGTTAGGATCTATATAACGCACTTGGTACATAATTAACTATTCTGAGGGGCATATATTTGATCGTCCGACGAAAAATCTGATTTTTTCGATTCAGTCGTGATTTTTTCGATTTTTGTCAATTGCTACAAATTTTTTCCTTAAATATGGCGATAATGAATAAGTGATAAAATCACTTATTTTCATTATTTTGTCTCTATTCGCTCGAAAATATTTGTTGTCTAGGTTTACAGTTAGAAAATCTCTTCGGCAACATACAGAATAACTTTTATTGACATGAAAATTTTTGGCAGAGTGCCGCGGTTTTTCTGTCGGAACAATAAAAGTCGTTTGTCTTTATAATGTGCGGTTGACGCGAGACGGATCACTTCTTAACTTATAGTTGGCCCATACGTTCATAAGTAAATTGCGTATTCCAATAATTTTTTTTAGGGTTCCGTACCCAAAGCTTAAAAAAAAATTTATTTCAATAATAAATAATAAAATCAAAAAAAAATAAATATTTAAGGGGGGCATAGTCAATAGTACGCACTTGGCCGGTTTTTTTAAATGGTAGTATGTTTTCAAAAAATATTTAGAATGTCCGGATGTGCTGGTACAAAAAAACCACCTACTTGGCAATATTTCATTGAAAAATCTTTTGTACAGTTACATAAAATATGTAAACACTTAGTTTTAAATAAACCATCTTCTTTTTATATATTTATATATATATATATATATATATATATATATATATATATATATATATATATATATATATATATATATATATAAATAATATATTGTCAGTCAATATAAATTGAAATATTTAGTGAATGTGAAGCCAATAATTGTTCATTTTAATTATCAATATTAATCATTTTTCACTGATCACGAAAATTTGGGGTCAGTTAGTAACCTCCATTTAGTCGCTTATATTTTAATTTGAATGATAAACGTCAATATATATTTATCCAATTTTGCTCTATATTGACTGTTATATTTTCAGTTAGTGTTTCGTTGTAAAATTTACATCTTATCTTTGAAGATTAGGTAAAGATTATTATCATTGCAAGGTTGGCATATTACTCATATCAAATAACAGAAAATGAGACATAAACCTTTGTGATATCGAAAACGCCATTAAGTATCGAACATATTCGAAATTTTTTGATGCCTTATATACATTCTATATCCATTTTGGGATTATTTTTTTTAATCTCAAGTGATCTACAGTTTCACGCCGGTTCCGAACGGCCAAATAGCTTGAAATTGAGTCATTACTCAACAGTTGATCATTTTTAGAACCTCTAACTAAACTTCATTGGACATACACAACACCCAAGAGCAAGGTGGAACTCGAACCCACAATCCTCGGTTTACAAGCGATACACCCTACCGCTGGGCTACCGAAGCCTCCTTTCGGGAGGCAACAAGAAGAACAACTTTATTGCCATCGACCATTAATGTTGAAAAAGATTGTTAAATTTGGCAAGAGGAATCGGAAAAACCAAATATTTTTTCTAAAATTTCAATTAATTTCATATCACTTATATTCAACAATAATAGTTCATTAGATGAAGATCTTGGTAATTTGTTTATTCAGAAACTAGTATGGAAGTAGGAAAAATGTAGTGAAGAATCGATAGTGGGTGAATTTCAGTAATAATTTCAGAGTGTCGCAATTTTCAAATAGAATGCCAACGTTTTTCAAAGCGGTTGTATGTGATTTATATGTCACTTTTGAACAGCATATCCGAATTCCTAGAACCCCAAGAAGGAGGGAGGCCAGTTTTTGAAAGCTTTGCCCCCTCTACATCCCTTCCTCATTTAGTAAGTAGGAATTTCTTTGCCTTATCGCAGCTTACACAGATTACAACACAAAATCATCCTCTATTATTCACAATTTTCTGTCTTGAGAATCATCATCTTCATTCCGTTTGTTTTAATTTTCTTCTGCTCTGAAAATCTGACATTCTGTTGTTTCTCAGAAAATAGGTTTTATACAATAGATATTCAATAGATATATTTTTTTATTAATCTTGTGCGAAAATCACCGCGCCATACCCCCTCAAACATGTAATTTTTTAAAATTCGAAAAACTATCTCTTTCACCTTGAAATTTGGTCTAGTAGTTGTTTTTATGATTAGAAACATAATTGTTATAATGCCATACCTGTAGAGTGGGTGATATACGTACAATGTAATTAAATAATTGTAAAATTTCATGCAACATTTGAACAATTTCTTACAGTATGGCACCACTTTTGGACTTCACCATATAAGTATGGGATAAATTTTCCTGAATCATACTTTTTATGAACTTTCCGAAGATTTAAATGCCATACTGTAAAAAATCGTTTTATTTATTTATTTTTTTACTTCGCAGCGTGCGTATCACGGCCTTTCGTGCCAAGGTCACAGATGGCGTATTTTTTTAACTTATAATCGTATTGGGACAATCTGATTTCATTTATGCCATACTGTAAATAATAATTCTACGGCTTCTGGCGTGTTTTAAAAAAAGTTGAAAAATACCATTTTTCAAGAAATTGTTTGACACCTCCGGATTTTCGAGCAATTTCAATTAATTATTCGCCAATTGCGACCCGCGCACCACCGGTAAGAACGTCATTTTCTTTCAATTTGTTACGTATATGAACTCCCCTAAAAGCTGTAAGAAATGACTTCACAAATCCTTTCAGTAACTCTCGGTCTATTAATGGGATAATAAATTTAATGATTGGGAATTATTTCCATACGTTGAGTACTAACTAATCATTTTTTCACTTCTATAAGATTTAAATCAATTAAGCGAAGTAAGGGTACAGTAATTGACAAGAAAAATTTGTATTAGATCTTTAAAATGGGTTATAAGGGAGATTTCCTTCTTTCGACAAGAAGAATACAGACCTGTAAAGTGGATTATATTTGTACTTGTAGCATGATTCAAATGTGGTAGCTATAGCGAAATTACGGATAACCAGCGACGGACATTAATCTAATTCTCCCGGTCGGCCATGAAAATCCACCGGGCGACATGAATATCCGTTTTATGCGGTTTTTCGGTTTTCGGTCAAAACGGATTAATTACGAATATCCCATCCTGCGCCGTCCTTACCTGCCGTAAAGACGATTGTTCACTTCCTGGGCTGAGAAAGTAACTGTTTTTTAAATTTTTTTTAAACTCAGACCGGCCATTCCGTCTCGCTTGACGGATGACCGGCGTTGCCAAGTCTTGGAAAAAGTTCGTAAAATGTGAGTGACAGATTTCAACAGAAAGAAGTTCGAAATATAAACTCATTTAAAATTTACCCCTTCCCTCCTCACAAGGGTTGAATGAAATGGAAGAGAATTAAAAATCGACCGTATATACGTTGAAAGGAAATGTTATGTCAGGAAGCGGTCTTGTGACAAAGAAAATTTATTCGTTTATAATCTCTATATTTCGTCAATTTATTATTGACTTCCTCAGGAGAAAATCCACAAATGTAAAATACGAACAGTTGAAAAAAACACAGACGACAAAAAAAACCAATTTACTTACAAATACACAAAGTCAGTCACTAAATAAATTAACACGAACGTTCAACAACATGTTCGGAACGAGACTAATCATAGGAAACATCACAAATAAAGAACGTGAGCACGTGAGACAATGAATTAAAAACAAAACTACAGAGTTTTAGATATTTGAATAAGTTCTAAAATATTGCAATATATGTTACCTAACTGTCCTACATCTGATCTAAAATTAATAGAATTTTTTTTTCTTGTTTTCAGTGAACAATCTGCTTTTATAATTTTCTTCTACTTCTAATATTTTCACGTTGTCATAATCAAAGCAATGGCCAGTGTTTTTATAACGTTCTACGACTGCACAAGAGTTTTAACCTAATGGGCAATCACTCTTGTGTTGTGTAAATCTTTGTTTAATCTACTGTGTGTCCATCCAACATAGCAACCACAACAAACCCCACATGGGATTTCATAAATGACATTACTATGGTATTGTAAGGGTGTTTTATCTTTAATCCTAGAAAACAAATCCAAATTTTCAACTATGTTATATTTTGCTATTTTTATGTGTGGAAAATCTTTGAAACAACTTATTATCTGAGGTGATAACTTTTCCACAAAAGGAAGTTTGTTGAATTTTGTTTGTATATTGTCCTCCTTAGTTGGTGCATCTAAATTGTTCTTTGTCACAAGACCGCTTCCTGACATAAAATTTCCTTTCAATATATATATATATATATATATACATATATATATATATATATATATATATATAAAACAAGCAGAATTATCGGTCTAGCCCGCATATGTCGAAGCAGCCGATAATTCTGCTTGTTTCATATACTATTTCCCCGCGATGAATTTCCTCTTTCTGGTTTATATATATATATATATATATATATATATATATATATATATATATATATATATATATATATATATATATATATATGTATACATATATATATACATTTAGATTGGTTTTGTATCTGTATATTGTAGATTGTTGGGATTATTCGTGTTATAACAGATATTAAATGACTAATAAAGTTGGTGTTAATTTACTCGACGTTTCGGCTCTATTTTTGGAGCATTTTACGAGAGTTTCATCAAGAGTCTCAAGAGTTTTCTTTTCTTTGGCTGTGTTAAGTTCCAGCTCGTGTGAGTCGTTCACACGAGCTGGAACTTACACAGCCAAAATGATCCGTAGTGAGACTCCTGATGAAACTCTTGTTTCGGCTCCAAAAGTAGAGCCGAAACGTCGAGTAAATTAAATCCAACTTTATTAGTCATTTAATATCTGTTATACCACGAAAAATCCCAACAATATATATATATATATATATATATATATATATATATATATATATATATATATATATATATATATATATATATATATAATTGTATAATCAATTATCTCCTACACTCAAAGGTCTTATAGGAAAACGCTCTAAGAGTTAGAGTGAAATACTCAAGATTTCTTTATGACCATACAGCATCCGGGATTTCTTGGAGACTGATATGAGTCTCATCAGATAGATGGCTACCTATTGTTGTTGTTGATGGAATTGATGTGACTATATGAAATATCTGTTTTTGTATTCCATGTTCTTAATTTTTTTTTGTCGTAGTCAAAGCTTACTGTTGTATGACGCGGATAAATGAATCTTATTATTATCACCGTCGAAGAAGACAAAAAGTACGCGCTCTTATATAAATTTTCAATTGTTTCCATTCTGCCGCGTCGCGATGCGAGGTCGCGCGATGGAAGATCCGGCAACGGCGCGTAACACACTTATGGCGTCTCATTACGGTAGCATAATCGGGCCAAAATGACTTTGAAACGAACTAGAGAACGCTGCCTTCGTGGTAGCCGGCCTTTTGCTGCATCCGGTGACCAATTCGAGAGTGGACGGGCAACAGCGTTTGGTGAAAAAAAAAAGAGGAGTGTTTTGTTATATCGAGGTCGTCGTGTGGTCTCGTTCGGGCGTATCGCGGTAGTCGCCACCCCTGTCAGTTAATTATCAAATTAAATGAATATTAACGATTGTTGAAACATCCCAAACGAATTTTATTTTTCACTTGTATATTATATGTTTATTTCACCGTGGATACGGTTGCTATAAACACATTCACCAATAAAATGTTCCTCCGGTGGAACTGTAGCTTAATGCTCTAATTTCAGGCATGAATGTTCAAAATTACCTCTGTGAATTTCGTGACTCATTGACCATTATAATTTTGGTTAAATTTTGTCGAAATGTTGTATTCTTAGAACTTCAGGGAAGGAATTGGCGGGGAGGTCCATGAGTGCCATTTTTATGTATATTTATTGTTTGGG